>VXBT01009539.1:341-363235 GCA_013400235.1 Oriolus oriolus | reverse complement strand
CAAACAGCTGGGCAGGACTTTCTTACTCTTACAGTAGTTCCTTCTCCCCCTTCCCACAGTCACCCCCTCCCCTGCTCTCGCCCTTTTTCTTTCCTTTTTCTTTTTTTTCCTTTTAACATGAAACCTCACCCAGTTTGGTGTCAATCATCTGCCAGAGGCCAGCCCCTCTCAGGTCTGGCTCTCCCACCACAAGCGCGTCGGGGCCAGCCCCGACGTGCAGCCCGGATCCCTGCGCCTGCCTCCCTCCGAGGCGGGGACCGGGCACAGACACCCGCCCCGAGCTACACCGGGACTTGCGAGGAGGCTCAAGGTCGACAGGAAACCGACAGCTCGGAGGGCTTCTTCTCCCTGAGAGTTGAAAAGGACTCAGTCGTGTCATTTGGGACGTGGGGACTTTGCAGAGCTCCTCCTCGCATCCGTGTTCCTGACCTTAACGATGCTGCTGCACCTCGTTTTCCTCCTCTGCAGAATTGATATCGGAAAGAAGGATGTAACCCCCAGATGAACTAAAGCAGAGGGCAGGGGAGGTTGAAGTCAGGGTAATAGCAGGAAATGTTCACACAGACTGTCTGGGCACTCAGCTTGCAGATGTTGAAGCTGACTGGAACAACTCATCACCTGCTTCTTATTTTGCTCCGAAATAGGCTGGTTGTACACTCCTTGGTCTCAAATGCTGTGTATGTGACACAAATGAAGTTTGTCTCCATCCCTCTCCGAAGGAACTTCTGCCAGAGATTTTGCCTCCTCTGCAAGGGGGAAATTGCACGTAGGATTCAGGGAGTAGGACCACACCGATGATGCCAGCTTTTCATGGCCCAGTCAGAGACTATAAGAACCATTCAGCTTTGAACCTGAATAAGGCTTGAGCTATCTGCCAGTATAAATCCAGCCGCTGCGTAGCCAGTAGTTGTGTTGAGACCCATTTTCAGCTCACAGTCTTCCTTGTCTCTGAGTTAAATGGCTGGGCACTGATTGAAGGGTAAACTGATGCACATGGGGATAATTTGAGGGCGATTGTTCGAATGTTGGTGATTCACTTTTGTCTCTGTTACAACACTAGTTAGAGATACGGATCTGAGTATTTCAGAAAAAGGGCTAAGCCCTAGGGGGAATATGTGTAATTATGCTCTGAATGTCCCAGATCACCTCTGTTTGAATTTGGAAATGTTTGCATAACAAATTTAATTGGCCTATAACAGACATTAAAAAAAAAGTCATTGTGATTTTATGTAAGTTTAGTTTTAAACGCTCCCATAATGCATATTTTCACCATGAAGTCTCAGTTTTTGGTACAAAGTCTCATAAACCTCTCCCTCACCCCCTTCTAATATAGTCAAGATTCACTCAAACAGGTGGTAGTTGCCACCTTCCAGAGGTAAGAAAAGTTGTGGGCTTCCTTTTGAACACAGACTGGAATGTTCTTATCAGTTCCCATGCACCAGCTCTGTGCTAGAAGGTGACTGTGTTTTCAGTATCCACTTAAACAAAAGCATTTCTCAACCCCCGTAAGTATATACTGTGTGCTGTACACTGCTCTCTCCTTGTAGCTGTCAAGTTGCAGGTGCCAAAGAGTTGCTGTTTGCTTAGCAAGGTGGCTCTGTGTGTCAGTTTTTGGTGACTAAATTCCAACATGAAAAAGAAGTTTAAAAGCAAATAAATACAGATTTAATGTTACTATTCAAACCTGTCACGATCCAGGCGGGATTTGGCAAGCTGGCCTCTGCCTCACTTGCATCTCTCTCCCTCACGTGAGTGCCATGGCTCTTCTCCCACATGGGCATATTCTGCTCAGTCTCTCTCATCCAGGGTCAGGCAGTAGGTGAGGGGCTTGCAGGAGGTGGAGGCTTTGGGAAGGGCTCTATTCAGGTTTCAAATAGGCTCAAACCCTTGCGTGCAGCCTGGCCTCACCGCCCCTTCTCTCACATGAGGTGATAAGGCACCCGTTATCCAGCAAGCGAGGAGTCTGCTACAAGTGGACTTCAGGAATTTGATATTTCCATGAAAGCACTGCCTTTATTTTCACAGATACATCATGCAGTGAGGATTGTTCTACAGCTGCGCTTTGGATGTTCAGAGAGCCCATGAGAGTGAGAGGTATTACTAGAAAGCTTTTGTGTGCAAGGAAAATCTTACCTGGATATCCTCAGGGGAAGAGTAGTATCTTTGTCTCCAATAGCCTGTGTGGAAGTTGAAGTTAAGCCAAGTTTGGTTCACAGATTTATCCCAGACAGGCTTATTAGCAAAAGCTCATATTTTGCCTTTTTGAGTACTATAAACCTCTCTGTTAGGGCCCAAATGCCCTTAATGAGGATTCCCTGGACAACCAAACTACATGAAACAAGACTAAGCTGGTCATTTCTTTCCATTTCCTTGTTCATAGTTCTCAGTTCCCTGTTTTCAGATAGCAGTTTCTTCTAGATTGAAACTGTGAATATTTAACCTCAGCCTGACTGAGGTAAAGAGCCCCCTTCAAAGAGCAGGAGATTAAAGGTGTAAATAATAAACTCTAGCCTGACAGGCTAAGGAAAAACAGCTATTTTCAGTTCCTCACTTAGAAAGGCAAAATACCAAAGCGCTGAATATTGTATTTTCTTTCTGAGCCTTAGGAATATATACCCAGAACACAAACAAGTTAGTACCTCTTGTATCTCAGGGCATCCTAGTGAAGACACGCTAACTGCTCCTTGCTGCAGGTTTTAAGTACAGCTTTCAAAACAGTCAATAAAACTACTGAGTATAAATGATCTCTCTTTGTTATTCCAACTATTCTTTAGCTTTCAGTATCATATTTCTGTCAAAATCCCATGTGAACTACAGCATTATTCTCATGGAAGAACACTTTCAAGCTTCTACAAAACATGCATTGTTAATAAAAACTGTTGTTTTACTTACTTAACATATGCTCAACTCAAAACCATTCTGCCCACAGCCACAAACTGCTGATGTGCACAATAAAGCAATTATTTTGATTAGTTTATTAACTCCAGTGTTGCTTTGTTTAAGAATCCCAGAACAAGATCATTCCCAGATCCACTGATTCAGAATTAAGTAAGGCCTATACAGTTGCACTAACACAACATAATATTCATGCCTGTGTAGAGCTGATATATGTGGTGTAGGGTAAGACATCTCACCTTACTTTAGCTGCCTGAAAGTTAGCCTTGGAGTGAAGTTCCAGGTGATGGCTGAGACAACCCACCACCTTTCGTGCCATCTAATGGAGCAGTCCTGTTTGTTTGACTGTGATGGGATAGTCTCAGATCAGGTTCAAGAACCAAAGGATGGAGGACAAATGCTGGATGAACAGAACTGCCATTATGGTGGCAGCAGGGTATTAGATCACCTGCATTCCCTTGGTCATCCAAGGACGGAAGGGAGTCTAGGTATTTTAAAAACCTCCTAAACAGAATGACCTAATGATAGGGAGCATAATTAGCCCAAACATGTACTTTTTAGGTATCTGATGTTAGATGACACGAATCCTAATGAAAATGCTCTTTGAATTGCATACATCACATAAAGTAAGCTACAAGATGCTCTACCCACTGGCAGTCATTGGAGTTACTGTGATTTTTTTTGGAATGACGCAAGTCAACCAGGTACATAGTATGCTGATATTGCCTTACTGAAACTATTAATGAAGTACCTGAAATAAGTAGCTTGACCCAAATAAAAACACTGATGACTCTGAACAAGTTTTGTCATAACTAATTTCAAAATAAAAATAGGAAATCTGCTTGAAAAACTGACATGCCCCATTTTGATGTTTTTGTTGAGATACAGATTGGGTTTTGTTTTGAAGCAGACTGTTAGTTTTGAAATTTTTTTTGTTGTTCTCACCATGTTACAGGTAAAAAAAAGGACATGGGAACAACATATAACACTTTGATTCCACTACAGTGAAGCAAGAGGTTTATTTTTCAGAGAAATCTTGGCATTTCAGTTCAAATCAAAGTCAAATTTTGTATGCCTGTATTATTTGAAACTCAAAACCTCTGTTCCCTGCAGCAGTCTGTTCCCAAAACTGACATTTGCCTGCTAATTTTCAAATTGAGGGTGCTTGGCATGGATTATTAGCCTTTCAGCATTCTTGATAAAAGCTCTGCCTGTCTTGTGTATCATCGGCTGAAGAACACATCATCCTCTTTGGAGCAGTGTGAAACTGTTGTGCCCTGTATCACTGCTGGAATCGTATTTCTCTCTTAATTTAGGTTATCATAGAGCACAGAATTACAGCTACTGTTAAGTGCAGTTTTCTTCTTTTGTATAATCACTGGTTTCAACTTGTTAATAATAATTTGCACCATTATGAGAACACACGCAGCCTCAAGCAAGGACATTTACAAAAGGTTACATTCATTGTAAAATGTTTTGAAAAACCAATAAAATGTGTTTGGACTTAACACAGCATTATGCTTATCTCATAGATATAATCAAATTAAAACATCTGTTGTGTGTAATCATCCGTCAGAAAAAGGAAATCAGCTTGTTATCAACTCCTGCATACATCAGAGGCAACAAGAATAATGTTATCTTCGAGATTTATCTTAGTAAAGCTTTCTGCACAAATCTCCTGAATGACACTTAGCAAAATAAGGTTTTGAAATATTATTCAAATTAGCACTAGATTCTCAGAGCACTGCTGTTCACATGATCTCTGACTTTTAGCTGTGATGCAAATCAACCATTTCTAAGCTTCACTGAATTGGCTTGCTCTGTGTTTACTGTTAATGTATAAATACCCTGCAACAGTGAAAGCAGAACTATGTTAGTGTCAGAAGAGATACCTTTCTGCAGTGCTTCTGGCAGGAAACACCATTAATCTCACCACACAACCTTTAAAATGAAAACTTCCATCCTATTTTTCCAAAAGCAAAGGACATTTGGAGGCTTTATACTGTTTTCTTCGGCTTCTACAATGAGCATCTGAGCTGGAGGGAAACCTTGCATACTTCTATGAGTGTGTTGTATCTTTTGTGTGGAATCTTTTACGTGTACAAAGAACTAGCAAAATTAAGTCTAGATGATGTGGCATTTTTAGAAGACATGGAAACAAATTATTACAGATATACTCTGCATATAATTTAATAATGGAACCTGTCTTCATTACCACATAATTTGTAGTATTTACTATCATCAAAGCTTGTTTTTAGAGGCTCTTCATTAGAAAGAATTTGAACATTGGATGCCAAGCCTCAGAAAATATCTGAAACTATCAAAGAACCTCAGTAGTATAACACAGAGGCCCTTCTGTTTCATTTTTCCCACAGGAACAAAAGGGAGTTGTGAATCTATCATAGAATATATCCCTAAATCTAATCTGAAAGAATCTCAATACTTCAACCACAAAGCCCCAGAACTGAGGAAAGCATCCTCCCACCCCACCAAGCAGAAGATCATGTCTGTTGTTCAGGAATGCAGCACACTGACGATGTTAAACTGGCTCATTTGACTGCGATCCTTAAACAAATTTATTTGCGATAGCACAGCTGTTCCTCTCAGGAAGGAAATGCATGGTTCCATAATTTTTATCATCAAGGCAACTTTATGATCTGTGGTCAAAGGAGGTAGCTACTGTGCTTTAGAGGTCAAAAGCATGCAGTTCAGGAGGATCGAGAATGCCTTGGGAGTTGGATATTTTTCCAACAGAGCTGACCCCATAACAAATGAGCTAACTGTGGCTTGCAAATAACTTAGCTAATAAAATTCACTTTTGCTGTTTTCGTCTTCTGTGATCAAGATCTTCATCAAACTAGCCTGCGAGCCCCATTTGCAGCTGTGCACACAAAGTCTCCCACATCTTTCAGTGGGTGGGGTATCTCCCCAGTTGGAAGATGCTCTCCACTCAATCCTACCAGCCCTGAATGTGGGGCAGGCACTTCCTGTCACATGTGAGGCCAGAGAAGCCAGGCTACCATCAATGGTTTCAGTTCCTGCCTGTCTAATGCTGCCTAATATTGAGCAGTGAAAGTTACGTCGTGCTCACCTCAAACTCTCAGACGTGAAGGGTACCTACTCTATCTGGTAAGCTGGGACAAACTGGGCATTAAAGACCTCTGCAAGGATGAGGGAAAGATTATTAACCCACAGGTTCAGTGATACTCAACACTCCCAATATCACTAGAACAACATGGGGGCTATTAGAGAAAGCTTTAGTGCAATTTGCACCCATTTGGTTACCTTTTTCAATATTAAAGTGTTATAAGTAGTCCTTAACTGAGAAGTAAGTGTTTTGAAGTTAACAAAAGATTCGTGATTGGCTCCACTCTCTGTGGAGAAATAAGACTGCATTTTCTGTCAATTTGGCAATTCTGGAGTGTCAATTCCCCAAGTTCTATGCCCAGATATTTACTTCAGTGAGGCAACAAATGCACATTGCTGGTTCAAAGTCAGTTTCCCCTTCCCTAAAAATGTGTACAACATTTCTTGCTCAACTGTGCCCTGTCTTTGTCTGTGGAGAATGTGATTTGGTAATTCTTCTGCCTACTACAAATGGAGGTGCAATTGACAGCGATGAAGGACGAGAGTGTGAGCGAATATTTGATGTCTCTTCACATGCTTTGAAGTATAGATAAGGAGATATCTTGTCCAGTGCTACCATAGTTTGATCTCTGAATCATGCAGCAATTGGAGCCGTCCTGTCCTGAGGGACCTCTGCCAATCTTATATTAAAAAAATGCTCAGAAATTGAGGAATTTGTAGGCTTTATGGTGAGTTAAACAAGACAGCCAGGCAGCAGAGTGGGATGTTGTGCAGAGAAGTGTAGTGATGCTCCTTAGGGAGTGAGAATATCCTGTTGAAGTCAGACTGAATTTTCTGAAGGGCTTTTGTAGTCCTTGCTATTTGATGCATGCATTTGCTTGCCATAAATAGTAGCCTGGTTTTCATCTCTGCCTTTCTCTGATGATTTTTTAGGGTGATTCAGAAATAAGAAAATATTGAAAAATCAACTTCACTAATCTCCATCACAAGTGAAAAATAATTTACAGCTGTCTGCATGACATTGCTCTTGTATGATTTCAATATTTTTCCTTTAAAGGGCATGCTGTTCTGAATTGGCATGTCTTTCTTTTCTTCATTTTGTTGCCTTTTTCTTGCCTCCATTCCTTGGGTTCCTTTCTCCCATTTCTCCTATTGTCTATTGCATCTTTTCTTTGTTTCTTTCAGTTAATTTGTTATGAGTGTTATAAACCATCCCCACTGACATTTCCTTTGGGTGTCGGATGCAGACTACTGTTAAAAAAATTAAATTTTTTGACGTCTTTGCTATTTCTGCTGTGTCCAACTATGGTAATGTTAGGCTTACAAACTGATTTTTCAGAAATGTCTTCGCTCGTGTGTGCACATTAACCAAAAAAATCATGGCTATTAGTTTTGCTATTAGCAACTACCACACTCGCTTAATTAAACAGTGGTAAAACTTCTGGGCCTTATATAGTGTTTTTCAGTCAAAGCCCTGAATAAAGGGCACAGTGAAATGAGAGTGGCATAACATACTTCACAGCTCATTTATTTGCCCTGTTAACCACAACAAAGAGTCCCAGCCCAGGCTGGTCTCCATTTCATTACCGCCCTCAAAAATTTCTAGGTATTTTCAGATGTGCTGATAAGCTGATGTGTAAAGTCCTGGAAAAACACCATGGCACCATGTTCCACCTTTTCTAGCAGCGCAATCATATATGTGTGTGCAGTGCTGGCAGCTGAACTGGGGTTGATGTAGCAGAATGAGCTTGGCCTCATGTGCAGAACCTGTTTCCACTCCTCTCTGATCCGCTTATGAAGCTTAGTGGCATGTTGGGGAGTACAGTTCCTATTTGCACTGTAAAAAGGTGCCTAATTTGCAGTGATAATACAAACTGACCCTTGAGAGCGCTGACTGTCTGCTGATGCTGTCCCAGAGTTTGCCTGTCTGTGAGCTCTTCTACCCTTTCCAGGGACTGGATCATTTGCACAGATGAGTGCAGCACTGTGATCCCCTCCCAGACTTGTTTGACACACTCTCCTGAAAGATCCAGTGGGGGCAAAGGTAGAGTAGGCTAACTCACACACCTTGATTCACGTTACCAGAGTCTATGCTGACTGCAGTGAAGACCTATCTTCCATGAAACTAAATGGAAAGCTAAAACACCAGCAGACCTTTACCATAACCCAGAGCTGTAGCAGGATGTTTCAGTCTCAGAGCATCTCCTTTCTATCCTGCCTTCCCCTCTGCCATCAGTGCATTCTCTCACCTGCTCCTTCCAGTTCCTGAGTCCTCCCTCACAGTCTCCCTGCAGCTATTTCTAGCCCCTGTGAGTTCCTGCCAGCTGCCTCTGCCTGCTCAGCCCACTCTGCACATTGCATGGCTTGCTAGGCAGCAGCCCCCAGGGCTGGCGCAGTTTGACATAGTTGCTTTGGGTTGTTGTGCCCTTCAAAGAAATGCTAGGGTACATGCCTTTGTCTGTCCTGTGTGGGTCACGCTCCATGGCTCTTGTGAAAGATTTTACACGGTATTTCCTGTAAAGTTTCTTAAACCCAATAAAGATTCAAGGAAAAATGCAATCTGAAACACCTACTAGGTCACTGCTTAATTTCTTTCCTTACATAGCTGCAGTGGGCAAGAGAATTTAAAAGGCAAACAGGATTTTTAGCACTTCAATGGTGTGATTAAAGTTTGCTGGTGTCACAGTCATGTCATCAATAGTGACTGACACGGGGGTTTTCATCTCTGACTTTCTACCCATAAAAATGTGGACTGAGTGCTGTCTTGGACTCTTTAAGAACTTGGATATCTAGCTGCTGCTTATTGATTAGTTTTGATGTTGTCCATCCTCTTGGGTGTTGGTGAGAACAATAAGAATCTGTCAAGGGACAAATTTACCCAGACAGTTCAAGTGTTGTTCCTTCCCTTGCCCACAGTAAGCCAGACATGGCTGTCAGCCCAATCATTTAGAACACAGGCTCCAAAAGTCTCCAGTCCCATAGAACATCCCCTGAAAGTCACAGTTCCTTCCACGACAAGTGGTGCCAGCTGCGGTTGTACTGCATGGTGCTTGGAGCATAGAGCCAAGCTCCACTGCCTTCCTGTTTTCTGCTCACTGTTAACCCATGTCAAGGCAAAGGAAGCCTTGGAAAGGGTTTCACTGGCAACCAAAAGGCAGGCAGGTCATGGAGGTGATGAAGGGAGCGAGGTACCATTTTGCCTCTTCTACATAGACAGGTAGACGTCCCTCGAACTGCAAGTCAAGCAAACATAAATATAACTTAACCTTCCACTGGAGGTAATCACTAGAGGAACCTGAGTCATTTTTTTTCACTGCTAATTTTTGCAAAAAGCTTTTTTGTTTTGTTTTGTTTTGCATTGCACTCAAGGTGCAAATTATTGCAGTTGCACCATTCGTGACCACAGCCTGTTCCTCTCTTCAGGGAGCCATAAAAGTTTTCTAAGAATCAGAGGAAACCCAATGATTCTTACACGTGAAGAGATACGCTGCTCCCTATGAAGTGCTCAAAGATTCTCAGCTGGTATGCATGGTGGAGAAAGAGGCTCCTGGGAAGCATGGATAAATTTCTTTTCTCATGAGTGAACATTATGACTGAGAAAAAATAATGGCTTTGCCTACAGCACTGAACGGATTTTTAAACAAGGAAGTATATTTATTCTTATTTCTGTTGTTTACTTTTGTGTATGGCACATGAAGGGACAAACTGGGGGATAACTCGTAACTCTGTGGACATGTTTTCTTCTGTGCAACATGCAAGTAATAACTACTACCCCACCATGTGGATAGGATTTATCTATTAGGGTTTGTAAGGCAGACTTCACTTTACCGGTGTAAAACACCACAAATGATATATGTACTTCATAACTGTAATATGTTTTCTTCTACACGGCCTTTCAGGTTCAAACATCCCTCTCTTTCCAGTGTTCATGTTGATGACTCTTAACAAGACACCTGTAGTATCAAAAGGGATTCATCTAAGGCTTGCTGACATTACCACTTATTCCTTGTAGCTGGGTAGCAATCATAGACTAGCAACGTGAGCTTCCAGGTGTGAAAGAAGTGGTGACAAGTGAGAACTGCAGGTGTTGATGGAGCGTGCAAGCCAGTATGTGATAAGCGGGAACCAGTGTGAACTTTGGTTTCAAAACCTAGCACATATTTTGCAAAGACAGCATTTGCAGCCCTTGACAGGAATTAGAGGTTGTTTTGCAGCACCCACAGAATAACCTTCTGCTACTGCTCTACAAAAGGTGCACACCACTTTCAGCTTTTGCAAAGCAGTTTACCACACACTTCTTTGTGGGCTCACCCCTGCCGTGCTGGTGCCCTTGTATCCAGGCAGCTCAGAGCACGCAGCTGCTGGGGGGCTTTCTGCCTCCTTCTGCAGCAGGCAGCCATTTCTGGCCTTCACCTGCACCATTAGGAGATGGGCCCCACTTGTAAACCCTCAGTCTGGATCCAAATACAGTTTTCTTCAGCATTCACAGGAGATCTTATCCTAGGTTTGGGCTTGCTTTTTTCAGATCAAAGACCAGAAAAGCTTGTCTTCCAACCAAAACTTTGTCAAAGCTTTGGGGTCTTGCAGCTCTGGTTTAGCTCCATTTCTAGCTAATTTTGAAAACTGTATATGCAGAAAATTTAAGGCCAGACATTTGTCCCATTGAAGTCAGTAGAGTCTCGCTTTCTTGACACTGATTAAAAAAGGGCACATAGGTCATATAGGCAAGATTAACACTAACTAGAATATTCAGGAATTTTCCTACAGGTCTAACATTTGGTTGCAGATCAGCCACCTTAGGTCCATAGAATTCTCCATTTTGTGATCTCATTTTATTACATTGGATGCATAGACATCTCTATTTAATATTAACTCAAGAAACGTGTCCAAAAGAAAGTCCTTGTTTATTTTGACCTTATACATTCCAGTTATTGCTTCTGAGGAGGTGGGTTGTTTCCTCAAAGAGATTTAGTGCAGAGACAGGATAACAGATTAGAGTGGACTATCAAGCCATTCCAAGGAACTGATTGTTACATTCATGCCATTGTGTAAAACCCAGGTTGGAGCCAGGTAGGTGAGAACTGACACAGTTGGCTCAGAACACCTTTTGCCCAAAGGGAAGGACAGCACTGTAAGCAGAGCACAGCACTCACCAGGGTCATACATGAGTTTTTAGAACAGCTTTTGCTCTTAGCTCTGTGTTGCAAAGGGTTTTGGCAAACATCTTGCTCTAGGAAGAAGAGTCTTTCTAACGCATATGTTATTAGTTATCTTTGTTTGTTTGTTTATAACAAAATTAAAATTGAATGGGTTGTGCTCACTGAGCAGCACAGAAACAGCAGTTGGCTTGAAGTGAAATGATCTCGAGTTGAAAACCCTCATCTTCTGATACATTGGGCAATTTCCTGGTAAAAGTGTGAGAAAGGTTATTTGTATAAACATTTGATTCTCCAGCAATGTACAAAGAAACACTATCAGTAGCAGGAGGTGGCTGTGGTCACAGCCAAGCAGCCTCAGTGACCTTAGATTACTAACCTAGCACTGCATTGCTCCTGGGCTCTTGACAGCCTGTGAAACACACCAGTGGGTTCTGTTCAGCCTCTGTGTGAAACTGCATTGTGTTGGATGAAGGAAATCTTCATCTACCTGAATTCCATTTCAGCTGATAATGACAGCTGTTTTTTGAGTGCTTAGAAAACCAGCAAGAGCAAAAAGACTCCATCAGATGTTAGAGATCAGAACAGAGCCCTGGGAAAATCTACAGTTGCAGCAGCACCTGTCGTGTCAAGCTGCTATTCATGTAGGTTAGACCATGTAAGGAAGGAAAGAGGAATAAATTCCTGTGGTTACTTATGGTCCCACCTCAGTTCTGTTACTGCTCTTACCATATGAGTATAGGCAAGAGATTTGAGATTTCCAGTAAAGTAATTTCAGGCAAAATAATCCACAATGGAATTATTTTCAATAGTTGATGAAGAAACTGCCAAGGAAATGAGAGAAAAAGTGCCACCCCTTTTTAACTGGGTGGAAAGATGTTTTTGGAGAGTTATGTGGAAAGAACCCATCTGTAGCATAGTATATTGGCGTTTTACAGTATTTTGTGTGATTGCTGTGACAGCAAACTTACCTACAATGGTTTTGCAGAGAGATTAAAGCAAGGAAAGCAAGTTTTACAGGGGAAAACTATAAAACAATGCCTCACAAGTGACAAGAAGCAGCTCTTCAAGGAATACCAATTTACACACAGATTGACAGAGTTAGCAAGAGTTTTTGCAACAGTGCCACCTGGCCTTCCTTTGGAGGAGGAGAGTGCAGCACACATATGCCTTGTTCAGGTGGAACACCACAGGAATGCGTTGGTTAAAACTGACTGGTATTTGTAATGGGGTTAATGTTCAAGTTCAAATGCTTTTGCAAAATGGTTAGCACAGGTGGCTGGGTCTACCTCTGAGCTGCGGCCAAGAATAAAATATAGGCACTCAGATTCCAAGGTGTCCAGCCTTCTTCCTTGAACAAACTATGACATTCTCAGAAGTTCTTGATTTGTAATCAGAGCCAATTAGATTAAATCAGTGAGAGAGATAGCTGTGGATTTATTTACCTTCGTTAATGTCAAACTATACTGGAAAATCAGGATTCAGTGTGAATCACTGGGAAAGGATGAAGGAATTAGTACTCCTTTAGCTCACCTAACAAAGTCCTGCTTTTAATATTAAAGCAAAATTCTAAACCCTTCCCCAGGGACAATAATTATTTTACTGCTATTTACTCTGAGTGCTTTTCTAATTTCTAATGTCACTGTTCCTAAACTACTGAAGTCTTACTGGGTAGTAAGAACTCTTCACATGCTGGAAGCTCAAACAATTCATATTGCTTAGCTGATCAGGAATGTTGTTTTTCTTCAGTGTGAGCTATAGTCATTAGATCCATGTATTCATGTTTTGTGACACCCCTGAGAAATGACTCCACTGTGTTACTGCTCCACAAAGGAAGGAAAAGATGGAAGCAGCAAATATAGCAGCTTTCCCTGGTCTGAGGAAGTTGCACAAGAAACATTCTTTATGATATCCCTAAGAGGATCTGTTGGGTAAACCAGCTTAGTTCCATATTCCCCAGGAGTTCTCCTTATTCATGGCATTAGAAAGGACTAAGATTTGGTGAGGACTTCTTAGAAAATCTAAAGAAATACATATTTTCTAAGCTTTGAAAGGGAATGGCATTTCATTCCCTAACCACATTCTGTTAAAATATTTCCAAAATATTTAGAGTTTCCACAAGTGTTTATCTTGCTGGTTTTACTGCCTCTCCTCTTCCCCGTGTACACCTCAGTTTGCCACTAAAATGATCAAATGAAGGAATAATTAGAAAAACACTAAAGTGTAATTTCAGACTACCCTGATGAATCTTCTCCAGATTTGAACAATAATAATAAAAATATAATCTTCAAAATAATGCAAATTTATCATTAAAGAAAATATGCAACTAATTTTTTAATTAATTTTTTAGGTTTTAGGAACACTGGCAATAATTATGGTGACTGGCCCAGGTCCCTAAAGAAGGGTGGTGTTGGTAGAGAGTCTTCTGTGCTAAGAATGCAACACTAAAATGAATTGAGTTAAACCAATGCTGTTTCTCCATGGACACTGTTAGACAGCTTTACTCTGGTTTATGTTGCCAGAGATTAGTTCAGGTGGGAAGAATAAGACTGAGATGTCTCCATTGATTATGCTCATCTAGAGAAAATACAAGCAAAAAAAATCATGTGCAATAAATGACCAGAAGCTTAAGGGGGATGCTTGTGAAATGACATACTTTCTTTTAAAAACTGGAAGGATGACTGATCATTGGAAAAAAAACCCTGGTCCAGACAGTGGTAGGTTCTGCATTTCCTGATGTCTTCAGATGGAGGAAATGTGTTGCAGCAAAAGACAAGTTACTGGACTAAGTCAGAATTAAAGAAAAGGTGGGTCAGACTAATTAATAATCTTTTCTGACCATAAATTACAGGAATCTCCAAGAAAGTATGAAAATAGTAGGAAAAGTGCGGGCAGCAGCTCTATGTGTCTAGCTCCAGCTGCTTCTTCTCACTGGCTGTGGGCTCAGGACAGAACACTTCTCTAATCCATGGCAACTAAGAAAGAAAGTGAGATCCTTTAGCTTTTTTGTTTTGAACTAATCTCTCTTTCTCTCTGAGCTTCTTTGCCATTTCTATTAGGCTCTTTTTACATGGATAAATTTGGATTTCTTGTGGAAATTCCTCCATGTATGGCAGAAAGGAAGAGCCATGGTTTCAGCTTAATGGGATCTGCTCGGGACAAACATCCCTGCCTTCAGTCTGACAGGAATGTGGAAATTTATGCTGAAGTATTTGCATGAATTTTATTAACTGCACATCTAATGCCTTGTCTATACACTTTGGGGTGCCCATTTTCCTCAGCAATAGTCGCTATGAATGGGAAAATGGCTCTTCCCATGAGCGGCTCCCACAGGTAACATCTGTGTTGGATGTTTCTGCCTGCCTGCCTACCCAGTTTTGCTACAATAGCAGCAGTTTGGAATGATTATTTCTCCCTTTTTTTGCAGTTTTTACATACAGGAGATGGAGTGAACCATTCGTTTCATTATAGAATCACAGAACATCCCGGGCTGGAAAGGACCTTGAAAGATCATCTAGCCCAACTTTCAGAATACACAGAGCCAAAAGGCAGGCTCTATTCCCAAAACATTGTCAATCACACATAAATACGTGTTTTCTACCAGCCTTTATTTCTTCTACTCTGTGAACTAGTTGCATTCATCAGATGTGCAGTTTAGGCTGTGAGGTTGTCCCAAAGCACAGCAAGGATTTGTTTGGCTGATGTATGTCTCTTAACCAGCAATGAATGCAGCCAGAATGGTGGTGGAAAAGGAAATCGGGGAAGAACTTTATAGACACACAACTGCTCTCTAGCCAGATGAACAACCAAGACAACAACTCCTGGTTCGTGCAGATGAACTTTTAATCTTCTTCTCCACAGAAATGTGTGTTAGCCACAGATTTACAGCTGGCTTTCTGTCATGAATTCCAATCAGGTCTGCTGCTCGGTTTAATTCAAGGCAGCAGCCTGTTTCCCAGCTGGTGCTTCACAGCTTAGGATCAAGCACATCTCTGAGACCTGAGTCTGGTCCATACAGCTAGGTAAAACATATGGCCATTGGCCTCTTAGCTCTGTAAGATATTCTAAAATGAAAAACGTTGTAGGCAAGCCAGTTTGCCTATGAATTCTCCTTGTGACAGGAATATGGACTCAAGGGTCATATATTTTGAAAGGTTTATATTTTGAAGACCAAAAACATTTTTCCTATGCAATTTACTTGCTCTTGCAAGCCTTTTGGCATCAGTGCAGTAACAGTCTGTGTATCCTCACTTTCACCTAAGCTTTCTGTGTCAACCCTTACTATCCTGCTTTTCCAAAGAAAAACATGCATTTTGATGGAGTATTCCTTTCAGTTTAGTTTACTTTTATTCACATTCTTTACTATCATATGGAAACCAACCTCTCTACAGTGGTTTAACCTGTACTCCCTTGTATTTAGTCGCTTGTCAAAATAAACCTGAATATTAAACTATTTCACTGTTTTAAAAGCAATTTCTAAATACCTCCTTCCACCCTCCTGTGTTTTCATTCTGAATGAAACTGTTGCTTTACTTGACTGATTCCAACATTTTTGTTGTCACATAAGAAGTACACTATCTTAACAACCGCAAATTGAGTATGAAGCAGCAGAGAACTTCTCAGTAATTAAGCAGAAACAAATTCTGTTCCACGTGAATAAATCACATGAACTGACTTTTGCACTCAGGTCTCACTTATGCAACTCTAGAATTCAAATTTTTTTAAACCCCAGAGTACTTGAAAACCTTTATGGCCTCCCTTGAAATAAATGTAACTGAAGCTGGAAAGAGCCTGAAGGTAAAAAAATGAGCTACTAAGCCTTAAATCCTAAACAGAACAAGGCACTATCTGAATTTCTTCCACAGAACATCAAAAGCAATAGTAAAGTCCTTGGTTGCCTCTGCATATGGTCTGTGGGATCAAGATTCTCTAAGTTATGCGGTGCTTTTGGGAGATTGGTTTTGTTTTGTTTCGTTTTGGTTTTTGGGGGTGAAAGGAAGAGAGGATTATGGAATAAAAACAGCTGTTGAATTGTGTCATATGTGGTAATAAGCTCCTTTCCTCCCCCACCCAATCACATAGGGAAAACACCGATATTTCGTCAAGATGATCAGAATCCAGAAGAGCATTCCACAGCAGCATTATTTTGGCAAGAGGTACAGACATCGCAAAGCAAAGCTAGATTGATTTTGCAAGTAGTTCTCCCACATTTTTTCCTGAACCCTGTGATCTAAAGCACGTCAGAGGTATCCACCTTACTCTGACATTTCTTCGGTTCCTTTGAAAATTATGGCCAAGGCTGTAAACAGGTATTGAGAGAAAGCGGAAGCTTGCGGAGGGACTTGAGTTCAGACATTCAGTGCTGAAAGCACCTTACACTATGGAAAAAGTCAGCAGTTACCGTCTGGATCTATTCACAGGTTTCGGATGCCACAAGAGTTCAGAATGGAGGTGACAACTGCATGAATCACTGAGATGACATGTCCATCTACAAGGAAATGACGGAGTTTCCTAGTGAGGTGAAAGTGAGAGAAGCTATTTCTGGGAATTGCCACAAATTTGATCATCCATGTCTAACGAGGAGTCAGCCATAGCTCTGATGATTAAGAGCTATATATCTTTGAGGAAAGGTGCTGACAATGTTTTGGCCAACTCTTCAAAGTGTTTCTCCTTTCAGCCAGACACACTTCGGTCTTGCCTGGGTTCAGCCTGAGCTGACTGTGCTTCATCTAGACAGTTCTCTGTAGGCATTTTGACATGGTACAAGTGGTGGTGGTTGCACTGTTCAACAGGGGGTGTACAGGAGGACAAAGAAGACAAGGTAAGTTTGGGTGGACACAGTAATTGTGAGATAACTTATATTAAGACAGAATTCCCTTCTAGGTATTTCACTAACACGTTAGCAACACCAACAGCCTCACCATGCACTCTGAACACTTAGCAAAAGGTGCCAATCCGTGTCTCCTGGTAGGAGCTCACCTGTCCAGACTGAACTGAGTTGTGCTAATGGGAATCAACAGACGGAGCCTCCTACTGGAGCCCTTCTGGATAAGGCCTTGTGACACAGGGTACATCAGAAGACTCCCCTTACTTTGGCATAGCTGTGCCTGCCCTGTGTTGTCAGTAGGTCATAAATATAAACAGGCTGTGCTGGCCAAGAGAGATTCCCCCCACACACTTTTGTCCTCTGAATGTGTGTGCAAATCATTGCACTATGAACTTGCCATTCAGAAGGTCTGAACTTCTCAAATAAATGACCAGATTTCAAAAGCCCCAGCACTCACCCAGGAGCCAGAAAGAAGTTTTCCAATCTGAGTAAACCAAAACCCACTTTGATGCCAATGAGAGCAATAGAAATCTTGGACAGTCTGTGCCTGAGATGGTGCAAAGGACCTGAGCTCCAAGAACAGGAGCTCTGCACAGGGCTGCTAAATCCTTCAGAATACATCCTTCATTGCTGCAGCCTCAGACTTGGGTACAGCAAAATCACCAATAGATGCCTTTAGCTATTTTTTTATGATATAAATGAAACCAGTGGATTCTCAGATTGCAAATCTGAAACTGCCATCTGCTCAGTGCTCCTGCTTTCTGAGTGCTTGTGTGCTCTTTTTTGATTCTGCCTGACACACATTCTTGATGCCATTGAAGTCAAGAGGAGTTTATCATTAAAGATGGCCGTAGAGAAACTACCTGCAGAAGTTGGTAAATTGAGCAGCCATAGTGCAAAGATGCTTCATAATGAATCAAAGAAGAAAATCAAAGTTTAAGAACAACAAAACATATGCTGGTCAGTATTCCTCTTCATTATAATGTTGCTGAGAGGATGAAATACAGGTGAAATATGAATGCTGTTATGTGAAATACATATAACAACACTTAAGAGTGCTAAATAAATTGTTCTTTTGCTTTAGTTGAAGAATTGTAAACTGAAAATAATGTCCCCTTTGTGTGAGGAAAAATGCTCTAAATTAGAATTGTTCAAGAAAATCTGTGCAAACTGAAACTATTCCCAAAGACAGAGAAAAAGTCACTAAAATTTTGCTCCTAAAATCACTATGCTGGTTGCGCTTGCCTACTATGCCATTCTCAGGATAATCATTTTCACAGTGCATGCAAGCAGTATGGTCTGTGAGACTCAAGTATATGCTGAAAAAAGCAAGCTGTCCATTCAGTTGTTTGGTGGGCTGAAAGTTAGTCAATAGCTGCTCTGCACTTCCACTTTTGGAGGTTTCCTTTCAGTCTTTGTTTCACAGCACAGCCTTGAATTACTGGATTCAAATGGATGTCCATAGTTTATGCATTCTTAAAGCACAATTTAATACTTAAAGCTGAGACGCCCAACCTCTAAGGCAAATAAAATACTTCTACTTTTTTTTATATGGATAGATTTTCTTTCAAATATCAGATAATATAAAGTGGAAACCAGAACTATACTGTATCAGTAATTTCTTTTACTTGTTATTTAATACATATATAGGCAAGAAAGGGAAAGAGATGGGGGTGTGGGGGGGGGAGTGGACAGATGATGGGGACTTTTAAACATCTGTTACATATCCAGAATTCCATTCCTGGTAAGACTTTGAAATGTCACAGCTGCTGCCCTTTTGCTTGTATGATTATTTCTCCAGCTGTGTAGAAATGCTGCAAAACCATTTTGTGACCTGTCACAGAAAATATTTTGACTCAACAATCAATAACATAGAAGTTCCTACTAAGTTGTATTACCTAACTCTGGTGTTAGAGTGGATTAAAAAAATATTGTTGATTCCTAATCATTGTATTTAGAGGTGAGGCATTTATAATATATTTTCCCAGCAAAGTTGCATTCCTTACTCTTTTAAGAGTTTACAACTTGGTTCTTTGTATCTCCTCTATACACTTAAGCCCAAGTTAAAGGAAGGGTTAAAAGGCAGTTAAGGGAGAGACTTTATCCTTCAGTGGAGACTAATTTCTGTGCAGGGATAAACCCCCTGCAAATCAGAAAGAATTTTTTTGAGAATTTTTTTTACTTTAGAAGTGGCTACCCAAGCACCCGAGAAAATTAAAATGGATGAGACTGAAAAGTTATCTAAGAGAGCTGTGAGGCTGGAAAAGTCTGGGAAAGCACTACAGGGAAGTTATTCCAATTGCTTTATAAACACTTCCCCTTATGGTTCTGGGTTCTTTTGCAAAATGTCTCAGTTATCAAACTTCACAGAGACACAATTCTGCCATTTCTCAGACAGGGCTGACTGACTGCTGGCCATCTGACAAACTGGGGAGACGCTCCACAATAGTAACTGTGGTCACTGAGCTGCCAAGTAAAGCCAGTGGTCTGCAGGAGGGTGAGGGATAGAGCTCACTTCAGCTCCTCATGTTGTCATGAGAGGTTGCTCAGAGCCACATCCAGTCTGGCCTTGAACGCTTCCAGGAATGGGGCATCCACAACTTCTCAGGGCAAACTGTGACAATGCCTCACCACCCTCACAGTAAAGAATTTCTTCCTAATATCTAATTGAAACCTACTGTCTTTCAGTTTGAAGTCATTCCCCCTTGTCCTGCCACTACACGTCCTTGTAGATACTGTCTCTCCAGCCTTTCTTGTAAGCTCCCTTCAGAGCTTACGGAAAGATCTCAGTTAGGTCCTCCTGAAACTTTCTCTTCTCCAGGCTGAACAAACCCAATTCTCTCAGCCTTTCTCACAGGGGAGGTGCTCCATTCCTCTGCTCCTCTTGTTGGTCTTCCTCTGGAGTCACTCCAGCAGGTCCATGTCCTTCCTGTGCTGGGGACCCCAGAGCTGGATGCAGCCCTGCAGGTGGGGTCTCACCAGAGCAGAGCAGAGGGGCAGAATCCTCTCCCTGGCCCTGCTGCCCACACTGCTTTGGATGCAGCCCAGGAGACATTTGGCTTTCTGGGCTGTGAGTGCACATTGCTGGGTCATGTCCAGCCTCTCATCCACCAGCACCCCCAAGTCCTTCTCTCCAGGGCTGCTCTCAATCTGTGAATCCTGAGCCTGTATTGATATCGAGGGCTGCACCAACCCAGGTGCATCACCTTGCACTTGGTCTTGTTAAACCTCATGAGATTCCCATGGGCCCACTCCTCAAGCTTTTCCAGGTCCCTATCAACGAGTTTTTGTGTTAAAACAAAGTAATTTCTGCTTTCTCTTGCTTGGCCTGTTCTAGCACAAGTTAGAAGAGCCAAGCTCCCAGACTCTCCGGCACAAATATGTATCATAGGCCTTGACAGTGCTTCACAAAATAGTGATTAATCCTTCACAATTACATTAAAAAATGGAGAAAAAAGAGACAGAAACCTAGAAGGAAGCATGACTGGTTGTCTCCACAGCCAAGTGTTTTCTACCATCATGTGATACTGCCCCGTGAGATCAGAATGTGACCTCTAAGTGTTACTTCTCTTCAGTCAGTCTTCATGGGAGAAGCTAATGGCTAGCTAGGGATCCAGAGGGAATCCTGTCACACGTGCAAGTACAAGAACAATGTTATGCACCTGGCTAAGAGTACATACGTGGCTAACAACATTAAATATCCATCAGTGTTCATTATCTTAACTTACATCAAATTGTTGACTGTGTCTGAAAGCAGGAAAGTAGGCTAAAATTGACAGATTTTTTTTTTCGGAGGAAATTAGGCAAAACTGCTGGTAACGACTACCCACAGATTTCCCAGCCTGTCATTACAAAGATATTGAGGAGGAGATTAGAAATTTGGCAAAAGAATTGATTTTCAGATAGATGCTTTCCCACCTCACTGAGGAATGTCTTTAAGAAAAATCATTCAACCCTCTCAGAAAACTCATGTTTTCTGGCTTTTTTTCCCATAAAAAAGGGTTCCCAAGGGTCAGTTCTTTAGACTCCTTCCAGTAATACTTGCACATATAAGAAAATCCCAGGATGACAGATTCTAGACTGACCAGAATTCTATGGTTACATTAGATAAATTTCTTAGAAAAACATTGCATTTTCTGTAATTTGTTTCATAATCTGACGCATAAGGTCAAATATTTAGCCAAATTCGTGGAAGAATTATGTTGAATTAATTGGGGGTTTTGCAAGATATTAGTGGGTGCAAAATGAAACTATTGCCACCATTTTCAAAGCCCTATTTGTCTGAAGTACTGCTGAGCTTCACAGTTACTCTTTAGGCTCTGTATGGAGCAATGATTTGGGAAAATAAACAAGTATCAGACTCTGACCCCATGTTGCACTTGTTCAGTCTTTCAGATTTGCACCCAAAACTCCTGACTGAGCTGCATTTTCACAGGAACTCACTTGGGAAACATAAAAAGGAGGGTTATCAGAGACTAGCAAGGGAAGATCACAATCTGAGAAACAAGGATTTAGTGCTACAAGTGGGATATAATCCTGAATGCATTTCCTTCTGTCAAGCCTCCTATGATAATATATAGTGAGATAAATCAGGATGTAGATTCAAGTATGGGTGATAATTTGTCTGTCTTTCTTCAATATCCTGCTGGAAAATGTGGTTTATCAAGGGATAAACCTTGATGTGACTGAGTGGCCTACTCATTTTTCTAGAATTCTTTCAGTATTGGAAGTTGATGCTGTGCAAAAAATTTTCAAGGGAAAAAGCAGCTGGAGCTTCCCAGGAAATAAATATGCCAGAGAGGAGACATTTGACAGGCTGTCTTGTGCCTACAGACTATGTATTTGTCACACAGAACAAGCTGCTTTGCCAGAGAAGAGGAAGAGGGTTTAAGGGAAAACAATTCAGTTACCTGAACATAGTCATGACAGCCTCAATTGACACAGACCCTATGAAGGATTTCAAGACAGAGAACTGAAGGCTTTAGGGAATACTCCAAGCACTGGAAGGTCTTTGGACACCTGTGTTTTACATGAGTGAATCCCACCCTGACAATCAAATGAAGCAGCAGAAGGGTTCTGGTGAGCAGAGAGACATCTGAGGTGGAAGGACAAGGCCTTGAGAAGACAGTCAGAGCATACCCACAACATTCTCCTCTAGAAAATCTATGGGATTAAACAGTTTATCATAAGAGAAGAAAGACAAGATGAGAGTGGAGAAGATGAAATGGGGGGAAAAGAGAAGAACTTTGTTCAGAATATGGACAATCTAACACAGGGCAAAACAGGCACTAGAGAAATATGTCCTGGAAACCGGGTATGAAGGGTGAGGAGCAAAGAGGGAAGTAGATCTAATTTGGAGAAACATGTACAATCCACCAAGTTCAAAAATCATGAAGTAATACATCCTGCTTCATAAAAGTAGTTCCAAGTACATTTTAAACATTTTGCTTGAAAAAGATAAATCACTAGTTTCTGCAGCAATGCAGAGGATGATCTCTTAAAACTTTGCCCAGTTCTTCCATAAGCATTCAGAAACACTCAGTTTCTCCTTGTCACTTCCATACCAGAGCTAACATGTTCCCAGACAATGAAATTAAAAGGTCATGAAACTAACAGTCTTTAGGATCAAGGAAGAAACCACACAAGAGAGAAAATGGACAAAAAAATTTACAGGGTTTTCATTTTTGCCTCTAAACAATCCAGAGGGCAAAATTCTCTCAGGAGTCCTCTCTCTGAAGTAAGGACAATTGCAATGCTGTAATTAAGACAGAAAGATTACTAGTTAACTCTAATTACATTTTGATTTCTACTATTTTTATGGTTCATTTTTCTTTGAAAGCTATTACTCACTGAAATGAGCCTGAACAGCTGTGAGCCTTTCTTGGTGATATGCGTTAGGAAATACTATCATTTGAACTGATTAAGTGTGCACATTCCACTTGTCTTTATCTCATTAAATTGTAATACACAATACACTGTACACACTGGAGAACACACAGATCATACGCACAGGAGACAATCACTTGAGAACCAGAGGCACCAGGCTTTCCTG
This sequence comes from Oriolus oriolus, assembly GCA_013400235.1. Taxonomy (NCBI): domain Eukaryota; kingdom Metazoa; phylum Chordata; class Aves; order Passeriformes; family Corvidae; genus Oriolus; species Oriolus oriolus. The sequence goes on along the minus strand of VXBT01009539.1, from coordinate 340,218 downwards.
GAGGCCACCTGGGATTAATTCCCACATAGCACAATACGTATCAGTTTAATAGACCTCATAAAACTGGGATTAAGATTTCAGCCCTATATTAAGGTACATGACGTATTTTCAGCTGTTTTAAAAATGAAAGAGAGAGAGAGAGCGAAGAAAATTTTCTTAGAAGAAAATGTGGGGCACAATTTGCATTACAAAACTCCCCTTATCTAAGTAATATAGTCTTTTGCCCAGTTCTCTATGTAGGAGGCAGCAGCCTATCTGAAAGGGTTGCATCAGGATGTAATTTTCTCCCCCTGAAACAGAGATTAAAACCTGCCTAGTAAAAGATCACCAGAATCCTGGACATGTTGCAACTGCAAGATAGAATGTTTTACGGATGGTATTTCAATTCTTTTTGAGACAATGGTTTCCAGTGCAGTTTAAATTTAAACAGAAGCATGGAGGTGTTGCCTTTTACAGATCTCTCCTATGATGTTGCTCCTACCTCTAGACCACATGGCATGAAAGAATACCTGTGTGCCATCTTTGGTTTTCCCTCCTTTCTTGCTGATCTCTGTTGTGGACTGTTGCAGCTCTTAGATCTATTCTTGGTAAATGCAATGACTCAGAATAACATATGTTTCCTACATGAATAACAAAAAGACAAAGTCCTGTTAACTCCGTATCCCTTATGGCGCTTGATGCTTGGTTTGCTGAAGTTATAGGGACTAGTCAAATATTAACAATCTTTAGAGCCTTTGCAAATGCCAAGGCTGTTTTGCCTAAGGTCAGAAATTACACAAAAACGTTTTCTTAATGAAAAAAATACTTCAAAATCCTGATCGAGTGCCACATCGATATTTCATATTCTCCAGTGAACTGCACTGAAAATCTCAAAGCCTCATTTAGTAGTGCCCTGCCTGCCTCTCTTAGCCTGGGTCAGTTGCCATGGCATCTGCACAGCTCTTTAAAAAGAACCCAAAGCCAGTGTAAGCTACATCTGAGTCAGCTCAGTGCCTGACCTAACAAAAATACCGTTGCCTGAAACTGGGCACTCCTAGTAGATTTCACCTGAAGCAGACTAGTTTAATCTAGACAATAACACTACAAAGGCAAGACAGTGCATGTAACAGTTATGAGCAATAAAATAATTCTTTTTGCCACTGCACTTGTCAAAGAATTAGAAGGTGCTTCTGTGTCGTAATACCAGGTGTCAGAGAAGCTGGTAACTAAAGACAAAATAATACACCGATGCACAAACAAGCACCTAGTACCCCGACTAAAGGACTTGACAGCTTTTTTTTTTTTTTTTGTAGTGGGAAAGGGTTAAAACTTCAGTTTTGTCTTCACTCAGATGTTTCCAAAAATAAATAGATAGGAAACATAGGTTTGCTAGGAAGGAAGGGGGTGACAGAGACTATGGTCCGACAAGTAGTCCTGATATGGCACATTTTCCTCCAGGGAAGTGATGGAGAGATGCCTGTTCAGGAGAGGACCATGCTCACCTCCAAAAGGACATCTGGGTTCATTTTTCAGCACATGTGGAATCTCATTCAATGATATTATTATTATTCAGGCTTATTATAGATTTTTTGATGGACGGAAAAACAGCATGAGAAACAGAGGCCAACAATTTTGCCTCTCAAGTCTCTGATCAGCCCCTGTCAAACTCCTTTTCCTGCCAAAAAAAGCACAAGAGTGTAGTGCTTGAGTGTGTAATACTGGGAGTCACAATTCAAAAGCACTTAGAGAAATTCCTCCTAAAATTTTAGTAGATACTAACGATTTTGAACACCACATTTCATGCAAAATATGGACATTTCTATTTTTAGCACAGCAAACTATCTCTTCCTAAAGCAGTCACTGTTAAACCCTTTTTGCAGTATGTGAAAGAGAAAAGAAGTTTCGTCTGGTAAATTTTAATTTTAATTTTTTTATAGTATCATGAAGGGAGGTTTTATTTTTTTTTCTCTGTGAACAAATGCCTATTTCTTCAGTCATTCACAACTGACAAAATAATAAAAAGTGTATATGTTACATGTTTAAATGAGAGTAGTAGGGAGTGTCTTGAGTCATTTGCCCTGCTCCAGACTCCAGTTTTAAAAAGCAGGGACTGGGTACATCCTGCTGCTAATTCTGCTTTTCTAACCATTTGAGTCTGGAGAGCTAGAGGTGAATGACTGCATCTGGTAAGGAGCTTTCTTTTGCTCCCCAAACTGTTGAAACCTCAGAAAATTCTCCTAGCCTTACATCCAGGGCTGAAGCGGGAAAGGTCCCAGATACAATCTAACAGCGTCCTGATCTAGGAGAAAGACGTGCACACCGTGTGAACCAAACAGTGCCCACTGGACTCTGCAATACCCAAGCCTTCTGCACGCCTGCTAATGGGAAAAGCACACATGCAGACGCATGCAGGTTCCTTTGGAACATTCTGCCCACTGGAAGAGAAGAAATCTGCCTTTCACATGAAGTCATTTTGCCAGTGTTTTGAATAGTATTTTCCGCATGTTTTTTCTATGAGATCAGCAGTCATGCCCTACTGTTCCACATTATCAGCCTTTTTTTTTTCCACCCTGTGTTTTACATTAGCAAATCAGCCAGCTCTGAGATCATATTACGTAAGTTTCTTGTTTTCTTTTTTTTTCAATTTCTGTGTTTCTCTAATTAATAGGAAGTGGCTCTCCATTAAGGCCTAGGGATGACAAATGGCTTCCTTTCCTCATTTGTGCACAGCTCAGCTGCGAGCCCATTGTTCCTTGAGCTGCTCTTTCCCAGTGCTGCCAGCCCCAGGGCTGTTGTGCTTCGCAGAGCAAGAACCACTCCAAGAGCAGGACCACTATGTCATGAATACATTTGTCCCTCACCAGCCGGAGGCCCTGTGACAAAATACAAACCTGCACACAAGAAACTTTGACCTGTAATTTTGGCCCTCCCCTTAGGAGGATTCACCTCATTTGACATTAACCAACTGAAAGGCTGCTGTCTGAACTATCAGACTGGTTACTGAGGCTTCCTCTGTAATCAGTGGGGAGGAGTATTCAACCCATCTGAGGTGGATGAGGATTTTCAGGAGGTGCCTACTTGCCGCTGGCTACAGAGCATACTGAGGCAGCTACTAAATTGAACATCTACTTTCCAGATGGCTGAAGTGTTACGATATGAATTCCACTGTACATGGTTTCCTGCACCAGTTGAAGCCTGCTCTGAAAGAGAAATATCTTCTTTACCCTGCAGTCTAAGACAGTCAACACTGCCTCCATTTTCTATTTTGAAGCTGTTGCGTGACTTTCCTTTCTTTTCTCTCTCTTTCTGTCATTAATGGAACTGGTAAATATTTTGCAACAAGTCATGTAGTTCAGTGAAATGAAAATTTTGGAAACAAATAGTGACCACCTTCCAATTTTCTTCCAATGCATATGCTTTTCAAAGTTCAGTGACTGCATCTTTTGCAGACAATTGGGTAAGGATATTCAATAATTAAAATTCTAAGGCTGTGGGTTAGTCTGGTTTGGATCCATTCACCACTGAGTATTTTTCCTGTTCTGTGGCAGAATACCAACTAGAGGTTATTTGCAATAACTAATTTAACTCTGCTTGAAACTGGTTTAAAAGCATGGCAGTGGTCTGTTATAATGACTCAGTTGCATGGCAGTAATTCTGAGCTGAGATGGAATTATTTAATATGCTGAAATGTGATTGAGATTACCTTGTCTAAAAATTCAGTTTTGTGAGTTGAAAATTTATTTTCTGCAGATGAACCCTAATATGCACTTAAAATTCATAGTTTCTAAGAATGCTATTAGTGAATTTATTTGCTGCAATATTACTGAAAAAAAATGTAGAGCAGAATGATGTTTTGGAAATACATTTGCTACTTTTGTTCAGCAAGTTAGAAGCTGAGCATTAACACAGAACTAACAACAGGTTAAAAAAAAAAAAAGGAAATGTTGAACTTTTATTCCCATTACTTTTCTTCTCAAACAAAATGTTGACAATCATTTGGTTGTCTCTGGTATATAAGATGTCATGAGAGAATGGTCATTTCAAGTAAGGCCATTCTCACTTGTGTATTGAAGTCCAAACATAATTTCTTATTTTTATTTGGGAAACAGATTCCTGAGTCCTGCCAGTTATTTTTAAAACAGGGCTGGAGCAGTTAGAACTAGGTGGTGTCACAGAACAGAGCACATACACAATGGCTGTTAAGATGAGATATCATAATGACAAAACTCAGGAGACAACAGCCTGTAAGGAAACAGCCTATGTTACATCCATGGTCTTCTCTGAGCATCTTCACTGAGAATCCTTCCCTAAGGGTCCTGGCCACAGCACCCTTCCAAAGAATCTGGAATCTCTTTTCTCTTCCTAGCCTTGTCCTCATGTCTTGATAGAAAGTGAGTTGCCTTCCAACAGGCAGTTCTAATGTGCTACCTCTTTCTTGTTCTTCCTGTGTTTAAATTTTGTTATTCCGTATTCCTGTCCTGCATGGGCTGGGATTTCCTAAACTGTCTTCCGTGCAATGGAACAAACTAATATTCTCTATCCCCTTCATTAACTGGTCACAAAATCCAAAGGGTAGAGCATTGGACATACTTCAATTATTGAGGTGAATAAAGGAAATGGGATGTGTCAGAACTGATACTTTGGTCTCTGGCAGCTAAATGCTATAACAGCACATGCTGCTGAGAGTTACTAGATGGAGGATCTGTTCCACAGAGGTGTGCTGGTAAGCTGATTTAGCAGCTGTGCCTGGATACAGGTCCAAACAAACAAGGATCTGAAAGCTGGCTCCAAATCAACAGCCTGGTGACCATTCAGCTAGACTTAGAAAACATTTTGTTCCAAGGCTTTTAGTGCTTTCTATTTTCTGCAGGAAAATCTCCACTGAATTACTGTTATGCACCTTTCACCCAACAGAGGAAATTATGTGATTTCTTTCATTCTGAAAAGTTGATTTAATACTGAATCCTAGTTGGTAATTTGGCAGTGGTACAGATAAACTCCCACAAATTTCAGAAGTGGCCGTTCAAAGAGGGTGACAGGCATTAGTATGCTTGGCAAAAAAAAAGAACCCACACTGATAACTCAGCACATTCTTCTGTGTTTTCTTTGTCAGGTTCTCTACTGGAAGCATTTTTCAACCACACTCACAGAAATTCCATTTTGGTTGCAAGACCTTTGCCCACACAAGAGAAAGCTATGCCAGCATTAGAGTAAAATTACATCCACAACTGCAAGGGAAGTAAAACATCCAGGAACATTCCTCTTTCAAAAGTTACTGGTGAGAATGACAGGCAATGTTCCCTAAGTTTTAGAAAAGCTCCATTTCCAAGAGCCTGTTTGACTGATGCTGATCTCTGAGATCATATATGTTTAAATATTTTCCTTAAAAAAGCGACACTGATACTGCAGCTTCCCCAACAGGAGCATTTCCTAGCTAAAAGTAATAATTATCAGCAAACTCCAGAAATTAAAGGCAGGTTGTTAGAAAATAAATGCCCAGTCCCAATTGTTAGGGAACTAAAATTTCCTTATTCCCTTGAACAGGCGTGTCTATCAGCCTGACAATCAGTTAGATGCAACAGCTCCAACTTCTAGTTGAGGAATCCAGAGGTTTATAGGATTTATAAAGTAAATCTGAGGTTTTTCGGTCACTAGACTACATCTGGCCTACTTTGGTAATGATTAAAGAGTGTTATCATCACTGCAAGTGATTGTGATCACATTGATGTCTGTGGTGGTTTATGCAACTTGAATGGACTAAGGTTTTTTTTGTTAGAAAATGGTGATGGTCTTACTCCATTATCTGTAGAAGGTAGACAGCTCCAACATAAAGAACTCAAGTCAAAAAAGAAATATGATCATAGATCAGAATGGAAAACCCCAAATATGAGGAACATACACAATCTGTGTAAGGACAAATTAGTATTCACTAGGCTTGTGAGTCTAGTATCGTTCACAGCATTAGAAAAAGTCAAAACAAAAAGGAAAAAGAGGCTGGGAAAATTTCTATCCTTACTATTGTAGGCCATGCACAACACCTGGAAATGCTTAGGATTCCAATGACATCTCAGAATATAGCTTTTTTTTTTTTTTACGAGCCATACTACTATTATTCACTCTATTTTTTATCTGAGCAACATAGACTGGCAAGTACTCTAAACATTTCTAGAGATAGTCACCCAAATTTTGCTTCACCCAGACTTAAAGCATTACTATTTATTTTCTTGGATTAGTCTCTTCCCTGGGGACAAAGGCAGCATCAGAGTAAATGTCACCCTCTGAGAACACTAGATGATTGATAACTAGGTTATGTCTAACAAACAAGAGAAAAGGACACTTAGTTAATCTCACTGTAATACCCCAGTTATTACTCTAGTATCAATGTGTACCACTGAGAAGCAGTTTTGTAAGCCAGACACCAAAACTAGGCATAGAGTAACTATTTCTCCTGGATCCATTACAAATTTTCTTTGTTTCATGTTTATTTCATTAATTAAATAAGTTATTACACAAAGTAATGGAAAACAATTTATTAAGGATTTATTAGAAAGAAGATACTGGAGACTCTCCCCTACAATCTAGTATTTAACTATCTTGCTGGGCTGGGCTTCCTTGAAGTAATCACTTGTGCTTTGCTTTGGACAGTTTTTCTTATAAATTCTGCTGAAAACTTCGATTTGCTGCAATGCTCATAATGCCACAGTGCAATAAGAGCAGGGCTGCTCAGATCTACCATGCAGTGTTTAGTTGTGTCCTCATGCTCTCCTGCTCATCCACCCTCTACACTGGGACAAGGAGGTCTCTGATGCCAGGCTGCCTGTGTTTGTGTTGTGTTTGCACAGGGCCTAATCCCACAGAGTCCCTCTCTATAAGCATATACCTAAGCTCTCTAACTTACATAAAATTTAAAAAAAATTAATAAAAGGAGAGTTTTTAAGTTAATTTTGAAGACAGGAGGAGTCACAACTCACTGGAGAAGCCAAGCCCCTGGAGAAGAGCTTGCCTCTAGCTCAGGCCAAGGTGAATTTTGGGTGGGAAACAGGACAGGCTGAGTGAAACAGGAAGGTTGGCAATTACAGAGGACAAAGGAGGGTCCATGCCAGTCCACATATTTTGTAGCCAGGCCAGCTGGATTTGATGTCAGACTGCTCCAACAACCTGAAAATTCTGTGCCAGACAATTTCAATAGGGAAATGAAGATTTTTACAAATTGAAACAGGAAAGAAGTTACCACCCACTCTGCTTGTCTTTCTGCAGAATTTACCACACAGTACAGTCATTTGCAGCTTACAGACTACTACAGGTTTCTGTCCCTGTGCCAGCTTGCAGAAGTTACAAATGAGAGAGGTGAAGGCGTTATTAGCTCACTGTACAGCCAGTGGGGTGGGTGAGCAGGGGGAAGAGTAGGGGCATGAGTACAGAGGCAGTATGGAGTGGTGTCACATGCCCAGTAACAGATCAAGTGAAATAACTGGCAGTATGGATGCTGACACAGTTGCCTCAGTGATGAAAGGTTCTCAAGTGATTGGAACAGGTCACACCTGAAACTTTTTCATAATGCTGTTTACATAGCCAGGAAAATACAAGTGTTTTGGTTTCACCCCGTTTTTTTTTTTTTTTTTTAATAACTAAGAACAAGAATTGGATTTTGGATTAAAGCCCTTAACTTTGGAAAACAGTTTTGTGCTACAGAGCACATTCCACAGTCTGTGCCAAGGCTGCATGAGTGCAGGTCACCTGCAGCTGCAGCTCTGGTATTAGACTACTAAGAACTTGCTTAACAAACAAACATGCTGTGACCTTGTCTTTGAACAGGCCTTATTTCGCTATAGCATTGAAGGTTAAATTTCAAACCAGCATATCCCTCAGTTAATGTTTCCTTTAGCCTTTGATGTCTGTTTACTGTTCCACATACCTGTTTCTATTTTAGGTCAGAGAGCATTTGTATGTAGGTAAGAGTATACATATCTGAAAGACTATTTCTGCAGGGATATTACAGAGGGTAATTTTAGGTCCAGGACACATACTGAGAAGTGGACAGGCTGCCAGAAGGATTATAAAACCAGTTGTGTGTTTTCAAATCCAAAGGACAGGTTTCAATTAAGCAAAGCTAGGTTTGGCTGTAACAGAAATCAGTGCCAGGTAGACAAGGCTTCTTTGATCCCTCTCCTGCCCCATCCACCCTTCCCATTTTGTACTTTTGACCAGCTATGAGATGAACATTTGCTCTGAACTTGCAAAAACCCTTGCAGCATGACAGTCTATGGAAAGGAGTTCCAAGGTGAAAGGTTTCTATATAGCTGACAGACTAGATTGGTGCAAGGGCATGTCAGAGGCTGGCCCCTTGCCAGGAAGATAACCTACCAGTTGGTATTCTGCAACTCACTTGCATTAAACAGGCAGGAAGATGCTGTGTATTTTGCCATTGTATAGGTTCTGACTTGGTGCCAAAATAAGCTCCCGAAATGGATGCACAGCGCAGCATCTAAACCACTGCACTGTCCCAACTGCGGTAAAAGGAAAACACTTCTTTCCTTGTTGCTATGTACTTTGGCAGATATCCCATTCAAAGAATTGTGCTCAAAGTACTCTGGAAACACCTGCCAGGAGACTACTTGGGAATGTTGTTTAAACAAGCCTACCTGCCAACTTTCCAGCACTGTTGACTTTGCAGTACCAAAAATGCGGCCTATTTTAAAACACGCTTGATGGATAACAGGAACTGGGCCATAAGGATGAAGCACAGAATGTGCTTAAAATCTGCTTGCAGTTTATGAAGCTGCTCAAAGTATGTAACTGTCTAATGTAGAGACGTTTCAATATGTACCAGTACACATGGTTGGACTCCTGACAGGAACATACGTAATAATGGTATGTGTTGATGTTGTGTGAGCAGAGGAAGCACATGTTTTTCCTACAGTAATTTACTCTAAAAGAGCTTCCACGTAATTGTTTTCTGATAAGATGTCTTTTTAAGTGTGTGTACAATATTTTTAGTAGAGCTATAAAAATTTGCAGGGCAAAGATTTCACGTACAGTGTTTGTTCTCAGGAGAGGTCATGCAGAAGCAGAGGTGAAGAAAGTAACCTCTTGCCAGATTTGTCCAGTGAAGGGAAGAGAAGGTGCAGGCAGAGAGGAAAAATGTCGTTTTTCACACACACAGACTTAGCATGCACTCATACACACTGGAACAGCCAGAGTTAATCTGGTAGTGATGAAAATACAGACTGCTTCATTAACATTAGTCAGTGCAAGATATAGTGCCAGATCTTCTAATGGGGACACAGAATTTCCTTCCACCCCCACCATGCACATACTTCTATTTCTCCATACAGTGTGTTTATTTTCAGATGTAGGTAGCTCAGTGTCAATTTAGTCAAATTCCCTCTGGTCCCTTTGAGGATTTCAGAGATCTGTTCATGTCTTTGTTCTCGGCCCACTCCTAACACGTTCTTGTGCTGGAGAACTTGAATCCCATAACAATTTTGTGCATGTGAAGGTCTGTGATGTTCTTCCACCCCCCTTTCACTAGTTCTAGTAATAGTCTCAGTCCATAAATTTAATCTCTTCAGGGAACTTCAGCAAACACAGAAAATGGCTCTCTAAAGGATCATCTTAGGCACAAGGAGGAGGCTCAGCCTCTCTGACTCAATCATCCACACTATGCAAGTTCAGTCCTGCAATAACTCCAAGAAAGGCTGCATCAGAATTTTTGTTGATCCATGGATGTGCTAAAATGCTTAAATCTGAAGTTGCAATTAAGCCCCAAGAACATGTAGCAAATCAATGAATGTCCATCAATGTGGCAAACAGCGAGTTCTTTCAAGCTCTCCCAAAACTTTCCCACTGTTGACCCACAGCAGTGAAGAATACATCTGCCACTTGTAATGCAGTATTTTGTGAACTTTAAAACACTTCTAACCAGCTAAAATCAAGAAGCTGTCTGAAGTGCTCTTTATGTCCAGATAAAAAGAAACTGTCTGCTGTGCCAGCACAAGTATATAACTCCATCCTGAAATATTTACAGCCTTATTGGGCTGCATTTTTCTCCATCTGAAGCCAAAGAAGTATTTCCCAAAGACTACTGACTTTGTAGGTCTGTTTATATCCAGCTTCTCTTGAATGTCAATGGAAAGATTCTTGTTGACTTCAGTAGGAGCTGGATCAATGGTCATATCAGTGAAGTCGTAATTCATGAGACAAAAGGCTCACAAAATTTAGCTGCAGCTACTCTGTCACTAATCAGTGGGTAAAAATTTTTGCTGACCTTTCCACTGCAAAGGCACCTGTGTCATCAGAACAGTCCCAGCTGTTATTCAACAGTTTAGAAAACATTCACAAATATTAGACAATTTTTCATCATGTAAAGTGCTCTGGCTCTATCACTCCAATTTACCTGTGGAAAAGGCATAGGTATCTCTAATGACTAGAGCAGGCTGAGTACTGTACAACCAAACACTGAAATGCAGAGCTCTAAGCTTGGCTTGAGGACACCTAGCATTTGTTTCTGCAAGCTTCCATCTTTCATGTGCAATATGCTGTCAAGGAGAGAGTTTATATCCTCAAGCCAGTAGCAGACACATGAAAATGTAAAAACCTCCCATATCCTTAATCAGCTACTGAAATCCATGGATGTGTGTCAGTGACAAGCAAAACCAACAGAATTCGTGCGTATGCTTTGGTTATCTTTTTTATTCTCTGTAATGGGATTGACTTGGCTTTATATCTAATTTCCCTTTTCTAGTGTGGTGTCTGTGATTCCCTTAACTGCCATTACAATCTGATAGCTCAGTACATCTTTGCCTACAGTGGTTTTTGTTTGTTTGTTTGTTTACTTTTCCACAGGAATGCTACAGCATTTGCTTTGTTTTCTGGTTTCCACTACATCAGAATTTCTTTTCTTCTTTTCTTCTTTTTAACAATATAGAAACCAAAACCAAAATTGTGTCTGTTAAAAATATTTTCAGGAGGAACAGTGCTCTAAGGTATTTATTTTTAAAAGTCTTTATGGTATTTAAAAATATTTAGTTTAGTGCACAGAAAATATATGCAGCACTTTGATATTCCTGCAAGGTTCAAATCTCTGACTTCATGGGAGGAAATTTTGTTTTAGTTATTATGAGGTCTTTTATCCATTGTCTAATTCGTGTTTCCTGTATTTTTAAGTACAGGAGACTGAAGAATTAAGCTGATTAAAATCAGAAAAATGTTATTTTAAAAAGCTAAACATAATTTCTGAGGTGAACTGTCCTATACATAGCATTCTTAAACATGAGAATTTTTCAGCACTCTGACACTGAAATGCTTTCTATTATAAGGTATTGTGCTTACAGACTCTGGAAGATGCTTGAGATACTTGGCTCAGGGTTATCTTCCATGTGTAATGAAGCCTCTAAAGCAACATGATAACAGATACTAAATTACGGCAGCAAATATGAGTGTGAGGTGGAGGCTGAATTCAGGGCTGTTTGTGATGTCGTATTGTGTTTATCAAGAACTCAGTTATTATATTTCCCATATTAAATTGTGCATTTAGAAATCTCTTTTCTATGTCTGAACCTACAGACTACCATTCACATGCAAGCCCTTTCCCTAAAACTGAGGATCTTTTTCCCCCAGAGAAACAATTTTTTGCAAGCAGTTGCTGAATGCAGTTGTAATCTTCTTGATAATTTAGTCAGGAAAACTTTAATCCTTCACATAGAAGTACACTGAATTTTTGGAGTGAAGTCTTGAAGACACAGGAGCTTGGGAACTAAGGGCTTCTAACCAAAAAGCCTCTCTAACCTTACCACAGGTTTGTGGAGATCAGATTAAGAATTATGAAAAGTCCCTACATTTTATTTTGGGGTTTGACAGTTTTGCTTCATCAGAAATGCTTAAATTTTCTTTCCCTCTTCTTTCTCTCTCTAATTTTTATAGTTGAGATGGAGCTACAAAGACCCAGTCATTCCATTCAAGCAGCAACTAGACCCTAGCTGCTTTCAGAATTGATTGTATTTGACTTTAGCTACAAAACCTAGGTCTTAAATGCTGGCTGTGCTTGGCAACTTTAAAACCCTAATAATAGGAAAAAAGATTCAGCTAGGAATTACAGAGCAAGTTGCTGGAACATCACAAAAAAATAGTGTCAGATGTGTCTGTTCTGGGCAACTGTCACTGCAAGAGACTGTAGAGTCCTTTGTGGTAAATGGGTCAGAGAAAGGTTGCTAGTGAGAGCTGATAACTTCATGAGAACTTGCTCAGCATGGCAAAAAGCAAAGAGTATGGAGAGTAGCATGAAGTGTTGCTGATACACAGGCATTCCTAGTCCTAAAATGAAAATTTGTTGGAGTTGCTCCAAGGTATACTATTGTTCAGTGCCTAATGTTGACCCTACAACATTTGACAGATCTTTGAAGAATGGGAAAAATCTGCACCGGACTTCATATCTCCATATCTCCAAGTAAAGGGGTTGTAAGAGTCATCTACCTTGGTCTTATGTAATCTGAGGACTTCTGAACATTATATGCAATTTTGGCTGGACAGCTTGAGCCAATTCCAGATCCCTCAGTAGTAAAAAAGAAAAACAGCAGCGGAAAAGAACCAGCTAGTGTATTCCCTAGAAACAGCAATAATAAAAAAGTGGTATGCAACAAGATGGTGGTATGCAAAAAGGAATGGTATGGCCATAGAAATACAGGGATAAACAGCAGGGAACAGCATGTACACAGCAAAAGTAACTCTCTCCTATGCTATTACTGACCTATTGTTTTTCTATTGAGGCCAAGAAGGAAGGGAACAAAGCATCAGGCCCAAACCAAAGCAGACATGTAAGACATGTAAGGTTGGGGATATTGCTTCTGGGATAAGAGCAATATCCCCAACCAACCAAATCAGGTGAGAAGACCACACACATGAAGGGACCAGCTCTCCCTCCCCACTCCATGTACTGTGCTTCTCCTCATCACCTGCCTCTGCTTCTGGTTGTGATCGTGGCAGGGTGGTTGTTGGCATGGTTAAACAGCAGGAGGAAAGAGAGGAGGGACAGGGAGAAGAGTAAACATGCACCAGTACTAGCAACAGGGGCTCTGTGGGTCCAGGACTCCCCAGACAGCATCCTAATGGGGCAGCCCCATCTCTTTGACTGTGGCATGTAGCCCAGGTGACATTCTGGTGACTCTTTATATGCCTGATAGTGTTAAAGCCTTTTGCTGCAGTCACAGCACCTTGTTCTTCTACTGAAAGGTGCTAATCAGGTCCTTTTCCAGCAACTAGCTCCGAACGTGTTGACAATCACTTTTTAATTTATGGCCACTAACCTGCTTTCTTAAAGGGCATTTTATTTTTTAACCTGCTGTTTTGTAGTGGTGTCTGTTCCACTTTGATACAGGTGCAGATGCAAAATGTAACAGTTTTAATTAAATCACTTATGTTATATCTTTAACAGTTTTGCTGTTCACTACACTCTGACAGGCAATGTTATCACAGTTTACTGGGCAAAAAATACCAGTCTTGAAACAATTCTGCCCTTTTTTATAAATGAAGATATTAATGAATGTGGAAAATGTCTCAAGTTAATTGGTTCCTCTCAGAGGGACTGGAATGGGAAAAGGAAATGACAAGGGAAGTAGGTATAAAAATAAACCATTCTTGTGCTCTAAATTTCCTGATCCCCTGGAGTTTTTCATAAGCTGAAGTAAAGGAAAAACCTCACAGCTGGTGCATTTTTGCATTTTAGATGCATATGAATAGGAATATTTATGCTTTAAAATACCAACATAATTTTTAACCACCATTTTCTAATTGCAGCTGATACATGCTTCATGTGTTTCTTGGCAGCTTCATTTGGAAAAGACACAGGGACCTCAAAAAGTGTAGGATTTCATTAGGGAAAAAAAAGCAGCACAGGCTGCTGTATATATTGAGGAGCTTGACAAGCCTATGGGAAATCAGAGGAACAGATAGGCCAGCCTCCTTCCTCCAAGCTACATCTCCATAAACTAAACTCAGGAACATTTTCTGCCTGGGACAGAAGAAAAGTCTTATGTGCCCTAGGTAAAAAAGAACAGTATGTGCTTAGGCTAAGCCAATCGCCCAAACTCATTTTCCATAAACAAGGCTCTGCTACGGAGACATAACTGTGTTTAATCCTGTCTGGATGACTTCATTTGCTAAGCACTCCAGAGCTTGCCATAGACCATGTGATTCACCCAGCTCCATTCACTCTGTAAAGTGTCTCTCTCTTTGACTCTGAAGTAGCAAAAAAAGGTCATTTATCAGAGCAGTAGAATTAACAGTTGTCCCACTGGATCATGAATACCCTAAAAGGTATATCTTTCTTTCAGGAAAAGTCTTTCCAAACCATTGTATTTCATTGATTTTTATCATTTTCCCTTTGTTTTAAAATAAACTCAACCCACTTCCAACATGGATTCGCAGCATTTCCAACTACTGGATAGCATGGTGAAGAGTTTAATCTTGAATATAAAAGAAATCCATGTTTTGATTTCTTATCCATGTTATATTTTAGGTGGACATTATATAACTGCTTCATGCAGCAAATAATTTTTAATTAACCTTTATGCACTTCTTTTTTTTCTCCCCCACTGCATGGAAGAGCTTTCCCTACCCATGGCAGGCGGGTTGAAACCAGATGTTCTCTAAAGTCCTTTCCAACTCAACCAGAAAAAGCTGGATTTTGAGTCCCTTTGTGCCTTATGTCATAACACTCTTTGAGCTAAATCAAGCATGCAGACAACTGAGAAGTAAGAACTGACTCAAAGACAGTGCAGGTTTTGGCCCTGAAGGTGAGGCTTTCAGATCTGCCAGTGAATGTGAGGTGCCACACGGGTTTCTCAGGCTGAACTTCTCTCCACCATACCCTTGAGCTAGAAAAGGAGGCCAGGGAGCAACAGTCCCTGGAGTTTAATTAAAAGATCCTGGCTTGTAGTGTGGGAAATGCCTCCATGATGAATAGCACTTTGCTGCACTGAACAATCTGTTCTTGAAACATAAAATGGATGTGCTGATTGTAAATTGGGGATCAGCTTTATTTTTACTGAACTAAGGAACATTTGCCTACATGATTATGAATAGGGGCTGGGCAACTGCTAGAACTCTTCAAGAGTTGGCTGCAGCAGTAATCCGTGGGCAGTGACCATTAGCGTGGACAAAAATCTGATCCGGACTGTAATAGACATGGACCTTGGCTAAATCTGTAGAGCTTGAACTTGTCGTATGTTTGGTGCATAACAGAGTGAAGCGTGGCAAAGAGGGCCCAGATCTGAAACAATAAGGTAGCTCAGAAATATCCATCATGGTGCTGCACCAAATACTGCTTTAGATGACGTGACTGCATTTTGTTAATATATGTTCATTCATGTTCACAGTTTACACGAAGAGGCCTAAAGTATGTTCCCTGTTAATCCTGTGCCATTGTCAGATTCTTTTAATGGATCAGGACACCAAAACCGATGCCATGCCTTAAATGTGGAAAACCAGTGATCTTTTTCAACCGGGAGATACTGAAACCTAGCCTGAAACAATGTTTTTCTCACACTTGGATCACAAGTTCCTGGAACTGAAAAACATTTCCCAATTAAACTTTTGTCATAAATGACACATTATCCTAAGAAATTTTAGTTTGACCAAAAAGAAAATTAAACAATTATTTAAAAAAAAAACTGGTGGAAGATTCCAAATCATCTTGCAAGAGCAGACCTGAGTGTGTGGCTTTGGAGGACAAGGTTCTCAGGAAGGAATGAGGATGGTAAGCATATACAGGCATTGACCACTAGAAATAATCCAACAAAAACAAGGCCCAGCATGTAAAGTGCTATGCAAAAGACCAAGATATGGTCAGCTGGTGCTAAGGAAATCTCATAATGTATATTCATGTAGGATCTTCAGGGGCATGCGATGCAATTTTCTTAAGAGGTATGCTGTAGCTTACTCAAAAGTTTTGCTGTTTCTCCTGTTGGCCTAGCATTAATATGACTTTCAGAATGGTTTTAAATTTTTTGTGATTCCAAATATTGTAAGCTCTGTTGGCTTTTGTTTATTTGTTTATTGCTGCTCAGTTGAGCTGACCTAAATTCTGGGACAGTGTCTCTTGCAGAGAGATCAGTATCTCATTTCTCCTTTTGTGGACTTGGCTTTTATTCCTTTTGCTAATCTCACTGAGATTGCCTGTAAATCATTCCCATTAGGGCTGCTTTTCTCATTTTCTTCTTTTGTTTCTAGAGTATTTTACTGGCTGTCTTCCTCTAAGAAGCAATTCCTGCAGCCAGGCCAAAGAGCTTCTTCAAAAGGCATTTATTTAAGTGCCTCTAAAAATTGAAAGGAAGACGACAAAATATCCAAACTTGAAACTGATTTACTCAACAGAGAAATAAGTAAAGGGAATGAGAGATGGAGATACCTGAGGAACTTAGCACCACCACCACAGGGTCCTATCCAGTCTTACAGCACACCAGCCCTGCTGCCCCTGTACAGGTTGGCAGGCAAGAAAACACTTAGTTATTCAGCTGCCTAACTAAGTAACTTAACTCCTTTTTTGGTTTTTACAATGCAGACATCAGTACCTCTAGACAATATAAAGCACCATGCTCCCTAACACAGTAGAATTACATGCATACATGCATGCATGCAATGCATATACTTCTTTTGATGACAAATGCTGTCACCAAAATTATAAGAAGAAGCTACAGTCTGGAAAGAAAAATATATTCCATAGTAAAATGTGAATTATGTACTAAATCTATCTCCTGTCACATCACGATTCAGAAGAGTTCCGCATCCACAGTGTCAAAGGCTGGGTGTATTCTGTGCAGAATGATGTTTTTTAATCAGGTTTTGCAGGGGAAAAAAGCCAATAAAATCTGTTTGCCTTTTTCACACCTCAAAAAATGAAATCTCTTAAAGGAAATTAATAACAGATGGAAAAATAAAAGACCAGTTTTTTGAAGCTAATGAAAATAGTTATGATTCCCAGTTAACCCTGCACTGCAGTAGCAAGAAGTATCAGACTTGCCTGGGTGGTTTGAAACTCCCAACTAAAAATGCTACAAGCAAAATTTGGGCTACAATCAGGTCATCATCACAGAAAGGATATCAGGAAAAGAGCAGAGAGAAGTATTTTCTTTTGTTATTCAGATGAAGTGTTTAAGCAATGTGCATGAGCCAATCCCACTCCTCACTGGATACTGAGACTCTCTGGTTATGAGAAACTGTTCTTGAGAACTGCCTGGTTGGAGCTGCTGGGTTGGACCTTAAAGGACTTGCAAGAAAAAACTCTAACAGTCAAAAATCTAAATTTTAAGAACTTGGCCTATTCTATAGGTTAGGGGTTTTTTTCTCCTACCCAGCTTCTCTCACTGCTTGAATAAGAAAAAGAAAGTGAAAGTCACTCTTTCGGCTAATGATATGTCTTAAGGATAAAGAGGGAAAGAGAAAGACCTACATCTTGATTAAAATTTATCTGTCACTGGGGTTGTTTCTGTGCAACTCTTGTGAGTCTACCATAAATCAGCTCAGTTAAAATATCATGCTATACGTATCATTCCTTTCTACTGCCTTGACATTTTGACTTTAGAACGAATAATGTCAGCCCCTGTCATCTAGGTTTGCTTGCTAATATCTCTTTTTCTTTTTGGCCTGTGTGTCTCTCACTTTCCCAGTGAGTGTCTTGCTGATGGAAATTCTTGTACTTTTCCCTTTCCCCCTAGTATTTCCTGTAAATCTCTTTTTTAAAAGACAGTTGATGTTGCAAAATAAATGAGAAAAGGATATACCATAAATACTGATTTTTTCAGTTAACATCATGCTTCTGGAGAAGAGGTAGGACCATTCCAAATGAAAAGCAAAACTGTCTCAGTCCCACAGCTGGACTGAATATTGATGAGACACAGTTTTTAACATTTGCTGGTATAAGATGAGCTGTGAGTCCTAGGCATTTTCCTAGAAAATTAGAATGGATAACATTGTAAGTCAGAGGATACACACACCTCCAAGCCCCCTTAACCTTTCCAATTTGCTTCATCTGAAACTAATCGGTACTGCCCACAGCATGGGGTTTTTATCAAAAGGACTGAGCAGAGACAGGGTGGGGATCCTGTTGTGGCAGGGTGTGTTTCTCTGTAGTTTTAAAGACTCGTCCCTCCATTGTATTTACAGGAAAAGAAAATCAATCTTATGAGCATGTCCTCATCTTAACCCAGTTTCTGTACACACAGATAAGAATGAAATCCAGACTCCCCACGTCCCCTGGGGTTCATCTTATTGACTGTAAACCTCTAGATCTGCCACCTACTCTAACACTGAGATATTACTTGTAAATTGGTAACAGAATTCTCAAGGAAGTAAAATGTTTATAAAATCATGGATAAATCTGGATCAAAGTATTATCTCAGATTTTAAAACAGTCAACTGAATTAGGTCTTAGTAGAAATTTTTTTAGCTCCTAGACACTATTGAAGGACAATAAGTTAAAAAACAAAGCAAATCCCAACAGTGAGTTTTAGTCTAAATCTGAATAATCCTTATTAGGAACATAGAAAGCCACATCATCCTCAAAGCTGCTCCTCTTGCTCAGCTTTGACACTGGGCTCATGCCCAGACTTTTTGTTGCAGAGTTTTTCTGGCTTCCTGCTATAGATGCAGTGGAAGAGTCTTGAGAGCTTCACTGCAGAGAGGAGGGAGCAAGGAGCATACCCTGGGACTGAGCTGCAAGGGTGTATTAAAACTGCAGTCCAGGTTCATCCTCTGAGTAAGGCAGATGCCTAATGACTAAACAGGATGTGTAAGAGCTCTGGGGCAGTGAAGCACTTCCCCAGTCCAATATCCCTAAGAAAATGTTTCCATTTTTTACTGCTAGAAAGAATAAAAATTGACACGCTGATCCCAGTTTGTCCATGGGCTATATCTCCAAAGCGCCTTACTCCAGCTCCACCAGACTTCTTCCTCCTCAAGTGTCACCTCAGATGACCCACTGGGAGGAATCACATTCTCTGTGTCAGTCAGGGCAAGGAGGACCAGAGGACTCCTCCACAGGTGACAGGGTTTTCTTCTGTGCCCCCACAGCATGAGCTTGGCTGAAGGGTTGGCACACACCAAGAGACCCGTGTGGCTCAGCAGCCGCAACACCAGGCTGTGTCCCCGCAGAGTGCTACTTAGATTTCTAAAGGCAGCTTGATTTCTGGACTTCATGTGGCTTGCCCCACTGGAAACCTGTCAGGGGGGTTCAAATTGCACAGACTTACAAAGAAAGAGGAGCCAGATAAATATGGAAAGATCAGTATGATTTTTAGTAAGACTACAGTTCTCCTGGATTGTCATACAGCCACTGCAGCACAGGATTAACAGAACTCCTTGCTGACAAATTTTCCTGCATTTAGGCTTGTTATTTTAGGGTGCTAAAATAGTTTTTAATACAAAAAGAAAGTTTTAAAGTGTTCTTAGCTTATCCTTAATACTTAAAAATTTATTAGAGAAATTTTTTTCTAACAGACAGGGAAAGCAAAAAGAGTGCTTCAGAGTAATTTTTCTTAAAATAGTAGAATAATTATGGGGAAATATCTCATATGAAGTACATAATGGTAGATGTATTATCAGGGCTATGGAATAACACAGATAGGTATGACCATTTTGGATAGGATATTTTGGGGGAAAAAAGTTGTATAATAATTTTCCTGCTAAATTTTTTAAATTAAAATTATGCCTTTTTCATGTGGTCCCTCTTTTCCTTTTCCAAAATGAATGATTTCTATCAAAATATGCTTTTCCAATGCTTTTGTTAAAAAAGAGTTTCTCAAACACCCACAACAGCTCCAGTCAAGAATAGGGTTTCATTTTTACAGTTGATACTACGGTGTTATTTCCCCTCACACATAGCGAGTACAACCATTAGCAGCGGGTTGTGGTATATGGCAGACACGGTTTCATATTGTCTCGTAAAAGCAGCATTCCTTATGAGAACGTTACTATCCAGAATATTAGAGATTAAGGCAAGGCAAGGGAGCAGCAACCAGGTAACTGCTATAGAGACAGAGAACAAACCTGGGAGGACTTTTTCTCCCGATGCACAGAGCAGCTGGAGGACAGGCAACGTGCTTGGCAGAAATGAAGTGGCTGCATTTTTTAAAGTGTGGGGGGAAGCTTACTTGAAGGTACGCAGCCAAAAGGGTGGTGAGAAGGTGGAGGGAGTTGTCCTGGGGAAAAAAATATGCCTGAAAGCTTTTAGCAGCACTGCCTGACTTGCAAACTCAGCAGCCCACTGTTTAGTCCATCTATAGTGCATCTAATAGCACTGGTGTATACATTAGTGGCAGCCTGTGGAACTCAGCCCCTTTTCTGCTCTGTCATCATGTTAGGTTACCAGATGGACATGTTTGCATAAAAGGATTAAAATGTTGAAAACGTTGAAAGCGTGCAGTGTTTACCAGTAACTGTCAGCTTTCTATCGCCTACAGCCATTTTGCTTCCTCACATATAGATGTATTTACATAATTTTCAAAATGCCTATTATTAAGCTGACTGTTATGGTACCTCTGGAGTGCTTTCTGTCTATTATGTAAACATAACAATGCTACAATTTATAACAGTCCTGTTATTTACCCAATAGAATGTGTAACTGCTCCAAGTGAGCCATTACCGTCTGCCACGGAAAGGAAATTCATCTTCAGCTGCTTTTGCAAGCGTGAGTTGTAACAACGCTTAACGTTTCAACAGTGCCATGCACATTGGAAGATCTCAGTGCACCTTATGAACATTAATGAATGAATTTAGAATTAAAAGCAGTCCTGTGCGGCAAGAATTAGAACTAACGCAATAATCCATAACCAGGTCCCAGTTCAGGAAGAAGTTTAATTGCGGGCACTGACTTCAATGTGACTGCTTATGTGCCAGAAGCTTCACACGTGCCCAAGTTCCCAGGTGACTGCAAATCTGCAGGCTCCATGACATTCATTTTTCATCTCTTTCTGTTGGCAGAACATGCTCAGCTTACAATCTTAACACAGGAGGTCTCTCTGCAAACCAGTCTTAAATCTGTAAGACATTTGGTTTGAATTTCATGCACACACATTCCCCCCAACCACACAGAGAGCTCATTCTTTTCAGGTTCCTTGTATTTTGTGCTAACTCTTCCCAGAAGAGTGCTCCACCCCACCACACGATGTTCTTAGAAGTGCTGGAGGGAGGCAGATGGTAAAGTCAAGCAGAGCTTTTCCCAGCTGGGCAGCAAGGACACAGCTCTGCAGTCAGACATTTCTGCGTGCTGAGGGTTTGGAGTCTTGAAAGTTGTTAACAGAGAAAATAGCTGCAGGTGTCCAGACTAGAATGTTAAAAACCCACACGTGTCCAGTGCAGAACAGCGACATACTGGGGAATAGTAAAAAAAGTCACCTCCAGTTACTATTTCTCACTTGAAATCCAAGCTTTTGGATTACTAAGATATGCCATGACCAAATGGTACTGCTCTGAATGTATTTTCCTATAACAGCTTATTTGGCAATAAGGGAAATGGAAATGAAATTTTGTATTAACTTCATTATGAACTTATATGAAAAAAAAAGTACAATTATCCTCTAAATTACACTGGCTCCTGAAACACTAAAAAAAATGG
This sequence comes from Oriolus oriolus, assembly GCA_013400235.1. NCBI lineage: Eukaryota > Metazoa > Chordata > Aves > Passeriformes > Corvidae > Oriolus > Oriolus oriolus. The sequence goes on along the minus strand of VXBT01009539.1, from coordinate 318,635 downwards.
AGCTACAGCAGCAGAAACAAGAAGAAAATTCTATCTTCTTATTTTAAAAAGTCAAAAATGCTCAGTAAAATGCTCTAATAATTACAGTCCTTATAATAAATAGTAATAAATTAATTTGAAAGAGCTCTTAAGAGACATCACCACCTATGCATGATAGCATTTCCCCGTGAGAGAAGGCACAGTGGAGTGAGTCAAGCCTTTTCACTTTAAGAAATGGATTAAGAACTTCAGCTCTAAAAATTTACCAGGTTGCTACTGCTGAGCTATACTGGATTATATGTTGTTCTGCCAATCTGTTTCTTAATTACACCAAAATCATGCAAATGTCCTCTGGAGCATATACAGTGCACAACTACTGTAAGTAGCAGACCCTGTACAACCTACTTCTGATCAGGGATAAATTTTAAAACTAAAACTCTAACACTAAAAGTGTTCTCAGAAGCAAATTCCTACACAAGTGGTGCATAGATATCAGATGATTTACTGTTTCCAAAGGTGCCAGACCACTGAAAGTCTCCATGAACAACATCTCAGGTTCATATGCAGTTGTGCCTTCTGAGACGGTGAGTGGGAGCCAGGTTGCACGTATACAGTGCATCAAGCAAACACTGGTTGGAGAATTGAGATGTGCTGAAACAGCCTTGCAACAGCTTGACATTCTGTGGGCTGGCAAACCAACTGCAGGGTAAAGCAATGCATGGCAGGAAAACAACTCACAGGAAGGTTACCCTTAACCTTCCCTCTGCTTTATCATACTCTCTCCTATTATTTACTGCTGCTCGTATCTATTCATTCACCCTGCAATGATACGGGAGAATGCAACATCTGGAAAATTGGTGGAAGTGACTCCCTTAAGGCTTAATGAACCAGGTTCTTGTCTGGCAGCTGGTTGACCTTGCTGCACCTCCATTTAAATCCATGGAGTTAAGTCATCCATTAAATCAAAATAGTTTTGATCAACATTTGTGTACTAATGAAAGCATTATTTCCATAGCCTCTCACACGTGATAGTTAATTTTCTGTGGTGACTGAGCAGAAACTTCCATATAAGTAGGACTCCTTTTTTTAAATTCTGAGTTCTGGGTTCCATGAAGTTGATGATAAAATGCTCACTGCTTCTGATATTTTTTTCTGGCTTTTCAAGGATAGGTAAGTAATTTAGAATGGACAAGACAAGTGCACAGTCTCACAGTACAGAGCAACATTGATGTGACAGATGAAGATGAATGATACACTCAAAAAATAGAGAATTTTGAATATCCCTTCTTCTGTAGATTTAATTTAAGTCAGATCCTTCAATATCGTATGGATGTGGATTATATTAAAGAGTTTGAGAACAATCTCTAAGTAGCAAATTGAACACTATTATTCAAAAATGTAATACAAAAGTGGGTTAGAAATCACAAGATATGAAAGACTTGAGAAAAAATTAATGGTCATGCTCTCATAGCTCCTAGTGATAAATGATGTCCCACATGCAGATTGAAAATCTCTTGCCTTTTGCTTATGATGAGTTTTTCCATTTTATATTACTGATATAGAAAAAGAGGACTTGAAATATTCCTAATTACAGGGAAATTCTGATCTGGAACATATATCTCATTTCTTTATGTTCTTCTTATTGCTTTTCTGAGTGATACACGAAGTGCCGATTTGAAATTCAGCAGAGGTGGATGTATTCCAACTCTCCCCAAACAGCAGAGGCTTGTATGCAGCTGAGCCCTGTGTGTTAGCAAACACAGTTATTTGAAACCTAAATGTATGGGTCCTTTGTACTGTCTCATGGAGTACAGCAAAAGACATAAAAAAGGTTTACATTTTATCTTTCAGCATGAAAGGTACTGTGGGACCAGGCGAAGGAGCCTCCCCCATCAGCACAGGTTGTGGGAATGACCCTATTACAGCTCTTCTCTCAGCTCCCTCTGAAATGGCAGTCCTCTAAAATGGGAACAAAAGACGCGGGCAGAGTAGAGAGTGCTAAATCTGTATTTTCTTTCTCATGGCCCATTAACAAAATACACTTTAGAGAGGTCTCAATTTACAGTGGGAGCCAGTCAGACCTAAGAGCACAAAAATACAGGAAAATCAAAGAGATTTTTAAAAAAAATCTCTCTTTCTTCAGTTTCTACACTAACCACAGTGACCAAAATCAAAGAACACAGTTTATAGTACTGCCAGCAAAGGTTTTGAAGTTAGAAATTCTGAAATTTTTCGTTAGCCTTTTATGAGAAATAGTTTAATCAGAATACTTCCAAGGGTCTCTTTCCCATTTGATTTTTTTTCTGTTCCTGTACTGATTATATAACAATAGATCTACCAGTGAAAAGAACCAAGTGACATGAGGTTTTTCAGAGCTTTTTTTACCCCATCTTCTATTTTGAAAACTAACTTCACTCATTTCAGGAAGCAAAGCGGAAGTAAAGTTCAAATGAGAAGATGCAGATCAAGAATGAGTTTCAAATTATTGTCTTCCAGAAAACTGACCTCCTCTTACATGTGCTTCCATCATAGTGGAGAGATTTACCGAGTCAACTTTCCTTCCTCTTGCAACTGTAAAAATTCACACTTAGCACTCGGGCATCCCCATTTCATTCTTTCCCAAATGCCTTTCAGTCAACACGGCAGCTTAACTGCTTCTTTTAGCCATGTAGTTTCGCAGCCTTGCTGCCCAGCACCATTCCCCTCTTCAGAAACAGATCGTGTTTCTGGATGAGAAACTTCAAGGGCATGTCACATACACTGGTGATCTGTCACTGTGCTTTCCACACCTACTTTGGACACCATGAGATTTGCCTCTTGACTACTTGTAGTTGGCTTTTGATAGCCTCCTGAAAAGGCTATAGTTGGCTTTATTTCCATCCAAATCCAGGCATTTAAGTGAGGACACAGAATTAGAAGCATATTCACTACCTGTATTAGGTGATTTGCCTTCTGGAAGACCTTAAGCACCTCCACAGACAGACATTTACTAGTAGGTGCAATGTGTCAGCCAGTAAAGAAGCTGCAAGTTTAGATTCGATTATACATTTGAAGGAAATGTAATGGAGCTAATAAATTCTGTGTGACTACTCACAGACTTGCAACTAAGTTTATTTGTCTGTTTTGTGGGATCAGAGTGCTTGAAGTTTAGCGGGACTAGTGCTGAACATCTCAGGGGATAGCACTTCCTTTTCTGTTGCTGTACAATTACTGGGTATAGCAAAATTGGTGTTTATTTACCATAATCTGGATTTCTTATTCCTACAAGTCATGCTTTGCCAGTATAAGGTGCAATTGTTTGTAATGAACCACACACACCTTAGCCTGTTAGTGTTGCTCATTTAAGCACACTACTTATTTTTGGTACCAAGACATTTGCTTTATCAGTATACATTAAACCAATGCGCTTTGGGTTCGTTGCCTGCAGTCCTGGCTTGAAAGCACAGGTTGAGCTTCTATCAATTCCATTTCTTTTCACATCAAATTCATTAGAGTGCATAGAGGGACATGAGGTAACCACTGAATATGAGGTTTGGCCCAAAACTCATAAATGGTCCAAGCACTCCATCCAGCTGCAGAACATGTCTGTATGACAGTTTTGGGTCTGCCTGCATGGAGATGACTGTAAGAAGTGACTTCCTGGCAAAATCTGAAGCAAAGGCCACAGTCTGATGACTTCATATTTGTAGAAGTGGCTTTAGGTAAATTTATTCTTAAAAGCCTCAGTTTAATTATTGAAGTTACAGACTTTTCTAAGGAAAAGAGAAATGCAAAGGTAGAGTGGAATAACCCGTTTGTTTTTTTTTTTTTTGGGAAAAAACCCATCTGCTTCAAAACATCTAGATTAAGGTTTACCCAGAAATCACTTTTGTGGGTTTTGAGGCTCCTGGAAAGTGGTTAGATGCCTTGTGCAGAGTGCAGAGTAGGCTCCACATAACTACTGAAATGAGTCAGTCCCCGGTTCTGATAAAGGCTAAGCTAAGGGAAAAAGTCTTCTGATGGAATCTGCAGAACTGCATCTTTCTCCAATAAAGGTTGTTACTGTGTATTGACTGGAAACATTTTTGCAGAGTCCCGTGGATAGATGGCAATGAGATCCACTTCCAAGAGCTCTCACAGGAACTCTACATAGGGGATCTCCAAACAGTTTGAAGAGCCACTGCTCCCCAGCTCACTTTGCTGTCAGGCCATACTGTGGTAAATACTTTTAGGAACTTAAAGACTCCCCTTGAACTGGTCTGCTCTGGTCATATTTCACTGGTCCTGAAAATGAATTTTATCTCATAACATTTTCCTTACAAAGTAGAACAATAAATATGGGATTGACTCTGCAAAACACAAGCTTCCTTGTGTCTCACTAGTTCCGTCAGCATGCAGAATGCTCTCTAGGCTTTAATACAACTGTAAAGTTCTCCAACCATATTGCATTTACCACTTGGGTTCCCAGGATTCAGGTATCCAAACCTCTGTGTGAAACAACGATCTCCACTTTTCCTTCTTTATCAAAGTCACCACAGACATGGGATTGCATAGCCACTGAGTCTGGCTCTGCTTTACAGTACATCTCCTACAACACCTCTTTAGCTGTTAAAAGTGTTGATTGCTGCAGCTCTAGGGCCCTTTCCAATATAGGAATAAATGTTTTACATTTTATTTCTGCCAAATATAGAGAATTCTTTATAGATTATACAATATAACTGGAGCTTTTTATTTTTTTTAATATATATATGATTAGAAGAGAAGCATCATCCATCCTGCAGGGAACCTGCCAACTGACTCAGTATCTACTCTTTTTTGCTTTAGTGCTTCTGAGAAAAACATATCAGTTAATAGGATGAGGGGATGGGGAAAAATCTAGGGTTTCATTTGGGAAATAAGGCTCATCTCAGCTAGCTTTAGCTATCTTGAAGACAGGCAATCCAAGCCAGTCACACAGGACTACTCATTCTCTCTTAAAAGTGTTGGGTTGAATGAGTCTCAGGAGCTGCCTGTCTCTGTTCCTCCATATCCAGAGAGAACATAGATAATTCACGTAGATTAAAGGGTGAGATTTATGACAGATAATTTTAAGATGTAATTAGTATGATCCTTGTGCTGAAGCCCACTCCTTACATGAGAGAAAAAAAAGAGTAAATTCCAGCGAGTAAATGACAGGGTCTATTTTCCCTCTAATGCAGGACACAGTTTCAAGCAGTTTTTGTACCCACTGTTTCTAATCCATTATTTAAATGATGAATTCTTGCTTCCTTGAGTACCTAATAGATTTTGCTCTTATTTACAAACTGAAAAGGTCTCATGCTTGGTCCCGATATTTTGTAGACTTAAGACATTATTATGCATGTGAATAAACAGCTGAGAACCATCCTTCAGGCTGGAAGGAAAATGAAGCATTGCAGAGCTGAAGGGGTATGGCCTGATGACTGAAACAAGGCAAAAGAGAGGAAGACAATCTTAAAGATGCCAGCTGATAAATATTTCTGTGACTCTGTTAAGCGATCATATTCACTCTAGAGTCAGATTTGTGCAAGTACAAATCTAGGAAAAATGCCAAAAAAAATTATTTCAGTTTGGGGAATTGTTTCTCATGCAGAACACTAAAAATTTAAAGGACCCCTCCCGAGCTTTCTATTTTCTGTTTCTCTGGCATTTTTACAAAAAGCATTACAATATGATAATAGCGGTGTTATCATAGCCATGAGCAATACCAGTTAATTTGAGTCTGCCTGATGCTTTTCCTTCAGGCCAGAGGAAACGTTTGCATGCATGAAGACTTGTCTCTGTTCTCCAAGTGTTTCAGCTGGTCTAATGCAAACCATGGCCTCTCCCTTCAAGTTTGCTTTCAAAAAGAGCATGCAAACACATCTAGTGTCAGAAGTTACTGGAAAAGACCTGGATCAATGCTTCCCTGCAACAAAGGCCTAGCAAGGAATTGAATGTGTGTTTCAGTCAAAAAAGCAAAGCGGGAAGGGCAGTGCTGGGAAACACAACAGCAAGCATGGAATGTGAAGAGGACTTTGGGAATAACACCCAACACCTGCAGCTTCACTAGCAGACAAATATTCAGTGCTCTCAGAAATGACTCACACTAATTTGGAAGTGTAGAGGACAAGCTTTGACAGCACAGTGAAAGAGGCAACTCTTCTTCCACGGAGCCAAAAGGCTGTTCTTTAGCAAACAGCATATTCAATGTAATTTTAATCTCACCACGATCATTTTCCAAGCTTGAGAAAGGAAAGAATCTGTGGGTGATTGGCTAATCAACATCCCCCTGCTAACAAGTGCTGTTGAAGGGCTACAGTGTCACTCACCGATAAACAGATTTGTTAAGAAGCTCTAATTATCCCAAGCCATTTATGGCAGGAAAAGGTGACAATGGGATGTTGGGGAGGGCGTCGCAGGTGTTACTTTCTGCAATTTCTGAGAGCAATGCTATTTCTTAATAGTACAGTAACAGTAGAAAAATCCCAACGAGAGAACAGAACAACATGTGGGTAAGGTTTGGCAGTACAGATGACTGCATCCAAAACTCACACCTCTTATGATTTGCAGGCAGGCCTGCATGCCTACACTCATTAGAGCTAGTGCTTATTGTGATTTTGGCTGTCAAAGCGTTAGCGTTCCGCTGGTCCTCGATATAAATAAAATGACATCACAGAAAATGGACAGTTCAGGTTGCCTTCAGCTATTTTACCCAGCTTCTATTGCTCCTAAAGCTGCGATGCTGTGGCCTCTAGCAAGGATATTTCTGAGAAGAACACATTAAGAGCTGGCATTTCTTCTCTGTAGGAAATTTTAGACTTCTTTTTTCCCCTCTTTGGAACAAAAATATAGACATTTCAAGAGTTTCCTATGGAAGTGAGAAATTCCCAAATATTTTGTTTCAAAATAGCTAAAATGACACTGAAACTGGAGACTGTGACAGACTCTTGCTTAATGCCCAGCTCCCAGTGTAGCAACAGGGAGTCAAAGCCCCAAGAGTCCACAAGTGCAGCAGCAGATGAGGAATACGAGAATCAGCATTCCAGCTCATTGGCAAAGGTATCCAGAGCAGGGTTTTCACACAGAGCAGGCTTTTAAGTTGGCTTATTTAAGTACTGCTTTCTACATAACCACCATCAAAAACTAGAAAACAGTGTCTCAGACTCTCTGTCTTCCAAATATGAAAGCAACATTGTTCTGGGCAGAATGAAATGCTGCAGTTTAAGGATTTGTGGTGGGTTTTGGTCTTTTTAAAATTTAAATTTAGGTCATTTTAAGAAAGAAATATGTTGACTCTCTTTTTCACTCAAAGTATCTGTAAGTTGCTTGTATGAATATAAACAGCTATGTTTTCATTAAAAAAAAAAAAAAAAGGCAGTTTATTTCTGGAAAATTTCAACAGTGTCTGCATGAAAGCCCTGAGAGAGGTTCCCAGCATGATCTCTCAGCTGCTGCACAACAGTGGGCCAAATTCCAACTGGACCAAAGGCTCCTTGGGCTTCTGGCCTCCAAACGTCTGTGAGAGATCCTGACAGCCATAAAACCCCAGAGAAGTCCTGTGGTGCTGAAGAGGTGACTGTTGCTGGGCTCTACAACCTCCTGCCAGGCAAACAGCATGCAGCGATGGAAACCTCCTTACAGTTCTCTGTCACTTTGCTAAACTGACAGAGTTTCACAAATCATTCCAGATGTGATGAGTCACCATTTTCTGACCAAAAAAAAAAAAAAAAAGGAAAAAGGATGGTTTGACTGGAGAATATCCAACCCATTCTATTCTTGGGATGGCTAGAAATTCTGTCTTACTAGACTTCCTCCCGTTCTTTGACCTACAAGAAAACACAGCCATAGCTAAGGAGCCCAGAGCAGCATGCTCCAGTCAGTTAGGCTTCCAACCACATTTCCCACGAGTCTCTCATTTCAAGGAATACCACTAGTTTCAAGCTAAAAGCACCTTCAGCACTGCCACACAAGTGTGCTATCCCTTTCACTGCGACTGCCAAAAATCTTTGCTCTCAGAAACAGCACTGAAGAGCAGAGATGACAGAAAGACCAGTTAATATTGAGAATTCTTTCAAATGCAGTTTATTTTTCAGAATGACTTCTTTTTATTTTTGTTGTAAACATCCCCAAATTTGTTCCCCTACTGAATTTTAGCAGATGGAGAAGCACGTATCAGAGTCTTACTGCAAACTGGAAGAATGTTAACAATCCCCCGACAATCAGGTATGTCCCAAAATGTGAGTTCGACTAGCCTCGCTACAAGCAACACGGTTTTCTACACTTGTTAGTAAGGTACCTACCCTCCTGTGACTTGTTAAGTGCTGTGCTTATCTGTCCATTCAGTTCCCAATAACATGCTCCAGAAAGCGCGGCAGAGCGAGGGCAGGGGCAGTTTCAGAGACATTAAGTTCCTACCAGGTCCATGAAGGCTGGGTAGAGCCAGGCTATCGGTGCCTCCCATGAGGGAAAAAAAAAGCACAGTGTTTATAGGATACCAGGAAGTCTGCAATATCAAAAGCCCCTCTTAGTGACTCCACTGCTGGCAAGGCTTAAGCAAAACCTCCCATCTTAGGCTATGAAGTCAAGGACTAAAGAAATTCATAGGAAAGCTGGTTTTCTTCCTTTTGATGCTTACAGTAAAGCTGATTTTTTTCTAATGGAGGAAAGCAAGACAATGTTCTTAGGAGATGTAGTTTCTTTCCTAACTTTTAACAAGTCAGTCTTGGTCATTTACTGCTTCTTCTTCAGCACAAGGGTTAACGCAATTAGGAGTTTGCCAGTTTTGGGTAGTTACAAACTTGGAGTCAGTCTGTCTGTGATAGTCTGTGTGAGACTACGTGAAAACAGCTTGTGCAGGCAAGAACTTGGCTATCTTTTAACAATTCTATCAGTCAGTTTAACAAGATATCTTACACCTCCATACAGGGAATGCTTCGTCAGTCATTACCTTGGCATAGCTTCCAGTTAATTTGAAGGAAGCTTTATAAGAACAATAGATGGCAGAATAACTGTAGGATTTTGTGCGAACAGCAAAATTGTCAACCATGTTGACTCTGGTTTTGGTAAACTAGAAAATTATAAGAAAAATGAACATTTTGTCATTTTCTGAAAGATCATAAAGTCCCCTCCATATCTTAGATGAAGTGATGGACATACTCATACCTTGCGCAAAGGAGAAATAGGGAAATGTAGAACTTCTTGCAGCAAGCAAAAAGAGGGCCAAGATCAGATATTGAAAATACTATTACTATTTAAATAATTTTATGTAATTTGGAGAGCAGAATGTTTGAGTTGCTAAATGTTAAGAAAGAATAGAAACCATGTCAAGATCCTTATGTGAATCATTGACACACAGTGTAAAATCTGCAAGGACTCAGCAGCAGTGTAAATTTGCATTTCCATAGTCATCCCTGCTGAGATGATCTCAGATGAAACAGTGGGATCCACACATGTAATTTAGTGCAGGAACTATTCAAGCCTGTTCTACTGAAATGTATAGTGTATTCAATTAGTTTTATGCATCCTTATTTGCCAAATGCTGATGCTCCTTAAAAAAAAAAATGTTCTAACTAATTTAGCTTCATTCCTGTCAGGAAATTAGTATGAAATGACAACCAGCTTTTTCAGAAGTGTTGTCTTGGCTATTTTGATGAGTTTAGCAGGATGATGCAGTGCAGCAGATGCTGTTAGGTCTAAAGCAAAGAGAAAAAAGCACCAAAATGGAGACTCTGACCTTGTGCTGTTATTTAAATCCTTCCTGGTTTAGCAGAATGTATAAATGTTGTTGACTTAAGGGCCAATAGTTATCCACTGCATATCTAGTTCTTGCTTACACAACTCTCATTAATAATGTCCAAGTGTCTCTGAAATATTCATTTCGCAACACACACGTTAGTGAAATATTCATTCTGACACAGGGGAACTGAAGTGTGCAAGTTTCTCATTCTTGCGGTTTCCACCCATAGGTGGGTGCTTTGCCTTAGCCAAGGTGTCCAGAGTAGCCCAAGTTGTCATGCTTTGCCTGTCCACATCCAGCACCAGCCAGTCAGTTCCATAATACACACCCCTTGCTGCAAATCCTGGCTCCACAGCTGTCCCCCACACCTCCATTTTTCCCCTGTCAAAGGCATTTCTAGCCCATGGTTCATTGCGTACAAAATATTTGCCTGTCCTGTGCTCAGTATGGCAGTTTCCTGCCTTGAATCTCAGTATAGATCACATTTAGTTTCAATGCTGTTTTAAAAACCCTCCAGATGCAGCCACACCACATTCCGGTAGGTGACCGGTATCATAGTCATGAACTCTCCTATCTTGTGGAACATAGCTTCAGGAATATTGGTATAAATACCCCATTTCTCCTCCAGGTCCCTCGTGGTCCCTCTTTTGGGCTGAGACATCTTAAATACATTTTAAAGCTTCTCCAAGCATGAGTCTCTGTATGCTGTTGCAGGAGGTCATGTGCCCATCTGATGCTTTCTGGAGTGGCAGTGGGTGACTGTCCAGACTGGTTGGAGGACCAGTACCAGAAGACCCTCCTGCTCAGTGGAATGATCTTTTTTCAAATCCTATGTATCTGCTAATTTTATCCAGAAGGAGATCTGGTTATCCCATTCCAGCTAAAATCTCAGGATTGGTCTAGCAAGCAGACAGTGCTGCATACAGTAGGAAGATGAGATGATGAAACAAAGTCAGGAGTCAGTCCCACTAATAAGCACAGTAGAATGATAAAAGATGAAGCAGGTGGTGCAAAGGATCCTGTGCAAGTCATTTTATGTGTTTTATTTCACATTTGAGTGAGCCTTGTTCCCCAGACGGAGCATTCCCACATTTCAAGGTGGGTCTCTCCAGGTAAGGTGTCCCACCAACCGAACTAGGCCTGGTAAACCTGCACAAGCCAGACACTGCCAGGAAATAGCAAAACTTGCACCATTTACTGCCTTTTGTTTGCATATGGCAATAAGGGATTTGTGGCAGGTGACCAGATACAGGTTCATGGCAAAGCTGCTCATCAAATTCAAATTTCAGTATAACCACTGGATTATCCTTTCACCCAGAGAAGGGGGCTAAAAGCTTTATCAGTGTGTAGGTGGCGAACGGAACAAGTGCTTATCGACACACACAGAGCAAAGGTAGAAAATATGAGCAGCATTGACATTTTAAGCCTTTCTGTGAAATGATCCATTACTAAATATATCTTTTCTTTTACATACCATATCAGAAAGGAGGATTATGATCAAAATGTCATTTTTAATTGTATTTTCTATCCTGGACTTCATAACATTTAGAGAAAACTCTGACTCCTTTCACCTAAAAAGGAGAGTGTACTCTTCCCAGGCGTATTACACAACATTAATTATTTACAGCTCCATGAGAGATTTCCTTTTAATTAGAGGTATAATTAGTGAATCCTTAGTGTCTGGTTTTACAAATGGTGAGTATTTTGTAAATTCTTAGAAACTGATTTTTACGTGATGATTTTAATAGTAGCCAAGTAAACCTGAGCAAAAATGAGCTGTTTTATAGCAGAGACAGAAAGGCGGGAGGAAAGTGTATACAAACTTTGCCATTACTTCATTTAAGATTTGGTACATATGGTCCCACATGGAGTTTAGTACACAAATAAAAAGCTGTTTAAGATACTCATTTTACCAATGCACATGTAAACAACAGAAAGCATGAACAGGAAGAGATGTATACGCTGTTTGGCAGACTGTGTGAACAGAAGGTGAATTCCAGAAAAACCTTTTAAAGGAAAATGTGGCACTTTCTGCCATTCAAGTATGTTTATTTTGACTATAGAGAAGTTATAGTTGAAGCAACTTTATCAGAATTTTTTATTTTATTTTAAGTAATCTGAAAGTCAGAATCCCTAATTTCAGCACCAATTTTGCTGTAACTGAACAGAATTAGACATTTAGAGCGGAATATTTTTATCTTCTGACGTAAGGACATACTGCAGCTGTTTCAAAGGTAATGGAGCTTTCACATCTCCAATCAAGTGCACCGGTGTAAAAGATTAAGAACTCAAAATGTGAAGCAACCACCAGCTGCGTTTGGACTGCTTATATGAGCAAGGGATTCTGCTATGTTCATCTGCATTTTGGACTTCTTGATTAAGAAATTTTTTAGGGCAGGTTTTGGGCCTCCTTGAAATTACAGCACAGCCGCTTGTACCCCTACTGTAACAGAACTGCTGGCACAGTGCAGTCTGGTAGCACCAGATGGTATTTTAGGGGATAAATGTAGGGAAGGGAGCTCTAGTCTTGACTGGTACTCCTAAATACATCAGAAGTTAGGAACTTTCACAAATATCCTTCACAATAATTTATAATGTGCAAAGCAATCAAATAATTTACTTTAGCACTAGGACTGTGAGGGAATTGGCAGTCTTGTAAAGCTTTTTATGTTGAGACCTATGTGATTTTGTTTGGATTTGCTCAAAAGTCTGACTGAAAGCATCATCAAGGTTACTGACGCACTGTTCTCTCCTTTGCCAATAGCATAAAGTCTGGGGCAAGGAAGCATTTTAAATTTCAATTTTTAACTTTTTCATGAAGAGGAAATATGCCAGGACATCAGGGAGAAAGCAATTCATAAAACAGCAAAAGTAATCTTTCAGGCAGAGCAGTGACTAACTATTATTCCATTCCTGGAGGTGTTCAGGGTCAGGCTGGATGGAGATTTGAGCAACCCAGTCTAGCAGGAGATGTCCCTGCCTATGGCAGGGAGCTTGGAGCTAGATGATCTTTAAGGTCCTTTCCAACCCAAACCAATCTCTGATTCTATGATTCCATGTATCTGAAGCCAACAATTTCAAGGCACACAACTATCTACACCAAGCACAGAGCATCTGTCTCTGTTTATGCCATCCTAAATGTCTAAAAGTACAGCAAAGCAAGTGTGGCCTGTGATAAAGAACCAGAAGGATAAAGGTTTGCAGAAAAGATAGGAAGCAGCAAATGGACAAAGATATGATAGTTCAGACTCCTAAAGCTTAAGGATGTGACAAATTATGATTTTTTTCTAATTTACCAGGCATGGACAGATGTTTGAAGCACCTTCAAGTCAGCAGTACTTCTGACATCAACTTTCAGAAGATAAGGAACTCAGAACCTCATCTCATTAATTATGATTTGAATGCAAAATTTTGTTTTGATATCTTAGCATTGCATTTCTTTTCAAATCCAGACACTATTGTCAAGGTAGTGAAAATATAGCTACATAGAGGTTATATATATTTTTTTTAATTTCCATATGGAGCTAACAGCCTAAACATTACATAAAATAAACCAGCTTTTATCATCATTTTTAACAGTGGCTTTGGAATCTGAAGAGATGGGCAACTATTTACAATTTTATGTGGTGTCAAATTCTATTAAGGAAATACTAATGCTTACTGCTTTGCACCTGCAAAAGACTTTTGCAAAAAGACTCTTTCTTAATCTGTCTTTTAACCAGACAAAATGTTCATTGGTAAAATTACCATTTATGTGACTATGAAACCAGAGTCAGGATCCAATTCATAAATTCCTTTGAGGTAGGTACATATTTCTTCAATTACACTGAAGAAGTAATGAGTTCTGTAAGCTGAGTGATTTTCCCTTAAAGGCATGTATTTAGAACTAGAGAATTCTTGTATTTAGTTTTGTTCATTTCTCTACCACATTGTACTTCAAACCAGTATTCATTGAGGATTTGCACTAGGTCACGTGTGAGCAATATGAAAATTTGAGGGAGAAGTTTTTAATTTCCTTTCTTGATTCTTTTCTGTCTCAACTCAAACTTGAGTGGCTTTTATAGCTCTCTAATAACGAAGCCCAAGCAATTGCTTGATGGCCATGAAAAAATGCAAATCAAGATTTTGACATCAATTGAAATTGAATTTTCTCAAATTATCTTGTCTTCAATGTCTCAATTTTCTTTAAAATACATGTGCCATTGCGTTCTTCCTTCCCCTTCTCATCTCAGTCTGTTCCTGGACTTTCAGACATTTTTGATTTGATGTGACAGGTAGGGAAAAGAACACACAGTCATCTTCATACTTTTGTACTTTGACAACATCTCCTTCCACTTTCTCCTAGTCTGCTCTACAGAACTGACTAAGAACAACTTGCTTGGTTATGACCAACATGAACAGAGGCATCTCATGCTCAGCATTATAATAATTGGAGATGGCTCTTTCTTCTAAGGTGTCTTTGTATTCTCCCTTTGCCTTAGACACAAGAACGCAGCTTTGGGTGCCTGACCATTAACTTGTCTCTTCCATCTGAAAAACTTACTTGTTCCAACATCCCTTTTAAAGATATTTCTGTCCATTGTGACCATCTCATTCCATTTGGAAACAGAGGGACGTGGCAAACATTTATCTCAGTAAGTTGTGCTTTGGATACTTTATAGCTGAATTAGAGTTTCAATTTTTCAGTGCTTACAAAGCCTTATCTCTTGCAGCTAGAGCCTATTTGAACATGCTAAGCACTTGGTTATTTCCACTGACAAGATCAATTTAGTACCAAATTAGAAACCATCTAACCTTCAGCAGTTTGAACAAAATGAGCATAAAAGAGATAGAGCTCGTATTTGTTGAACTCAAAGTGAAAAAATTCTCAACTCTGAGTAACATTCCTGAGCTCATTCATACTCAAAATACCATCAAACATTATGGGTCAGATTTTGAACTTGTTCAACAATGTGAGAGAAGCTACCTAGCCTCTTGGAGAATTTTCCATATTGCAAGATTGATGCTAAACTTAAATGTGAAAACTCAAGCCACTCCCTTAGAAGACTAGCACAAGAGTGAGGCCAAAGAAGCTGCAAAACTTCAAACATTCTGGGTGTCAGGGTTGTTTCTAAACACTGAGTGAAAAACAGCAGAAATTACTGTCCCCAGGGGGCTGCTCTAAGTTCCAGTGTTGGTTACATTATCAGTACCACAGGAAAAGGACTTGGTGTGTTCCAAGTCAGAACATCAAAAAAGCAAAATAAAAACCAAAAAGTAAATTTTTAATTAACCAGAAATATTTGCAAATGGGGGCCAGAAGGGAGGAACGGAGAAAATCTGCATTTTGTGGAGCATGGGTCTTGCTTTAAAAGTTTCCTTAAAACATTTTTTGTTCTAGGTAATGACCTCTCCCTTTCTTCTTTCAGGAATGTTCTGCACAAGAAACTCCAATATTTTTGTGCTCAAGTCAACATTTATAAAATCCAGAATTTTCACCATCTGTACATACAAATATCTCTCTGTTCCCAAGAGGTCAAGTGTGATAAGCATCTTGCAGTGATTTTTTAGCCAAGGCACATCCTGTATCTTTGAGTACAATCAAACAAGCACAACTCATTTTTTATTGATATAATTTGCCTGAACATTTCTGGAGCAATGGTGTAAAAATGTGCCCGCGTCCTCAACAGCCTGAGTTTTAACAAATATATGTAAGTATGGCTATGACTGACGCAAAGTGCACCACTGTTCTTGCTGAGAGATTTCTGCAAAATACTTTTTCCTCATGCATTCTGACTTCATCCTGAAATATTCTTTAGGAGGGGCCTCTTTTAGAGGTGCTGATAATCCTGAGTTCCTCTGAAAGTAAGCGAGTTAGTGAGTTTTTGCACATTGCTACAGCATTCTAACATTTTGAATGCTGCTTCAAACCATATCTATCTCAGCTGACTGTTTTCTGCTCTAATTTGGGATTTGGCCAGAGCACAACATTCACATCAGTCCTACCCTGACATCAACAGTTACTTACGTTTCTTCATTATTCCACTTTTACCAGCTGGCCCATTATATTATATTATAACATGTCACAAGGGACTGTCTCACTTACATGAGGTTATGCTACATCTGTGAGCATAATGTGAAACTGGGGTTGGGAGAGTGAGGTTTTCTCACAGCTCTGGCTAAGCAAAATGGCAGTTTTACAAGAATGGGTGCTGAACAGTAAATTAGAAACCTAGAGATCTCCTGATTTATAAATTACTGTTACATGAATGAGTTATGTTACCACAAATATATACCAAGCAAATATGCAGTTAAACTGCCTGAGCAAGTCAAGGACTCTCTTCTCTTATCTGTCTTGAGGTTCTCTGGAAGCTTAGGCTTAATGTTTGAAGTTGAAAAAAAAAAATCCGTAAAGCACTTCAAATATTCTATTGTGCAAACTGCAGTGAAAAGAAGTCTACTTCTAAATGAAAGCATTCTGATGGGGTGAGCAAAAAAGTGCTCAACTTCTATGATGACTTCTTATCACTGGGAAGGCTGTCAGATTCTCAAGGCAGACAAATCCCAAGCCAGGATAAAATGACTGTGCCAAAATGTTTCCCTTAAACTATATAGGGGCATTTGAAAAAAGAAATACTTCAACAAATCTGATTTAATTGATACCAGCTGGGACTTGCTCCAAAAATCACTGTTTTCATTCTGTTTTACAAATCATGAAGCTGTATTCATATTTTGTGAAGGTGTGCTTCATGCAGTAATACTTCTATGCCCACAGACATTATGAAACAATACAAAATATTTGGTGAGAGAAGCCAACACCTGCATCTTCTATGATCGTGGGTACAGGAGAAAATGGTATAACACATAGGAGCTTACTGTGGCATTTAGTCTGCTGCTATTCAACTACTGCTGTGAAGGGAGCTTTTGAGAAACTAAAACAATAATGTTATTATTGTCACCAAACAATACTGCTCAAAGAGTCAGTGCTATATATAAACTCCTAAGAATGTTTTCATCAAGCTGGGAAGCCAAGTCTTTATGAGGCTGAAAAGAAATTTTAGTAAGTGAACAAGTGTCCATTCTGCACTGCATTCCCCAAGGGTTAGAAAAATAGCAGAAGGCTACATAGTTTATAGCGTATCAGCATTTTTTTTCATATACAGAACTAGAAAAATGAAAATATATCTTTGTTTTATATGGATTTTCTTTAGCCTTCAGACTACCGAGCTATTCTTCAAATGACTCTTGCTAACAAAGACTTAACATTTACCAGAGGATCAGGCAAATTCCTCAGGCATTAGAAGCACGGTTGATTAAAAAAGCCTGTATTTAGTAATTAAAACAGTGCAGCTAATCCACAAGTTGAAATATTTTGGAAGCATATCATAGGGTGAACAATGCAGCTGTCAAGTAAAGAAGAGCTTTTCTCACAAAGGATCACTTCACAATACAAGCATCTCCAGCTCCCTTCAAGCTATAATGCAATTCTGCATAGTTGAAGACTTTTATTATTTCTTAATGGCTGATATAAATCACAAAATTTCATAACAATGCAAGATTTCCTAGGGTTGGTTTAACACTTACAGAGAGCAGCAATTTGCTGTGTTATCTAGCTAATGCTTTCATGCAAATGGTTTTGATTCAAACAATGTAATTAAGATGGGTTTAATATATTGCTGGTCATCCTTTTGTTAGAGCTTTGCCATTCCATATCCTAAGTGGCTTAAAACTTTAAATTATATGAATAGTCATGGCAGACACATTAGGAGTGGAACCCTCATTCTGATATGAAACAAGTCTTGAGGAACCAAATACAGTGAACTTAATAGCGGGAAGGCCCCTTTCTTTTTCTTTTGTCTTTCTGATGGACATGGTCTGCTTTCCTCATATTGGTACTGCTTTTTCAGAACAAGCAAGTTTCACAAAACATTTGTGGGAGCCTCAGTAAAAGCATCTGCTATTTTACAAGCCTTAACAAAGTCAAAGTATATTCTTACAACAGTTTTCAGTCAAGAAAGTAATAATTGACTGTTATCCACAATATTTCTCCCCTGAATTTCTGTTACTTCAGTTAATAAATATGCTAATCCTTCTCAATTATGTTCCTCTCTATCAAGCTTGGAGGAAAAATGTCTTGTTTGCTGCAGAGGAAAATAACCAGGATATTTAATTTGTGCCAGGCATTTCAGAACCCATGAGTGGCATCAGGATCACCAGGGGAACCACTTCACCCGTGGCTGCCATCAGCCATAGCTCTCTCTCTTTACATTCATTCACAACAGCAGGCCAAATGTGCCACGCTGGAGGTACCAAATCCTGAGGAGCAGCCATTACCTCCAACGTTCTCCCAACAAGAGAGGAACCACAAATGAAGGGAGTTCCTGGGTGTGACACTGATGTCTGAGGCAGACAGGTGCACAGCAGCACCCTACAAAGCTACCAGCAGGTACTGCTTTGTCAGCTCTCCTCTTTAAGTGGCATCAGCCTTCCCAGACCCTCAGTCACAAGAGGAAAATGACAAGAGGGTCTTACTGCTCACATGGAATTCAGTTCAAGAGATAACACCTAACCAGGGAGCTTGTCTAGACCTGGCTGGAAGAAGAACAAATTATTCAGCTGTGAATTGGAAAAAGGTTATAGTGCATTTTTTTATGGATTTTACTTTCAATGTCTTTAGGCATAAAGACTAAAGAAAGAAAAATATGGGAGATTTCTTTTATCTATCTCCCATGAATATTTATGTAACAAACTACAACTGACATGTGGTGTCTGGTAGGACCTCCCTATTTAAACTAATCCATGTAAATTACATGGGCTCTTCACAGAGGGCATGCTGCTGCTTACCTGTACCTCATACAGAAGCACCTCTACAGATACTCTCAAAGCACACAAGAATACAAATGCACATAATCAAACTGGATCACACTAAGAAGATTATGTCTGCATTGATTGAAAGGCACTGCTAAATCTGTCCAACATTCCTACAACCCTCCAAAAGAGGTGAACACAGTTTCGCTGAGAAATTTTCCCTGCATTCCCAGTTATCTTCTTGGTAAGCAAGGTTACAACAAAAAGAAATGCAAAATATAGAGCTGGTGAAATAGGGAAATAGAAGACAATGGATGTTTCTCAAGGAATAATACATATGAAACACCAATCTCTTAATTGCCATTAAATTTAACCTGGTGCTTTAAGAAAAAAAATAGCTATTAAATTTTTCCTCAAGATTACTTTTAATCAATCCAAAGCCTTAATTCTGTTACAGTATCACAAGAGAAACACAAATTACTTTGCAATATGTCAGTAGCAAGATAAGCATGGGAGATCCTAGTATCAGACAATGGAAAACCTTAATTGGTGTTTATAACTCTAGTAGAAGGCAATAGTTAATCTTGGATGGTACAGAACACACACTGAACATTTCCTTCCTCAGCATATTTGTGAGTATGCGTGTTTCTGCACGTGTTATTTTGATGATGTTAAATAAGAAATCCTTGTTTCAGAAAAAATGAAGTATGAACACAAAGACACATCGGTGAGAAAATCACAAAAGGCTGCTGGTTGTGGGACATCATAGTTCATACAGGTCCTCTCACAGCCATACAGATGGCATCATGATATACCTGCTTTCACTTCACTATGGAGGCTAGAGAGCCAAACACTGACATTCATATTTCCTTTTACTCAGAAGGAGTGGAAACCTATTGGCCTTAACCCACTTAAGAACTGCTGGCTGGCCAGGGTCAGAGGTTGTCTGACTGGTCTTAAGTACTTGTCTCAGTACTCAGGTACTACACAGCCCTTTTATTCTCTGCCTTGTCTTTTCACTGTATTTGTTTCAGAATCTGGGACTGAATCCTTGAACTGTGTGAAGTCACAGCAAGCTTTGCTTTTGGCTGCAGTGGGAGCAGTACCCCGTGTGATTATACTGTGAGGTCCATCTCCCTTTAACTTACAATGTGTCAACACATTTTTGCAGCTCTATATAAAGTACTGTAATCTTAAAACAGATGCTTGTTGTAGATAAGCAGGGAATGGCATACTCTGTGCTGATTCTAAATCAAAACAGTGCTATCTCTGTGAGCTACTGAAAACACTTTGGTCTTCACCAGCCAAGAACAGTGCAAGGGATTCTCTGCTGCTAGCCTGAAAAGCTGTCAGCCATTTGTTTCATAGAGCCAATATTACCCGTGGTTCTATTGTAACAGTATTTGCAATACACAAGGAGCAGGAATGGAAAAACTGAGACTTCTTCAAACATCTCCACTGTTTGCTCATTTTAATCCCTGAGAGCCATCAAATAAAGGGGGTTTTATTTTTCACTCTGATTCTCAACTTGCTTTGTTTTTAAATCAAAAAAGTGTCACTACTTCTTCACTTTGCTCAAATCCAGTGACAGCCTTCAATGCATTATTTTAATTAGGCTTCCAAATTTGTTCATAAGCAGTCCAGGTCACAAGGAGAATTAAAAACAAACACTGGTAATGTATTTCTACGTTACTTCTACAGACAGATATATTTGACTTGTATTCAGAAGCAAAGCTAGCAGGATGCACATGACTGGAAAGGGCATCAGTGAAGTCTGACACTGGTTAAGCTTCTAGAAGCTCTGCTCTGAACTCTGCAGTGCCTCTGTTACTTGGGGATTTGTACAAAAGATACAGGCTTAGTAACTCTCAAACAACACACAGGTATTGGAACTGAAAAGCTCACCACTAAGCTGCATGAAATATTTATGCAATGATAACAGTTGTGTTTGCAACACACATAATAGATTCCTCATTCCTATATGCTCCTCAAGACCATAAATTAATGATGCCTCATCTACAAATTTCGTAGTTATCAGTAATTTTATCCTAATTCTAAAATTTGTCCCCCAATTCCCTCACATCCACACGTCAAGTTTCAAAGCAAGGACTAAGATATAATTTCCCCTCAGCTTGTTGTTTTGTAGAAAAGAGAATGTAATAATCATTACAATATTCTGAACCTTCCAGGAATTCAAAGATTTTTTAGATTTAGATTTTTTTCCAGATTTTTCATAATTTATGAGACAAAACTAAGGCCCCACAATACTTCCTCAGTTTTTGCCCTCTCATGGCAAAAACATGACAAAAAAGCAAGATACATCATGACTCAATGGATATATTAATCAGAGTTAAGCTCACACATACAGAGTTTTAGTGATTTTCTAGCAATTCATCCTGATGTTCTAATATTAGCTAATCAGCAACTCAGGGACAGAGAAGGGACAGCCAAAACCAAAACCGTGCACACACTTTGACTGCTTCCTGAATTTTCTGCACAAGTAAAGTACAATGTTTTCAAATTTGCTGTCTTCTTGAAGTATTTTTAAAATGCTTGATGAAAAAAATACTATTTACTACAACAGAGATAAAAGAGAATTTGGAAAGACAGCTATCACCCATGGGAGCAAGCCAAGTAACTTTGTGGACCCTTACCATGAATTTTCAAACTTTCAGGTGTTTGATGGCTTGTGACTTTAATCTTCACTCTGAATTCCCTAGGCTTTAAAAAAATCCATGTATAAATACCTTTCTGCTAACTATAACATTCTTGCAGGGTCTTGCGCTGTAATTTATTACTGTTCACACTGAAGCCAAAATGCTTTCACTTAGAAAGCACCTTTGCTAAGGCACATATAATTTCTGGTACCTTTGCTTCAGCACTTTGCTCGCCTTTTACGTGCACAGAAGGCTTTTACACAAGGGTGACTGTCAATACCTTTAATCCCAGCGGTGGTACAGGCAGAGAGATGAGATTCTTCCTCCTACTCCCCCAGGCAGTTCTGCAGGTTGGTGGTTCTGAAGTGCAGAGACCTCGTATCAGCTGCTGCACTTTTTCTGTGGAGCAATTAACAGAAGAGTTCACTGCACAGAACTGTCAACTGGCATCTTTTACAGAATCATAGAACCATTGCTGTCGGAAAAGACGTCTAAAATAGACGTGTCCAGGCATTACTTTTCACAACTGTTAAACAAACCCCCGAAAACTACAATCCAAACTGAGCTAGTCTAGTGCCAAATACTGCAAGAAGTCCTGAAAATGCTACTAGAGCAGCAGACTAAGTTTCAGACATGGACTAGGGGTTCTGAGGTAAGACTGAATTACTTGCCTTTTCTTCTCTCCCCATTTCTCAGATGCTATTGACCTAAATAGAGAAGAGACTGAACACACAATTGTACTCCACTGGAAGGTGCATCTATAATTTTTTTTTAATTTACAGTGAGTCTGAACCAGCGAAGAGGTTGTTTTACATTTGTTAATCACCTTTAAATTCATTTTGTTATTCAAGTTACCATGATAACTTTGTATGTAACCAGGGGAAAGCCTATTTCTTTAGAAGACACCTGAATTTTTTTTCATGTTTTCGAGCCTGAAAAGTAAGTGGTGAATGTTTGCATTTTCAAATTTTAACAGATACAGCCTGTACAGTCATTTTTGTGATATTGGCTGTGAAACAGTAACCACAACATTCAATGGAATAAAAAAGGTAATATTTCAAAATGTATTCAGCCTCATAATTCCATTACAGCAAGACATTCCTGCACTGACTTTATCATTTGTCTGCATGGTTTCTCATTTCCTACAGCAGTATTTCCTTTTGTGATGAAATAATATTGCTATTATTTTCTCACTGTAACCTAGAGATCCATTTAACATATCACGCATTGAAACAATCCTCATCTTTATGTTCCTTTGTTAGTGAACATTCAGGATCACCAAGTTCACCCAAATAATTCTCTGCATTTCTGTAGTATTAAATACAAAGAAGTCTTTGTAAAGAGCTGAGAAACATCTTTTTTATCACAGAATCATAGAATATCCTGAGTTGGAAGGGACCTACAAGGATCATCAAAGCCCAGCTTCCAGCCCTGCACAGGACAGCCCCAAAAATGACGATTTTTATTTCTTGTGGATAATTAATTTATGACACTTCTGAAAGTATTCCGCTAGTCACAAAGTTTGGCAAAAACTTTTGATTAAATCCTTGCAGAAGCATCAAAAATATTTAAAAGTTCCATTTAAAATACTTAGTTAAAAATTAGAGAACGAAGGAAAGTAGAAGGACTAAAAAGGGATTAAGAAACATTAAAAACACTTAAATACCTATCCCATAAGCATGGGAAAAATTAATATAAGAATGCATCCTGACGAAAAGTCCATAAAAGGAAACGGTAGTCTGTGTTACTTATACACGATTGTTAATTATAAAATAAATACCATTGTTAATGATGGTATTTTAAAAAAATAAATTGTATTTTTTTAAAGTAAAATTTTATATCTTACAATTCACAGCTCTAAGAAATATATAATGCAATTTGGTTTGCCATAATATAGAGGTATTTAGTTATTAATCTTGTAAAAATGGTTTCTATTTTTTATTCTTAGAAAAGACTAAGCATCACTGTAGATGAAGGAGTTACAGGATTTTCGTATTTTATTAAACAAAGGTTCATAAGAAATAACACAGATTTGGAAACCCAGAGAAACGAATTGGAATACAATGTTAATAATTTTTAACTTTAGTGCTATCAGGAAGAAATAAAAATCTAATTTTCATAAGGCTACATGTTGTCTTTCAATTTTGAGACCTCATTCATCTTTTAATCTTCCCAATCTTGAAAAAAAAAAAGAAAAAGAAGTATAGTAACAGGAATAACACAGAACATTTTAAGCATCAGGGGGTTTGAGAGTCATACCTTTTTATTAGATTCAGTTGCAATCAGAGTACCTTAAATGAAGATTGGCCCTTAGCAGTCAATACACCATCTGTTCCTGGGCTACTCAGGGTCTGATGGTCTGATCATGTATTTTAATGCATATTAACTTACAAGGGCCACTAAGAGTTTCACATCTGCACTAAGAAATGTCTTTAAAAAATTACTTTTGTCCTTTCTATTTTCATGTTAGGTGGCATAACAATGAAAAGAATGAAATGGAAAAGACACTTTTCCGGGCAGAAATCTATTGGGAGATAATTGCATATATTATGCCTCTCAGCAGGCAGCTGAATCAGTAAGTCTTCATAGAGCTCTCTGCTGCTGGAAAGAAACTAGTGCAGAGAAATCTGTTTGCATTTCAGCTCAGTTCCTAATATAAG
Source organism: Oriolus oriolus (assembly GCA_013400235.1). NCBI lineage: Eukaryota > Metazoa > Chordata > Aves > Passeriformes > Corvidae > Oriolus > Oriolus oriolus. Next base: position 294,837 of record VXBT01009539.1, on the reverse strand, counting down.
TGAAAGTAGCCAGAAGATGTGCCTGTACCCTTATTTCCCTCCAAGACAGCAAGTCCTTCTGGGGTGACAGGATGAAAGTGCTGTGGATTGGTTTAGACAGTGGCTGTCCTTCAGCCAAGTCAGGTCTCAGTGTTAGAACAGAACAGGGCTAGGCAGCCTAAAGAACCAGCAAACTGGGGTAAAACCTGGCCTTTTGATACTCTATGTTGCTGAGTAAACATGCTCAACAACAGGAAGAAGGAAACAGTATCTAGAAACGCAGGGAAGCAGAATTACCCCAGCACCTGTAAGCAGCCATCAAAGCCATTATTCTGCCGCTACAGCAAGGTCGTTAAGCACAGCACCTACAGCTGCCACTGGAAGGTGCAGAGGAAGGCAAAGCAGAGCTTCTCTTTGTAGCAGCTGCACACAAGGGTTAGCAGAGTTTAATGTCAAGAACTCCAACCAACTTTCCCACAGTGTCATTATGTGCGGGCCAGTTCGGAGGTGCAGCTTGATGGAATGCACAGAAAGGAGAACCTCTAACACGAAGAAAGTTTGGCTGCAGACAAGCTAGACTCTAGGCTAGAGGTCTTCTACCCTTTTCCCCAGTACTGGCAGAAAATAGCAGCAGGCATAATTTTTGCTAAAGAATCTGAGTTATTTTAAGTTCACTAAATTTCACTTCCTTGCACTCACTTGGGTGGCAAATGTCAGCAGCAATATTTTAAGAGATGGCAGATACAGCAAGAGGGTCAGATTACATAAAAGCAGTTAATGTTTCCTTAAAAGCAGAAAGTTTCCTTCCTTCACACCAAATTAAATCAATAGGATTGAAAATTAATGTCAATTAATTTTCCTTATTTTAAACAAACAAATAAATCCTCACTGACCTGTGAAGTACAAACCATAACAGGCAAAGGTCTGATTTAAGCATGACTAGGCAATTAAAAATGAATGCATAAATTTTCTATAGGCAACCACAGGAAACCTGCTATACTGTCTTTACAATGTGCCTGGCTATATGAACAGGGATTTAATTGTTGGCAATTATTTTCACATGCTGCTAATTAGCTCAAAGTTTTATTAAAGGCAAAGGATGCATTGTGTGAACAGCTGAGTCCAGAAGTATTTTTCAGGAGAAAGCACTATCTGTGATATCTGAACTGTGCAGATAATGTGTTTTCTACAGGTGCTTTGCATAGGAATCAATAGGTGAACAATGAAAGTACTTAGCTAATCCTAAGGCCCAAGTATTCTGGTCAAGAAACAAATTCTGTTTTAAGACTTTACTCATAAATGTCCTGAGCTGCAACAGCTCATATCATAGAGCTGTTGGTGACTCACAGTCCACTTCTTCTGAATGACTGGCTCTGTGCAATATCAAAGCAGAGGCTGTAAGAGTCTCAAGAATAAATAAGCTAGCACTTTCACTTCTGTGAAAGTTTGAGTGCTTTTTGCCTGTTTTCAGAATTCCATGCTGTATAGTTAAGCCTGGTTGATATGACCCTTCCTGATTTCTGTCCATGTCACGTAGCAGAGTAGCACTATTTTAACAAAGGAAAATTTAAAAAAAAAAAAGAAAGAAAAAGGTAGGTATTCTCTGAACTATCCTTTCTAATTATGATCACTATTATGATCAAACTAGGATCTTTACAACCAGCCACAAAAATCCTGCTTTGAGAAATCATGTTTCCTCTAACTTCCCCTCACATCCTGCAGAGTGACTTGAGGATATTTTCTGTATAAATACAGAAATGCTAATACATGTGAGGGTTTTGTCTCCTTGTTTCCAGAAAAGATTCTAACACATCCCTCCTCAGTTAAGCAAATCAACTGAGGAAAAATATAGTGCAGACCCTTAGATCCCAAGGTTGTAGAAAACCTCATATGGGTTTGCAGCTGACTTTGGAGTTGATTTATAGGCTGTCACCAAATCAGTGGTCAGAAGCTGACACAAAATGTCTTCTGCAAGCTTTGATTCCTTATTCAGTATAATGTCTTCTTCATTTATATTCTATTGAACCAAACAACCCAGGATTTCCTCTCCCTTTGTTGGAGGGCTTCCTGTCCCTGCAGCTGCCTTCTCTGATGTCAAAACATGAGAGTTAAGTGTTGCCTGAGGATTGTGTTGCCCAAGTTCACCAAAATAAATCAGATTTGAGCATTTAATCCTTTTAACATCTCTGAATATGTGGGTTTAAACAGCAAAACCTCCTGTAATGAGGCAACTCCTCCCCTTCACCAGACAACTTCATGACAAGGAAAGATTCAGGATGGCTTGCCTTGAATCTTACATGTTGCAATATACTGAAAGTTACCTGTTATCTTTTCTCTATTGTAGCAGAAAAACACTTTTACTGCATCAAAGTCTTATATGAGCAGGTCTCACTGTATGTATAATTACATATTATTCTTCCCTTCCCATCTGACCTAAATCAATTCTTCTGGTGGCAGAGCCTGTACTCTGTATTTGAATAAAGCATCAGTTGTATTGAATGTGCTGGAATTGGCAGATGGTTGGTCAGTCATTCAGTTTGATATTAATTGCTTCTTTGAGATCTCTTCCAGAGAGCTGAGGACAAAATGCATAGTGTCTTATTACATTAAGAAAAAAAAATCACATCTGAAATTCTGTGATGAAAGATTCATCTGCCTGGCAGACAATGTACTTTCTCCTTAAGAGTCAAAAAATGACTAAAAAATTCCATTATTTAAAGATTATCTCATTTCCTTCCAGTGAGTAAAAAAAAAATCAGACATTTTGTTTGGAAGAAAAAGTAATTTTTTTCTCACTATTTGAACAACACTTTTAACTGATTAAAGAGAGGGGGGTTCTTTTGAAGGAAGAAGGTCATGTAATTGTTTCATTATTATTAATTTTTACATTCCTCACCACTCATTTATGCTCAACTGCGTTCATGTGTCTTTTAGTGGCTCATGGTGAAGACTATAGTAGCAAGCAGGGGAAGGATCAGTTAAAACAAGAATATTTAGCACTTGATTTTAAAGACTGGAGGTTTATAAGATCACCTAAGCAGCTGGGGTGAGGTCTATGGGTCTGCTTTTCTTGTACTGTGGTGGGTCTACTGCTAGATCCAAGTAATTTTCTTGGTACAGAAAGAACTCCCACAAACTCTCCAACATACTTGTAATTATATTCATGCTTCACATCGAATAAATTTTTCCTTCAGTATATTAAATGTATCTGGCACCTAAAAATCATTATGTATGATTTAATCTCAGATTCATTACTCCACAGATATGTAAAATGTATGTTGCATCATTTATTCATTTGCCATTAGAAATACATAAAATAGCTGTAAGCTGTTAAAAAATGTGGCACCCTTTCTTCTGATAGTTATGTACTGCTATTTCCATCATAGCAATTACAGCAGGTGCCAAATGGCACCTATTTCTTTTTGATAAATGGTATCTTATGCAGTATCTAAGGAAGTACTGTGTCTGCTCACCCTAAATATTTTTAAAGAGCTGATGATCAGTTAAAACCGGAGGCTGCTTCTGTGACTCCAATGTTGTACTTTCTAGGTGAGCTAAACGCCTTGTTTCAAAGCCTCTCTCACACCAGAGGTCACAAAATTCCTATGCCATTTCTATGTTTCCCTTTTGCACTTTTCCCTGAATCCTTTCCTGGGTAATATTTTCTTTTTCAATACACACACTGGACACCCCAGGTTTGTCCTCCTCCTATCCTACTTTTGACACCATGGTGGGTATCTGGACCTTAAGCTCAGACACTGCAAATGATGAATGTGCCACCTATTTATGAGCACCTTGGAGATACCTCAGTAACACACCTGGTGTTTTCTAATTTTAGTGAAATCCTTCACTGAGTCTCCAGGCTAGATCCGGAGCTAGCAAGCATCACATTAGCTCCACTAATTTAAATGAACAGTATAAATCTAAACCAGCCATGTCTTTGTCTTCAAAAAATCTCAAGACTTCTTGGCATCTTACATGCTTTATATGGAAAGATGGATAAACTTGGGACCAAGATTTTGCCTCAAAGCTGAGCCTTCTTAGGTAAACAATAAAAATGGCTTAGCTGTATATGGCTGCATCTTGCTCTACCACTGTAAAAATATGCATTAACCAGAAATTATTGACATTGGTTAAGGCTGTTCAGTTAATATTTTATGACAGCAAAATACACATGTTTTTTTCCACGTGGAAGAACCACCGGAACCGGATTGACAGCAGCTTGGATACTGCGGGCTCACGTGGCTGGTCTGGGAGACAGACTGGTTGTGTTCAGAGCAAGGGAGGCCTCTTGGACCCTGTCTGGGTGCTGTGGCCTGGAGCTACCTCTGCCCTGGTGGATATCAAAATTCAATGAATCTTCAAAACATCAGAACGAAGGTAGCGATATGAGCCATCTTTGCAGGTGGGTTTTAAAGGTTCTCTGGGCTCAACCATCATTATTATGCTTGTAGACAGAGTGTATAAGCTGACAAACTTGTGCTGATAGCGTCTTCAAAGGTGATTTTGCCACACTGTGTAGCAGCTCTCTCTCTAAGAGGTGCTGTACTTTTCCCATTCAGGTCTACAGATAACAGAGCCATTCTTGCTTGGCTTTTGAAAACAGCTTCAGTGTGTCTCTATCCTGTTGCCTACGTACACTGGCTCATTTGAACCAAAAGGAAAGGGGCTTTAGGAATGGGAAACTTTATTACAATGGTCATGAAGATATTCCCAGTTCCACACAATTAGTGGGGACACACTGGAGTGGTGCTCGAGAGTGCTGCTCAGACATCAAGCAGCCATACCATGTGTTCAAGAGGAGGAAAAACAAGGCGTGACCTAAGATGCTGTAAAGACTTAGGTAATGTGGTAAGCTTTACAGGGAGGTTAATTAGTCCTGGGTTTAGTGCTGGGTTGATGCAGCTCTGCTGCTTCCTATTCTGAAGCTAGTGTCTGCTGGAATTTGAGCTGTGTTGTTTGTACAAACCAAGTCACTCAGGGTAGCCAGGTATCTCTAACACCCCTTTATCCCATGGAATACAAACCCAGAGAGCTGCACTGAAGATGACAGATACTCAAGTGGGAATAGTGAGACAAAATAACAAAATTCTCACTGGAGCTATTAAAAAAAGAAAAACTATCATATCAGCTAACCTGTTAATCATGCATGCAAGATGGCAAATGCAAAACTATGGAAGAGTTAAGAGGAAGAATTTCTTACTTCCTCAAGCCTATCTGTCCCATCCTTTTAGCAAAATCAATCCAACAAATGAACAAGAATGTATTGCCAGAGAGAAGATCTGCAAGAAATACTCTAAACCAGAAGAAAATACATTTGGCCACAGCAGCAAAGAGGCAGCTGACACACTCAGCAGAATTTCTGAGATTATGAATAAATATGACAACTGAGAACAGAGCCAAAACTCAGATTAAAAACTACATAGCAATATTCACACCTCTAACGAAGCCAGGGAATTTCTGGCTCTGCATCTCTGTGCTTTAAATATGGCATTTTTGGCATTTTGCCTCTTTGTATGTGTGTGTTTTAGTAGTGTAAAGAGATCCTAAGTTTAAAGAACATCTTATTCTGCTTTTTTTCCAATAAAATACCCTGCTAACGATCCCTGAAGTCAGGACCACATGAGCATCACAGAGCTGGGCTCAAAGATAAACAAAAATACAATTAGACGAGTGATTTTTTCTCCCCAAACACTGTCCTGCCACTTGCACGTTATCCTTTTTGTAATATAGATCTTCAGTTTAGTTTTGGGCATGGTGACACTCCTCCATATTTGTTTCTGGAGGTCCTTTAGAGCTAAGCCGTAAGCAGAGTCTAAGTCACTTCTCACCAGCCCCATAAATTTGTCAGATAGGAAAACGCCAAAATAATGTGAAAAATTACTCCATCAATTCCTGCTGCCTTACAAAACATCTTGGCAGCCTAACTTTAATTTTCTTCAGACCATCGTGCAACAAGTTTGCTGGAAACATCATGTTTGGACAGATTTACTGTCCAAGGGTTTTTTGTGCAATACTTGTATCAATTTTAGCCTGTAATTAAGAATGGATGGAAAAAAGTTACACGCAAGTGTTTGTAAATGGTTACAGGAGCCTTGCTCAGGGGCCCTTGCCTGGGTCTGGAGAAGGAGATAGAATTATCCTCATCAAGTTTGCAACGACCTGTAGGGGATGGGCATGTGGGGGGATGCAGCTGATATGCTCAAAGGCAGGGCTGCCATTCAGAAGGAGCCAGACGGGAGAAATGAACTGACAGCAAACTTCACGAAATTCAGTCAGGACACCTGCCCTGCCCTGTGTCTGGGACAGACTAACACCCAACAGGAAACAGGCTGGGATTGCCTGGCTGGGGAGCAGCTCTACGGAGCAGGGACTGAGGTCCTGGGGCACACCTGGCTGAACCTGAGCCAGCAGGATCCTGGCAGGGATGAAGGCTGAGTTCCCTGGGCTGCATCATCAGGAACACAGACAGCAAATGGGGGAAGCAGTTGTTCCCTTTTTCTAGGCATTTGTTTGCCTATCTCTGGAATACTGGGTTCATCTGTGGGCCACCAAGTACATGAAAGCTGTCAATAAACTGCAGTTCAGCAAAGAGTTCCTGAGGTGGCTGAGGATAAAGCACTTGTCTTGTGAGGAGAGGCTGAGGGAGTGGGGCTGGTTCAACCTGGAGATGGGATGGCTTCAGGCACCTGCTGCCCCCAGGACCTACAGAGGTACTGAGAGGCAGGCTCTTTGCTGAGGTGAATAGTGGCAGAATAACAGACAGCAACCATAAATCAGAATGAGGTGGTTTTTCTTGAATATAAAAAAAATTAATTTCCATGAGGGTCATTAAGCAGTAAAGAAGGAGCGTATCTGGTAGGCCAAAGCCCTGAGCAACCCATCAATACAGGCCTCTTGTTGGCTGAAATGTATTCTCTTCATCAAGCCCTACCACTCATCCTATTGTCTTAGCTGCTCTAGCTGAACATTAATTCCTTTGGAGGGGAGGTACCTGATGAAATATGTTGGTTTAAAACAATTTGTGAGTAGCAAGGAAAAGAGAAGGAAGTTGTGGAAGGATGCATAAAAACTATGCCACAGTGCTGAGGCAGCAGAAAATAATCACACATAATCATATGTGCCAATAGAGTTAACAACTGAAATATTTTGTACTCTGTGGTTAGATTAATTGACATCAACTTTGATGAATGCTGGGCATTTCATCTATAAAAATAAATTTTCCTGAGAGAATGTGCTTGCATGCTCTATATTCACCACTTCTGATGATTTTGCTCATTTCCTTTAAAGGGCTTTCTTCTTTATAGACAATGCTCACACTGACAAGTGAAGAAAAATTTGACCCGCGTCTTTTTGTTCCATACTGACATCTAAACCATTGGTATGGAGTGGTTGCTAGTAATTTCTGCTTTAAGAAGAGATTACAAAGTTACAGATGTACATACCTCCCTATCGCCACAGGTCTATTACCCAGACACTTCTTGGATCAGCTGAAGTGTGATAAAAGAAAAAAGGGCGCAGAAAACATTTAAAAGCTCATGAAATTACACAGTGGTGACAATGGAAATGTAGAGATGTGTCAGTGAAGAAGCTTTCATATCATCAGTTTAACATCCTTTTTCTTCTGCAGTCCACATCTGAAAAATGCCAGTATAAATGTGTGATATTCTGAAAAATATTGGTGTGCCATACTATCACATAACATTTCATCCACTGATTTTACAGGGACTTTCCCTGTGAAAGTTTAAGGCTGAACTGCTGAATAGCCTCTGCCAGCTTGTGAGGACTTTCTCTATAAGCTGAGGACAGCTTTGGGGTTTCCCTGCCTTGCAATACAGTGGACGTAGGCTCCTGGCTTGCAAGCGGGATATATGGTGTCCATAGTGTACGTGCTGAATGCAGAACTAACCCTGCAGCACACACTGCTGATTTCCTGACTGAGTCACCCAGAACTCTCCCCGGGGCTTTTCCTGCACTACAACTCCTCAGCAAGCTCAGACCTCAGAGTCACAGAGGGGTCCTATCAGATGCTATTCTTATCATTTGTGTAGGCTAGGAGGCACAGCAGTAACATGCAAATGGAAAATCCTTGTTGTAGTTACCAATACTTTCCAGACTATCGTTTGAACCAGTAACATTCAAAATATAAAGGACCAATTTCAGTGTGTGAGTAGCTCAGTTAACTTCTAGGAAATTATACTGACCTATCTGGAGATAAATTTTCCTCTAACCATGAATGCAGTTAACATAAACAGCTATAGAGAAACTGTGTAGGTCATTGATTTTGTAGATTATTTTACATGTAAACTAACTTCACCTTCTGGATTTAATGAGTGTTGATTCAATTTTATGGACTGTTATTTCTTCAGTGGCCCTGAATCACATAAAAATCTCATAAGGAAAGAGTTCTGTGATTCCAGGTGGTAAAAATTAGCTCTATCTTCATTCTCCACCTGCTTTTCCCTTTGTTAGGATCATGTATTTTATTGTGGTTATATCAAAAAAGTGAAATACAATTTGATAGTTATGATTTAAATAACAAAGAACTTGTGGGTTTGGATGTAGTAACCAGGACTGTCTGTAAAAGCAGAGCATTCTAGTTCTTACAGTTATTTAGACTAACTTGGAAAATTTGAGCCTTGTTTCCCTAAATGGAGTTTCACTTTTTTTTTGGTCTAAAACATACATACTAAGTGGTTCGGGCTATTGGCAACTCTTAGCTACCAGTCTCTGCAATCTCCAAACTCTCAGATATCAAAATATTTTTTTTTCTCAATTATGTTGAAGTTAAACAACATTCTGAAACACTTGTACTTTCCCAAATGTTGACTGTAAGGCAGAGAACAAGAGAAAGATAAGAAGAAGGACCTGAGTATTCTCCCTCAGACAAGAACATAGCCTCTCTAGTTCCTCTTCCCACTGAGAAAGACCTCTAGAAGATAAGGCATAGATGCTCAGCTATGAAGTTTGTAAGACTAAGTAAGGGCCAGGAATGTGGAGTGGAAGGTAGGCACTGAACATGATATCCTTTAAGTAAGCAAACACTTCTTAAATAAGCTAAACCACCTATGTTGGGTATAAAATTCCCTTTGTAACATGGCTAGAATGCTTGTGTTAAATGGAAATCCATAAAACATGAACTCCAGCACAGAACCATTGAAATGAGCCCTGCCTCCGCTTAGTAGAAGCAACACTGATGTTTGAGAAACTAAAAACTCTTTTGTTCTCAGAGAGTTTCTAATGTTCTGTTGTTTGCTACAAAGAAGGCAGAGCAATATAGCTCTACAGGATTCTGCTTCAAATTTTAAGAACCCACAAAACTTTTGTGCTTTTTTTTTGTTTCTAAAAGTATTCCCAGAGATAAAGCTCTTGATTCTGCCTGTACGCTACACTACTCATGAGACATACTTCGCAAAAACCTTAACTGAGGTGTTTAATTTCAATTGTGGCCAAGTAATTAAGAAAAAAGTTCTTCTCTTGCACAGAAAAGAAAACAAAATAACAAAGCTGTGTGTTCCTGAGGTTATTTTGGAATGCATTTGTTCCTGTCTGTCACTGCCTGTGGTAAGGCAACAGAACCTGTGATTTTTGACTATCTTGGTGCTGCAGCCACTTGTGTCAGTCACTTTGCTGAAGAGTGGAGGTGGCTTTTCAGATATGGTGGTGATCAGCATGCAGCACAGAACCAGCTTATCCACAACCATGTCCTCCTAATATCTATGCCCAAGCACTGCCAGAATCAACAAAGGACTACATAAAGGTAACAGCAAGAAAGATCCAGTCTGTAAGTACCATTCAAAGTAAGTCATGGCCAGAGGTCTGACACTCTAGAAAAAGAAGATGTTTCAACAAACTGTTCCTTTTCTCTGGAATTAGCTTATACCATTCTTGCCTTTGTTGGAGCTAAAGAAGGAATACACAGCATTTCCTCACTGGCTGCAAAGTATTTGCAATAAATAACAGTTTGGGTGAAAGAAAATAAATAACAATTTTAAGCTTTCTCCAAACACAAAAATTCAAAAAGTTCTGGCCTGTCCTTTGTTTCCTGAAACACTCTGCAGTCAACGAATTTTACATCTACATTATATTGCTGATGGAAATTACACCTTCCTTTTCTGTGATCCATCAATTTCCTTTCTCTGTGGGCTGGTGCACGTGCACAATCCATAAACATAAACAGATAAATATAACTAAATATATATATGCAAACATATGTAGAGATATATAAATAGACCTATCCCCAGTTAGGGACATGAGTAGCATAAAAGTGATTTATGTAGCCTATTTGTTTCCTCGCTAGGGTTTGCTAAGGAACAAGGTAGGTTACAAAAAAAACCTGGATTAAGTAAGTTTGAGTTTTCCTTTGAATACAATTGAAAGTTATTATTTGCACAGCACTGCTTCTTAAATTCTGTTAAAAAGCTGAGTCATCCAATCAAGGGAAAAATTCTGGTGAGGAAGATTAATTGCTTTTCAATGAACCCCTCCATACTTAGTGGGAGCTGTGTTCATTGCAAGTAGAGTTCTTGACTGTACAATCATTACCACTGACATCAGTGAAACTCCTTAGAATTCATGAGCTGAAGACTGACTAAAGAATTGGACTGGTATTTATTCCTGTCCTCAGGAAGGGTCTGATTCTGGTTTACAAGAGACTTCTCTGACTGACCTGAGGAAGAGTGGGATCAAGCTCCAAACTGGCAGTGTGATTAATAGCAATATCACTGTGATGTTCCAGTCTGTTTCATTAAAATGGATCCTGAAATTTTTGCCGTAGAGAAACTGCTCCTTGCTTCATCTGTGTCCCACTACAGGTCTCCTGATGATTTAGTAGCGAAACAAGCAGAAGCTAAATGCCACCAGGTCTCCTGCTGGTATATACCACTGCAGCTCCACTGAAGGGCAATGGAGCTCTTCTGCAGAACTATTTCTTGCAAACTGGAAGGAAAGGCAGAGCCCACGTGCCACAGAGCAGGCTCAGATTCTTTGAGCTACTTTTTCTTTGTACCCAGGGAATGTGCAGGTACTCAGGGGAGAGTGTGAAAAGAGAACAGAAGCCAATAGCCAAATGGATGATTGTGCTGAAGGAAGAAAGAGCTGTGAAAAACTGAGTTATAATGAAATAACATATGGGGCAGTTGGGGTGGGAGGAGGCCCATCATGTCTGGTCACTCAGTAAAGTTAATTAATAGTTGAAAAATGTGAAACGATGCAAAAAACAACACGTGACAAATACCAATGAGGTAACTAAGGCCATTTAGAGCATTTCCTATCAAAATTCAAACACATGTGAAAATAGAGCTGCAGCAACTCATTTAAGAGCACATGACTGTTCTTCATAAACTTTGGTTTACGCCTGCTGGAAATTACCAAACTGCTTTTTTGCACAAAAGAAACTTGAAAGGTCTGTGACTGTGAATATTTTACTCAGCTTGAAAACATTCTGAAACCTGTTAGCTGAAGGGAAGGTGCAAGTTTCTCATTGCTCCAAACCTCACTCACTGAGCTCTACAGCTGTAAGCTATTTTCTCACAGAGGCCAGTACCACTTCTGTGGAGGGACCCAGAGAATTTCACTGCTGTCCACTCTGTCAGGATCTGCATAACATCATCTGTTGGGGTTGCCCAGGGTTATTGAGTGCCCTGCTTCCCCAGCTATCTTTCATATTTGCATGCAGCTATGCTGCTTGGGAACCCTCCACAAATGTATTGCCGTGAGTGTGTACTTGTGTGTGTTTGTGTTTTTGCCAGTATATTTGGCACAGACAGAATGCATCTGTCTCAAAGAAACTACAGGATATCTACTCTGACAGCATTCCAGTAATGACATTCAACTGAGGCAGACATATCTATGGAACAATCATGCATTTGTCTGATCTTTTGAATCCGAAATGCTAACTTGAATTGGAAAGGGCAAGGCCCTTTCAGAGCACTCATGAAGCAGTTGGGAGTAAGAGATCTAGAAGACTTAAGTTTTTTCTATCTTGTTCTTTGGAGCCTAAATATGCAAGAACAGAGCATAGCCCAAGGGCGGCTTTGCTCATGCCTAAGCCCCTGACCTCAAAATGGAAAACTTGGAGTCAGCTTAAGTCTCCCTGACAACAAAGAGGGGGGAAAATGGAATTGGCACTCCACATTATTAATTTATTTGCATTACAATTTCATTCTCAAATGGGGAATAAACTAAATCAACAAACAGTGGTAAAGAAGTGATCTCTTGTCTACCACAAAAAATGTATACATATGTATATGCGTGTGTGTGTTTACATATACATACACCTCTATATACCTAGATATATCTATATATATATCTCCATGGAATGGAGAGAAAAAGTCTGCTTGCCCTTGGGCCCACGACAGGGAGCACTGGGAGTGCTGGGGCAGGAAACAGCACTTATCTTATCCTGTGACATTTTGGGGTCCTCTTTGAGCCAGGAAACACCATCATGACCTGCAGCAGATAAGATAAAGAGCTCTAAAGAGAGCTGCGGAGTCTTTATGAGTAATCAGAGCCTTTATGAGAAACCAGTTGTTCAAATAACTGCTTATATTCTGCGTATTCAGAGAAACTAGTACTAATTTCCCCACTTGATTCTTACATGCCAGTGACACCACTGGTATTTTCTCAGAGATGATCTCAAGACCTGACATCTACCTTGTGTTCTGGAAAGAAAAACTCCAGTTACCAGGAATGCTTGGTAACTTGAAGAATCCATGATCAAAACAAGCCCTCTCCACCTTCTCTAGTGCAGTTTCCCTACCTGGTAAATTGAAGAGTTAAAGTGAAAGGAAATGGAGTAAGACATAAGACCTGAGGCCAAGTCCTTAATTTGTTTTTTTGCTGAGGCTGAACTCAAGGAAGTCAACTGGATCCTTGCCTGAGTAAGTAATGAGCAGAAATTAAGGAAGGGCTTGAAGACTGGGTCTTTGATGATTAGGTCAATGCCTTCCGTGTAATCCCAAGTGACCAAAAGAGCACAGAGAAAAGAAAAGAAAACTACCCCTTAGCACTTCCCAGTGCCAGCTCAGGCAGGAGGACTTCAGTACTCACAGAATCAGGATTCTACAACAGAACTGTTAAAACCCCATGGAAATGAGAAAAACACTGGGGCTGGGCAGCTGCAGCCAAGTGGCTGCAAAGGTAAAATAGAGCCATTTACAATTTTGACAGATTCCTCTCTTCAAAATCACAGTGAAGCACAAGGCTGTAAGCATACATCTCCTCTACCATGCTGAGCACACCACAGGATTCCAAATCAGACTGGAGATACATTCTGCAAAGCAATTGCCCAGGGATGTAATCCAAATGCCTGTATCACCTACCTCAGTGAATTCAATGCCTGATTCATTAAGTCCAAGGACTGGGTTTGCAAAACTTTCTTTGAAACTATTGTACACCGTGCAAGCTATGCAATTACAATAAAACAGATGACTGCTTTTACCTACAGGGATAGGATCTGTAGAAAGCAGATTGGTTCTACTGACACATAATATTACACCAAAAGTTCTCCCAGAAAGAGAATGATAACATTCAAAAAAGTAACCAATGTGTGACCCTGCTCAGTCTCCACAGAACTGCAGACACCGTTTTCCTTGGATCTAAATGTTATGGCCAAATTTTGTATTGAGTCATTACTCAGACAGGCCTATTGACTCCAATGGAATTGTACCAATCCAAATCAACCCCAGCTGTCCAACATCCTTCCCTTGACTCCTAACCCTTTGCAGTCCTATTTTTCCCACCTCACATAGCTTGCTTTGAGCTAATTCAATGGCAGGAGTACAAATACAGGACTGCCTAACTGACCAGTTTTATGTATTCATAGCCATAGCAGGCAGAGAGAGTCAGTAATCCTGGAATGATCTGATTAGACAGCACATAAAGCTAAATTTAATTCCATTGTTTTGCTGCCTGCAGCAGTAGTAGGGAAAGGAAAGCTGTTAGTAATCCCCTTCTGTATTGCTCTCACTGTAAATAAGTGTTTTTAGTGGATTACCCAAGGATGTAGATTTTGTATTATAAAACGTTCTTATTGCTGTATAATATGGGTGTAAATTAAGGTGTAAGAGGTAGTGGATATATAACCAAGAGTGTTCAGGGTGTAAATTCTTCAAAGGGATTGCTTGAAGACTCGGATCATAGCATCAGTGAGCAGATTTATATTTATACTGTTGATCTGAAACAAACAAGATCATTCTAAATAAGAGAGAACTCAAGCAGGTTAAATAAGCATTGTACAGATAGGAATACAGTTCTGCTTCACCCCATTTCCTCCCATGCACATCACTTGTTTGCATTTATTATATTACATGTAGGAAAAAAGTGTTCAGTTGCTTAGGATTAAGCTCATAAGGAACAGAAATTGCTGAGGTAAATGCTCAATGGTTTGGCTGGCTCCAGCACTACGGAGTCGGCTGGAGGGCATCCTCACTGCAGACTGTGTCAGGAGCTGTGTGTGACTGCACAGTGTGAAGGGGAATCTCACACTCACACCTCAAAGCTGAGAGACTTTGCGTGCTGAGTGTCTGTCACCGAGCTACTCTTGCCTTGAGGAAGATGGGAGTCAAGTCCTCTGGGATGCCTTTGCACACCATTGGCTGATGCAGGTGAAGAAGTTGGCAGCCAAATGGGTCCAATCTGGGAACTCTGCCAGCAGGAGAAGGAGGAGGCAGAGAAGAGTCTGTCTCTTGACAGCTGTAACTAAAGATGGTGTTCCTACAGTGCTCATAAAGGATGGCTGGCATTACCACAGGGATCTTCCAACAGAAAGTAAGACTTCAGCTTTATCAGGTTTAAAAGAAGTGCTATTTACTATGCAATTCTTCATTTAAAAAAGACTGAGCCCTCTGCAGACATTAGTGCTTTCCCCTGTTCCTCTCACAAGAATTTGACATATTTTTGCTCACATAAAAATTGCCCACCTGTTGCCCAAGCCTCACGTCTCCTGACGCCAGTCGAGCAACAGTTCTTTTGTGCCATGCTTTTAAGAGATGTCATCGTGAATCATCTTCTCAGTAACAGTTTGCTTCTACCTCATGTAGCATATACATGTTATACATGTACCTGGAAGAGGACAAGCATCTAGAATATATGATCTCCCTTGCTGGCTGTCTGACTAAACACGAGGCCTACACCACATAAGGCAGACAGGCAGAAAGGATTTGGGAACAGCAAAACTCAGGGCAGGCAAAAAAAAAATTTATCCATTTGGCTTGTTGTTTCTGGGTTGCCAGCAATGAAGTGATTGTTGTTCATACACTTATCCTTCATGTACCCAGCCATCTCATTGCTGCCCAGCTTTCCAACCTGGGCCATGCTGTGACTCGCTGCAGAAACCAGTGTCTCTTTACAGGAAGGCAGCGTGTGCATATGTGTGTGTCCATGCAGAGTGGGACTCTGCACTGAAGGACACAATGCTCACGATGCATTCAAGAACTACACAAGCTGGAAGTAGTGCATTTTGCCTTAGCACAAGTATGTTCAGCTCAGGACATATTTCAGGCTAGGTTAGGATAAGAAAAAGCATCTGGTGCAAACACTTTGGGTTTAAAAGTTTGAAAGTCACTTTCTGAGACTACTCCCCCTTGCAGTATGCCATTTAATGGCATATACATTTGCTGTTTTCACCTACATGTTCATTACCAAAGCGAGAAAAGCAAGCTGAAAAGCACACTAATAATGAAAGCACAAGGATATTTCTTACAAGAAAAGTGGTCTTAGGCAAAGGGAAGAGATAGATGTTTCCCTGCTCGAGAGAAGAACACAGATACAGACCCAATCGTAAATGCAGATTCTGATGCCAGATTCATTACAAGCTGGATATTTATTTCGTACAAGAGAACATAATTCTGAGAATCTCTCCATGAGACACCCCTGTAACATGCAAATTTTAAGGGCAAACAAAAAGAAAAGGTTAGAAATAGGATCTTCCACCTTCTGCTACATAGGAAATTAGTTGTTTTTAATGACAGGATCTCAAGTGTTAAAATTACCGCATCCTGGGTGGAATCTGGCAGCCTCATGCAAAGAAAGCAAATAATAGACAAAGTACAGCCAAATAGTGAGTTAAAGCCCCTCTAAAATAGTCTGCTATTATATCTCACTATTTTCTGAAGCTGTCAGATGAACAATTGTAGGTATCTGCAGAGTCTGCCATGATGTTGTGGCAGATCTGTCCAACCACAAAACTCATCAGCTGGGGCTCAGCAGTTTACCCAGCTGCAAAGCCCAGAGCAGGCTGAAGTAGACCAGGGACAAAGGTCTGGCACAGCCTGTCTTCACCTACCTGGCACATCATAGATAAGCAAGCCACCATCTGTAGGCTACAGTAGATGAGCTGCCAACTTCCAAAATCCTTGGGTGGTACCGTGGGCTCCCAGAGATGCAGGCAGAAGTCAAAGTACACAGGGAAATGCCGCAGTGAGATTGTGAGAGATTAATTGGGAAGTCTGAAGCCACAGGTTTTATCCCAAGAGCATATGAAAGTCTCAGCCAGGAGCACAGCACAGCACAGTCTGAAGTTGCCTTAAGACACCAACGAACCAGACAACCAGACAAAAATAATCCCGGTTTATATTGAAAGTAGCAATTTTCTTTTAAAAAACCTCCTTCAGCAATTTCAACCTTACCTTTTTTTTCAACTGTTATTCAAATCTTTAAAATTCTACATCAGTCCTTTAACCTTGTGGAACTAAATTTCTGTTCTGCAAGGAAAAGGGAATGTAGGTTCAACAAAAAATCAGAAACTCAGTGAAGAGCAAAAGTAGTTTAAGTATTTCAAAAGGACATGCCCCTTCCAAAAAAAAAAAGAAAACCCCAAACAATTGGAAGTGTGCAACTGATAAAGAAATCTTATAATACTTTAACTTGGAAGCATTCAAACTGTTGAAAAATAACATTGCAGGGCTGAAGAAATAAATCAAAGTTCATTGGCCAAATCCTGCTCTCAGAAAATAACAGCTAAGATCAGAATCTCTCCCAACTGCTATCTGTTTTCCTATTTTATAATTAAATCTTGCAAACTTTCCTCAGACAAAATCATCCCCTGGGATTGCTGGCATTTTTTAGGACTTCAAAAACTTGGCAGTCAGTGTTCTCAGGAGGAAAATCTTTAAGAGTTAAAAGTATACAGCTGAACTGCAAAGAAGAACCGTCCAGAAGTGGCATGACCTCATCCCCTAGCAACAGAAATCAATAACAACAAAGATAATATAATTACACCACAGAAAGGATCCAGAGGGCAGATTATGTCAAGTATTATGTTGTTAAGAGAGAATGACACGTGAAACAGACAGCGTGTTTTAAACATGGATGAAAATACAGAAAATGTGCAAGGTCAATAAAGAAAAGTGAAGTACGAACACAGAATAAATTAGCCCGCAAATGCTTAAGAGGGAAAGAAAATTATTCCTGCTTTCACTGTTTTATTTATTCAGTACATAGAATCAGATTCCCAGGGGAGCAGAGAAAGGCATTTTATTTCACAAGAAGCATAGTGGCACAGGGAAAATAGATGACTCTATGATGACAGCCTTGTTCTGGAGCTCTGGAGACACAGTTCACTTCCTGTTTTGGTACAGAGGGTCCATACTACTCAGACAAATCGTGTGCTTCCTGTTCCTCTGTCTCCCATCTGGAAAAGAGTGCCAGTGGAAGTATAAGGATTCAGAACTCAGATGGAACAGATACTGCTGTAGTCTGGGAATTACATGGAATTACCTACGACAGAAGGATTCCTGTCTGCATTGGCACGGAACACGCATTTGTCTCTTGAACAGTGCACTTCACTTTTGCTGTGCAGGTTGCTCAAATGCTTAGAGGAGGCAGGACATAGTGCCTGGGCAGCCTCCACTTCTCTGCAATGCTTGGAGCTCCAGCACCACCCGCCTGCCAGCACAAAGGTTATTTGGAAACGTGTTCCCTGATACAACTCCCTGCCAGTGCTTTCGTACAGCTTTGAAAAACCAAGTAATGTGGGGTAACTTTTCAAGGACAATCTCATTTTAAGCAAAACTGACCAGTACAATAAAAGCTTATATGCCTATTGCTTTACATAAGGCAGTAATGTCCTCTCACCAAATCACCTGATCCCTCTCCCACAGTTTTGCCTGTTTCTTCCCTATACCATTGCCACGTGAATGTAGCTTTCTCCTCAGTCCTAAGCAGGCTTTGACTAAAGTGACCCCGCCCTTTTCAACCATGTGCAAGATACTTGCTGAAATTAAACAATTTAAACTAACAGAAAGCCCAAACAAACAACTGCAAAAGGAACATCAGGGGTTTGTAGTGGTGTCTCACCATGACATCTACATACTGATATGTGGACTAAGCTACAGCTCGGTGAACTCAGTTTCTGAGTACTCAAGGAACTCAAAAGCAGGAACAAGGTGAAATGTTTGTAGTAACAAATTTTTGAGGGGGTGAAGATGTACACTAACAGTATGATTTTCACTTATTACTTTACTGGTGTTAGTGAAAGAACCTTCTGCATGATAAATATATGCTCGTGAACAGTCCTAGCAGTGCAGCCAATAATAATGGAAAAGCCCAAACTAGAAAGACACAGAGAAAGAGTATTAGAATATAGGTGAGATGTTACTTACACTGTGGGTTTTGTCTCATTTAAACACTCTTTATTTTACCTGTTTTCATTGCCATCCTTGTGGCACCTGGTGTGGTCAATCTTTCTACCTTTACATCAAATTTTAAATTGATGGGGTTCGTATGTCACACATGAAGGACACATAAGCAGAGAGACACCTAAGCACAGAGACTACACCTACAGCAATAAATGCAGCAGAGCTAGGAACAGCCCTGGACACTGTGTCTCAGTCATCCACACTGCTAACTTGTAATGTTTCCAGGCACAGTTTTGGCCCGAGGCTGATAGCCCATCTTGAAAAAGTCCTGGGCCCCATTCAGAAGTTGACACTGGCCAGGGAACATTCCCAATGGCAGTTTGGATGCAGACACCTGATTTGGAGAATCAGAGAATTTAACAGTATGGACAGGTTCTTCCATGCCATTAGGTCTCAAAGCTAGTCCCGGGGACATTTAATTGACTCATATGTACATTATCTGTGATTATTTGTGCCTTCTTACCATGTGAAATAAGTGTTACTATTCTCAAAGTCTTTCTAATTCTTTTTGAATTAGAAAAGTTTTAACTAATTCTTAGAGACAATTGCATCTTGCCTCCAATCTGCGCAGAGTTCTACTGCATTCTTTGAATCTTTGCAGGCAAGACCCAAAACCGGGCACCCATCCAGGCCTGCTTTGCTGTGTTACCCATCTTTATATCTCTTTTATGAGTAGAAGTAGCTGATAACAGACCAATTATGGTCATTATTCCTGTCACAAGATGTGAAACTCAGCACAGATGGTATCTTATTCAACCTTAACGTGATGCAAACAAAAGAACTATTTTAACACACTGTATAAAATCAGGGGACTTTCCACACTCTTTCCCAGGAGTGCCTGAGAGCTGATGATTTAGCTGTCTTGGCACCTACCCTAGGCCCACCAGCCAAACTAGACTATTTTTCCTTCAGAACAATATGTTTTGCAGATATTACTAAATCCTGTTTTTTTCCCCAGCTTCATATGGAACTGTGTTAATCACAGCTCAGTGGATGGGAGAATCAGTGCAGTGGATGCAGTTTCATAAGCCCTTCTCACAGCCTGCACAGTCAGTCTCTAATACTGGCTGTTACAGTTCCCCCATCTGAGCCGCTGCTTAACTCGACTGCTTTTCCTTTGTGTCACCCAGCTCATCTTTTCTAAATCCTAAAAAGGTTTATCGAAGAATAATCAAGTCACTGATACTCTATGTGATAAAAATGAGCCAGAGTTTTCAACCAGGACTCCCTGTCAGTTAATTTGAAGCAAGGCCATTACCTACATTTATAGCAGTTTTTGAGGTGCGAAATACTTCTGAAGGTTAAAAAAATGAGGCTGAAATGAGTTAATACTTTTTTCCCCTGTCTGGTAATCTTACAATCTGCAGAGACACAGAGATTACTTCTATAGTTCAATTTACTGGTGTGTATTCATGTGAAGTAAGAAGATTTTCCACATGAAGTAAGAATACTTTGATTTTTTTGTGGCAAGTACCGTGTTTAAAAATAATTCTGATGCTAGGGCAATCTAACACAGAGCAACATAGAAGTAAATCATAAGCAGGTAGATAATACGGTCAATATTAAAAAATGAAGAGATTCTGTCCCAGTAATAAAGAATATACATAGAGAATCCTGTCAGTGGTAACACTTGTGATTATTTGTTGTGTTCGATACTGCCATTCCCTAAGGATACTGCAGTTATTTCATAGTTTGTTAAACGTTACATGGCATCATGGAGAAAAAACTGTGATTGGTCTATTTGGAGCTGTGGAGAACAACAGAAAGTCTTCACTGTTTTGTAATTTAAACTTACTAAGTTTTAGCTCTTTGTCAATGCTAATGTCTCTGAGCATCTGAATGTCAGCTCCTAAAAATAATTGGTTTGACATCTTTGTTTAGAATTCACTGTGAACAAGATTAATTAATTAATTTTTGGTCAACTCTTTTGAAAGGACTGAATTCTTTAGGCAAGCCATGTATTTTATTGCCTCTAAAAACTCCTGGTTTGGCTCAGAACCATTTAAAAATGACACTGAACAATGCTGAGTATATGTTTATATAAATGAGCATATTATTAGCCTTGATCCAATCAATCTTGCATTTCAATTGCTACAGGAAATGGCTCTGGCATGGATCAAATAACACACACAAATCATTAGAACTAAACAGAACCTAAGTTATTGAAAAATTCCTCTCTAATTGGTAGAGACATTTGTCTACTTCCCTGCCCTCAGCTTCTTTCATAACTGTTACACAAGAAGGCATGTTACTGCTATCCCTGTTTTTGAATTCCAATAACATGTTCAGGATCACATACATTTATAAAGAAATTAAGTACCTTATGAACTAGATGGATATAGACAAGAATATTTTTGTGATGATGTGTGAAGCAGAAACAGTATAGCTTTAAGAGGTATGACTGAAAAAATGACAACAAGTGTTCACTGATGTGATGTACAGTAAAGAGTGGAAGGGTTCACGTCTTGAGCTGACTGGAGAAGTCTTTGAGAAGAACAAACCACTGTCAAATTCAGTGATTATAATGTTAACATTCAAGTATTTCCTGATTTGCCAAATAAAATCTCAGGTTTCATGTTCATAGGTTTTTCCCCTCAATTAAAAAAAAAAGAAAAAATAATATAAAAATAAAAATAATACAAATTTATCCAAAAGCTTCTGAGGAATGAAGGTAACACGCTGTTTCCCAAACTTTGCTAAAAGGCAACAAGACCAAACACCCTTGCAATCTTTCAGCAAATATTCTTGTTGTAAATGCTTGTTTATACTCTTCTAGGATGTGGTTGGACAATACCACAGGAGGAAGTTACAAGGTACTTGCATACAGGTAAAAGAAGAGGGGAGAAACTATACAAGAAGAATCACAAAGAGCTTAAAAGAGAAAGTACCTTTAGCCTAGTGTGGAAGATGAGAAGTGAAACCTTACTAGGAGACTGAAGTTAATAAACATATGATCTTGGAAGAAAAAAATACAGTAATTTTATTTCAAATGACGCCTTGACTTGCGGTAACTGATAATGCTGCAAATGTTGCCAAGGGGTGATCTCTTCCTGAGTATGTTCCTAAAGAGCTCTCCACGAGAGCACAGAGCTGTGAAGGAGAGCAGCCTGCCATGCCCTTCACTTCTGCTGCTCAATGCCCTGAAGAAAGCAAGAGGAGTCAAATGAAAATGTAGCTAAATTTGCCCTCAGCATCTACTTCTAGCAGATTGTTCCTATGCCCAAGGTAATGCAGAGGAGTAAACGTATTGGTATTTGAAATGTAGGGCCTGCCCTTGACCTTGCTGATCCATCTCTGCTTCAAGAAGTTTATTAATTTTTAAATTAAACAGGAATAGGTTTGGAATATGTGTTTACTTTGTTACAACTGCTTCTTCCTCACTGGGAAACCAAATAGAAAAGGTTTGCCCATTTTTTACCCACTGACAGAACGGGTCTGTTGAAAGAACAGTTCTTCCTTGCCCCTTAAAATACAAAGGATGTGATTCTTGTCGGCAAATGAATAGCAGAAATAACTGCTGAAGTTAGTGAAGCTCAACAGTAAGGAAAATGAGAACCACATCCTAAATGTCAGCACAGTCCCTCCAGATTTTCTGTACTGCTTGGCACTTACACAACACTTTTTATCTGAGGAACTCAAAAGGCCAGTTCTTAGTTCAATTTTGTAATACCCCTCTGAGGCTGGTAAAACACCCAGCTAAGGGAACTTGAGTACAGAAAGGTTAAATAATTTACTGACAGTCACACATAGTCAGTAGCAGAAACCAAAGGCCCAAATGCCCAGACCTGTGCTGTAAATGTAACAGGCAATAAGCAAATTCTGGCCATTGTCAGTAGATTTGTGTATCTGTACTTTAATGGAATGCATTGACTATGCATCCTTTGGGGCTTAAATGCTCAGTAAATCAAACTGAGCTAAGGCTTGTTTTAAATAGATGTAGAATTCTAAAACAAATAGCAGCATTCACTCAGCAAAGTGGATCATAACTCATGGATAGGTTGTTGTTTTGGAAGGAATAATCAGCAAAATGCAGGAAGAATTTTTACAGTGTTTTCTAGTAACAGTTATTACTCTCGTACCATATTACATTTAATAGCAAAGTCCCTGCTGAAACTGCAATACTGCAAATGCCTAAAATGGTTCTTTGTGGAGCATAGGAATTATTGCATTTAGTTTCCATGCAAAGAAACTGATGTCCATTTGGAAACTGGAAAAGAAGAAGATTCAGCTCAAACCGATTTAATTTTTGAATACCTCAGGTAATGACAGTTGAAGGAAAATTGAACTAAAATGCTACCCCATTTAAAATTTGCTATACAGTACTTTTCACAAAAACTTTATGTAAAATCTGAACTTGTATTTCAGGACTTCTGCAATTCTAGACCATTATGCAAATCCTGTTCAGTAGCATTTTTATAACTGGTGAAATTCCAGCAATTAAAGAAAAAACCCAGCAGTATTCATATGAATATGTAGGTCATCAATAATTTACAACTATGGATTTTTTTTTAATAGTCAATATATATTACAGGAATATACTTATTAAATTTCCAAGTGTCACGGAGCTAGGATGAATTGTGACTACCTTGGAGGACAGGATTAGGATCCAAAGTGATCCTGCCAGTTGGAGAAATTACCTAAGAAACATAGGATGTAAATCTAAGAGGATATACAGTTAAGTAAGAATAATTAACTGTGTAACTGTATAATAGTAATAGGAAGAGTAGCTCATTAGATGGGGCTTCTTTAGCAATGGTTTGGGGTTTATAGTGCCTTAAAAGCCATGTTAACAGTGTCATGTTTGGAAGAAAAAAGGCAAATATGATTGCGGGGGACATATATAAAGCAATTTTCAAGACATAGGAAGCCATCCTTCAGTTTCTGTCAGCTGCTGCTAAATGAGTGCTGAGTGAAGTGGTAGACCTGTGCCCAAATTTCAACACAGGAACCATGAAAAATAAGAGAGGGAAATAGGAAAAGAGATTCTCAAAACACAGTCTTGTAGGAAAGATTGAATAAACAAGGAAGGGGGGAGGAAAGGGGGGCGGGGGAGGGAGCAGAGTTGATAAGCTGTCAAACATACAGAATGCTGCTACTACAAAAGAAGGAAAATCCATTCCCTGTGACTAATACAGACTAAAATTCCGTAAGAAAGATTCAGGATGATCATTGGGAAGAGCTTTCTAACAGCAGGAAAGGAAAACCCTGCAGTAAGTTGCAGGAAGCTCTACAATCTTCCCACCAGCGGTGAGATACATAACTATCAGGAATGACATTGACACAAGACGTGTAGATGATTTCCCTGGGACTCTGATTCTATTCTGCTAAGTTACATTTCTTTAATATTTCACAGAAATATCAGTATTATTCATTTTTCCTGATGTAGCGTGCTTGATTTCATCATATGATCTAAGCTCCCACTCAGACAAAGATGGAGAAGATCTAAGTGGGCCAAATGGCTCTAAATACCAGATGCCCAATCCACAAATTACTTGTCAACTAACACGGTGCCAGTAGGATAGTGGGGAATCTGAAGCAGACACTGCTCTCAAAAGGGGTTCTTAGTTTCAGTTGTGGATGTCACAATCAAAACCAGTGAGAATGAGTTTGAACTTGATCAAGTTTGACACCTAGTTTTGCTCAAAGCTAACTAGGTAGTAAAGAGAAAATCATGATCTAGAGCCATCTCGTGCACAAAGAAGACCAAATATTATAATCTGTGTTGACAGAAATGCTAAAATGCAGTTAAAGAGTGTTTTAAAAGATAAATATACCTGCCTCTCATCACGTGTATGATGAATCAGAAACATTTTGATTGGTGCACCCAAGCCTATAGTGCTTCAAAATTATTTTTGCTTTGCTGCTTCTTGCAACTTTACCTGAAAAAAGGTAAAGTTTACCCCAAAGTTTAACCTAAGTTGAGATATTTAAATTATCTTACAACTATTCTTTTCCCTCTTCATAGCTTAAAAATATCTATACTGGCACTGAAGAAACAGGCATATGGTAGTTGATCCTGATATTCATTATCTGGAATTATAAAAGCTTACTGCAAAGACATCCTCAACTACCAACAAACACCCGCTTTTTTTTAAGAATCAAATTGTATTTATTTTGTAAACCTTTACCTGTATGGATCAGAGACAGAGTAAGAGTGAGGGAAAATGAGGGAAGGAAGAGGGGGTAGAAGAGATCAGAAGAGAGCAAGAAGAGAGGAGGAGAGGGTGAAGAACAATCCTAACCACAGTACCTCATCTTTGTTTTTAGGAGACTTTGTGTCTCAGACCTAAGAGGTATAAATAAGTTCAAATCATGCCGAAAAACTGCTGTTACTCTTACGTTCAGTAAGTTTATAATTGCTAATAATGGGAGAATCTGGCCTCTGAGTTTTAGATGCTTATTTAAATTTTCTCTGATTAAAACACTTGAATCAAACCCCTCTCTTCATTAGACTTTACGGCATTCACCATCTTAAAGAAGAGAAGGCTTCCTCCTCCATTCTTCACAGAATTCTTGGGTAAATTACTGGATAAAATTATATTTATTGTAGCTGAAGGGTTTCTAGAATTTTAAACCTGGTAGGTGCTTAACAGTAAAAGACAGAGAAGCTCAGATCTTGTGTGTGTGCTGAATGAACCAAGGCCAGAGTATATATGTCTTCCATTGTGCAAAACTGAATGTGTACTTAAATTAAGAACAATAGGTATTCATAAATCCGCACAAGTGCCCATGAGAAACAAGTCTTCTAATTAAATAAGAGAATCAGTGTTCCTTGTTCCAGGAATTGTTATTTGGTATTAAGGTAGAATATACTGAGAGCAGAGAGACATTTTTTTTGTGAGAAGAATTATTGGGTTTATTTATCAAAACCAGCTCTCTTCCTACACATTATTCAAGTTAATTTACTCAACTGATTTGGAGGGAAATACTATTTATGCTTTTGGAAAGGAGCTATAAAACGCTCTTAAAGAAAAATAAATCTTTGTGATTAGAATAAAACAAAACTAAAAGTAGTACTTGTGTGGAAATCATTATCGTATTTCATACTGTTTTGATTTTATACTGAAAGATAAAACCAAAGAAAACCAAAACCCATCAAACAACCAAGACAGGCATTAGTATCCTTACTACGAAAGAAAATTCTGCAGTGGTATGAAAAAATACTTGATTTATTGTCTCAAAAATGTTTCAGAATTTGAGTGGAAAATAGTCAAAATATTCTTGACTTGGTGAGTAAATGTGGCTTGAGGATGGCTTTATAATTTTCTGATCCTGATGATTCCCAAGTACTTGTTTTCCCATTCTCTCAGCAAGAGAAGACAGAAAGCAGAGAACCAATGTTTTCTAATTTGGGTCCTGCAACGCCAAATTTCATCCACTCATTAAGATGCCTTGCAGCTTTTCAAGTAGAAAGAAGAACCTGAGTAAGTTATACTTGGTAATATAGTCAAGAACATAGACATTTCAAATAATGGGGACATGAAACATCACATTTACTTTAACCTCTTCAAAAATAAAATACTCTAAAGAAACTTTCAGAAATTTATCTTCAAATCTGCTGTTAAAAGAAGTATGCCTTTATACAAACTATTTTTATTTTGCAGGTTGACTGAATCCCTAAAGGAAGTAACTACATGTTTTCTCCACAAAGAGTAAGTACTTAGATCACCAGTTTAGGAATCATATTCTGTGCTCACAGTTAATCTGAATTCCTTGGAAAGGCACATTAATCTCTGGTGTAGACACATACAGACTTGAGCTGGCTTTGAAACTCCACCTTCAGTTTTACTCAAACTACCCAGAGAATAGTTAATACATGTAAATTAGTTTACTTTCCTTTCTTTCCCTTGATGTAAAAGTTCAAAGCAGGGAAACCCCACCAATGCCTCACTTTGCATGAGGCTAAAACTCAATTTTGAGATCATCCTCTACAGTATTTCCATGTTAATGAACATTAAGCAGCCAGGGCACTTTGCTTGCCTAACCAAGAACGTGCACCACACAACCTGAAATGCACAGGGCATCTTGCATATTTGAAGCTTTTTATTTTCACAAAAGATGATTTGAACTAATTGTGTCATGGTGATTTAAATATATTTAATCATGAGTAGCGTTTTAGGGAATAAAGGAAACTTTTTGCTATAAATGTTTTTTAAGAGATTTAATGGGGTTTGGGTTAGTATTTTTCCACCCAAAGGAAACCAAATTCTATACATACATTTTAGTCCTGTGAGTAATAGCCCAAAATACATAATTTTTTTTGATATTTTCCTTGAGTTTCCTCAATGGGAGAAAGAGTTAATACTTGAATAGACTGGACTGAAAATGAAATAAAAAATAGGTTTTGAACATTCTGGGTTCAATCTGTTCTCTTCTGCTGAAGCTTTATATGACATATTAGACATACGGCATCCCTGGTTCTGTACATTACTGATATTCTTCAACTCTAGTGTCAGAAACTTAGAAATTAGGTAACCAGCATTGTACCAACTCTCTCTGTTATTTAACTCCGGGCAAAACAGAAGTATGATGGAATTTCAAAAGCAAACTCTCTTCTGTTGCCATCACAAGACATCGGGCTAAGACTCTTTTGAAAGTCTTACTCTAGGACTTCAGGTTATGAGTCTTGCTGGAGTCCAGTCAGTGAAACAGTGGAACAAAAGGTTTTAAGGTATTTTCCTGCTCCAGTCAGAGCTGTCAGAGCTGAAAATTTGCAGTCAGGTTATTTGCATCATTCTGTGGCAGCTTCTAGAAGATTCAGTAATTTTAGTCATTCAAAGCACAAAGTCGTGCTTTGTGGATTTGTGTCCGCAGAGCTGTTGTTATTGGCATTTTGACATGCGGTAGGTTTTTCCCTCAAAGTTCCTTTAAAGTGACCACTGTAGAAAAATTACTAGCTCTCCAAGTGTTTATATAGATCTACCATCAAACTTGTGGGTCCATTCCGTGTAAATGTAACAACTATGAAAATGTTTCTGACACTTTTTTATTCCCGGTTGGGTGATTTTGGTGACATATCAAAAAGACAGAACCCAGAAGCACATGGAGATAAAAGCACACTATTTTTAGGTCCAGTTCTGTGGTATTGGAAAGCGTTTGTGAAGGCTGCTTGCCCAGGGCATTGTGTTCCCCTTGAGCTTCCAGAACCCAGAGCAGTAATAGACCACACAGCAGTGACCATCAAGGGCATCAAGCCTTGCCTTTCAAAATCTTTGATTTCCAGCCCTATAGACTACGTTATTTTCATGGCCATTGTGGAGCTGTTTTTTTCTCTGCCTGCAGCATTTTCTACAGAGTAAACTCATAGGCCATGTGTGAGAATGTATGAAACAATTCATATAGAATTTTGCCATCATTTCACAGAGGACCCACATTGTCACTACCATTGTACCCAATTCCAAACACAGGATGCTGATTCCCAGACAATGCAGCACCAATGAACAACATTTTATGAGGCAGAGGAAAGCAGTGTAAAAACCCAGAATTTAACTTGAGAAAAAACCCCACCAAACAACAAAAAATCCACCCAAGCAAGCATAGCAAAACTGAAGCCCATTACAAAGAAAAGATTAGGATGACATGACTATTTTTTCCCCTCATTGTTAAGTGTAAACTAAGCTAATGGTAAAAAAGTTGTGGAGGATGAGGGAGGGAAGTTGTGGATGATTGCTGCATTCTTTATTACGTCCTCTCTCCATCCTGGCGAGTTGGAACATCAGTGCAATTCTCATGCCAGCTTCCAAGTAAACAACACGCACTTCCTGGCTATCTCTAATCTGGGCAGCAATGTGTGTGAAAGGAGAGTGCTGAGTGATCTGTGGTTGTGACCAGGTATCCTGTTTTGACAAGGGTGTTTGTCCTTTACCCAACATATTACAGAAGTTATTCTTGACCTTTTTGTGCTATGCTTTATTGGAAAAGACCTAATTAGGTCTTTTGGGAATGGCTTAATTTGGATTACTGAGAAGTTTAGAGGGCCAGAGGTAACAATTAAAAAGAAACAACAGAAAAGCTTCACTTATAAAATGTTTTTTGCTTTCAACATTTTAAATTACAGTTAGTGCAATTACACTATGTATTACAGTCTGTGGTTCAAAATCAAGTTTTAAATTTGACTCTAAAATATTTTGAGGAACTAAACAAATTGTTTTAGTAGCTGGCTTACCTTTCCATTCTATAAGTAATGCTGCTCAAAAGTTATTTACAGCAAAAGACTTCTACTTTGGAAAATGCCAGTTAAGCAAACCCCCTAGAATGCAATGCTTCTAGTGAAGCTCTGCTGGCAACAGCAGGAATCTGAACAAATTTAAAGAAGAACAAAGTGCAGATTGGTGTAATTAATTATCTGGTACTCGAATGAGATGCCATTCAAGATCCATGTTTTGAAGACAGACACGCTGTCTCCCAAGTGAGTGGTCTATTATGTGGGTTGAAGAGAACTCTGTAATTTTACCCAGTGAGTCCTTAGATTTACTCAGATGACAAGTCTCATTCACAAGAGAGGTCTAA
Source organism: Oriolus oriolus (assembly GCA_013400235.1). NCBI lineage: Eukaryota > Metazoa > Chordata > Aves > Passeriformes > Corvidae > Oriolus > Oriolus oriolus. The sequence goes on along the minus strand of VXBT01009539.1, from coordinate 265,711 downwards.
AAGAGGCTGAACACTAGAGATAAAATTTTGGCTGTGGTAGAGTTAATTTTCTTTGCAGTGTCTAGTACAGGTTTATGTTTCAGGTTTTTGCTGAACACAGTGATGGTAATAGATATTTTTGTTATCCCTGGGCAGGGCTCATGCAGGACCAAGGCCTTTTCTGCTTTTCATACTGCCACACTGGCAAGGAGGCTAGGGGTGCATGGGAAACTGGGAGGAGACACAGCCGGGACAGGTGACCCAGACTGACCAAAGGGATATTCCAGACCTTATGACATCATGCTCAGCATAGAAAGTGGGGGGGAGAAGGTGGAAGTGTGGAGTGTTTGGAGTGATAGTGTTTGTCTTCCCCGAGTAACCATAATGGGGCCCTGCTCTCCTGGAGATGGCTGAACACCTGACCATGGGAAGTAGTGAATTAATTCCTTGCTTTTCTTTGCTTCCATGCATGGCTTTTGCTTCCCCTGTTAACTGCCTCTATCTCAGCCCATGAGTTTATGGGCAGCTACGTGGGGCTTTGTTGCTGGGTGGGGTTAAACCACAACAGCCATATAGCTGATGTGTAGAAAGTGTAGGTTGCTATTCCTCTTCCATCTAACGTAGAGAAAAGGCTTGAATGGGCAGTTCCCATATTCCACCTAGTTGCCAGAGCCATCTAGATGAATTGCAATTTTCATGAGGAAAGAAAAAAAAAACCCTATGGTTTTAGTATGAAATACTCATAAAATTGTACTTTTGTTCCTAAGTCAGCTTTAGTAAAATACTCTGTAAAATGGACGAGGAAAAGAATAAATAAATAATAACAAAATTTACATGATATCAGTTGTTTAAATGGTCTAGTCCTTTGCACACTGGAGACTTGTATTTTTTCCCTCTATGATTCCTTTGCACTTTGGACTAATCTAAAAGCTGATTTCATTGGACCCTGTTTCATTGAATAAGAGGGATATAACCATCCCAGTTGTGGGCCCAGTCCTAAATCAAAGAATGCTAAGGTAGGATTGTCACTGACTTCCATAGGAGGGGAATGGACACTCCCCAGACGAGAACCTCGTCATTTATGAACTTAAATTATCTTAATTAAATCTAACATAGCTGGAGATTGTACTCTGATAAATATTGTTGGCATCAAGTAAGGGAAAGAGGAGACCAAAAGAAGGCAGGTTACTTGTGTTAGAGACAATTGGAGAATTTAGGCAAACTCTGACCTGGGAGGACATTTAGGAAGGTAACAATTCTATCTACTGTGTCCAGTAGGCACAGAATTTAATCTTTCTCTAACTAGCTTTCTCCATTTACTATGTTTGATGACAAAAAAAAAAATAATTAAAAATGGCCTTCAGCTAGCTACAGAACCTACTCAAAGTGTTCAGTATTCAGAAAAACTTAATTCCTCAAACAAATTCCCATGGTGCTATCTTAAAGAAAAAACAACTTGCATTTTTGTTTTTTTCTTTTGAAGATGAATTTTATCTCTGAATACCTTGGAATTGTCCAACCTTTCTACCACAGCCCAGGGAAGGAAAACTGGAACCACACATTCTCCTTAAATTCCAACTGATTGCACAAGTGTGACCTTGGGGTGACTTTAACCTATTATTTTTTCATTCTAGTGTTTTGTCAGCTAATTCTCCCTGCACCCCAAATTGCACAAATCCAAAGATATATGAATATTTTGGAAATGTTAGGAACCCGCTCTGAAGTCCTACATTTCTAACTTAGTTTTGAATTTTTTTTTTTTGAGAATCAAACATTCATCATCTATTTTCTATCAGTTCATTTTAACATTTGAATAAAGGTAATCCAGAGGCACAAATTCTCATTACATAAAAAACAACACAACATTTAATGGCATGATATGCAGTTAATATAGGGACTGACAGTGATGTTATATATTGTTGGGAACTCAGTGTCAATGAACTTAGAGCAGACCTCATTAAACAGCACTAATTTGCTTTTTCTTTTTAAGGCAAAATCCCAGTTCCACAAGACATTGTAATGAATCGTGATTCCAGAAGTCCTTCTGAGCACAATGCTCACATAAGGACCACTGGAGGGAACTAGTTAAAAGGATTTACTTTTAAATTATCCGGTATGAGCTGAATATATTAGAAATAATGAATCATTACAAGCTGATGCCTTAGAATGCTAAATCCTCATTTTAGTTAAATATACTGAAGCTGCACAGGAATGATCTTGGAGGGTAATGAAAAGCAAAATAATGACAGATTAGCCAGTTCACTAACTTCACTGATTAAAATCTTTCTCCATAATGAGCAAGCCAAATTAAATGGAGGCGTGAGGTAAAAATATAGAACATACTTTTCTGTTGAAGTTTTAAGTACTTTAGCAAATTTTGTGAACAGATTTCAGATTCAAAGGCCAGAAATGTAACCTGAGGTCTCTCCCTAAATTTTACTTGGGATATGATGCTGTTCCAGTGATAAAGCCTAAATGAATTCGACAAGTAAGTCTTACAAAACAGAAATTCACAAACTGTGACTTGAAGTCAAGACTTAGAGTTAATCCCATGGCTGAAGAAAATCAATAAAGTGAGGGATTTTAATCAGGTAAAGCTTCCCCAAGATAACTTAGCAGTATTCTGGAAACAGCAACTTGCAAACACAGAAATCAAGAAGTCAAGCCTTCGTACTACCTTGAGTTTTTTTTTTTAAATATGTTGAACACATACTAATGCAACTAATTAGTTCATTTGGGAAGCATCATTAAGAATCCAGTATCCACTAGAGAAAGATATGTTTTCCAAGGAAAAGTAAAGTAATCCAATAATTACTTGGAATCCAATAATTACTTGGAAAAGTCTGAGGCCCTAAGCTGTCATGTTCGCTTACAGCTCATATGGTTTACCTGCCTGCACAATACACCTTGTAAAATTTGTAGAACTAGTGACTCCAAGTGCATTCTTTATTATTCCACAGCCTAAAACTAGCCATATTTCAATTACATTTACACTTCTGTCAGTCCAAATAAATTCACTGGGTAGCATCCTGGGGTTTTTTAAGTCTAGGACAAATTGTCCATTTACTTCACTGAGAAGAGTTCTCTCAAACTTTGGTGGCGTTACTCCAATTCATCTGAATGCTATCAGCTCTGTGTCTCGTCTTTTATATCCTGGGGTTACAGCATAAATAAGGTAGCAATTAGAGATGCAAACCAAGTTTCAGTATCAATGTTGGAAGCAAAATGTGTCTCACTAGGAAAATAGAAACGTGAATCCCAAATGATTTAGGCAGAGCTGCCAAAGGGAATACCTAGCATTTCCCTAATGGAAAAAGTGACTGTTAGTTGGAAAGCATAACTGGAAAAGTACAACAAAACTTGAAGCCATATGACTGATTCATATAGAGCATAACTTGAAGTATGTTCACCCGTTATTTCCTTTCTAAGGTCTTTAAAAAGAAAGCGTTGGTCACTTTCCCAGGGGTCTCTCAAATAGTGACAGATATGGGGAGACACTTATCTAGATATTCTGGTTTTGAAAACTGTTTTGCCACCATCTTTTGTTAAACATGAAACTCTGGGAAAATTTCACACATTTCTGATTTCCTTTACTTGCTTGCATTGCACTAATTATCTGTGGCTATTCTAAGACTCAGAGTCAACACAGAACAAATTATTTTAGAAAGGGAACTCAAGAAACCCGCTGCCTCTTTTTTAGCAAAACAGAAAAGTCTGCCTGTATTAAGGCAAAAAGAATACTAGTTTCCTGCTTGTTAGAAGAGCTCCAGATTTCCATGAGTTGCAGAAAGGTAGCACCTCCAAGAATTTCAGTGTCTAGGAAGACTCACAGTTAGACTCGATGATCTTTAAGGTCTATTCCAGCCTAAATGGTTCTGTGGTTGGTGGATTATTGGATGATGAGTTTGACTGGTTGCATGCAGGCTGGAGTAAGATTTCTTCCAACCTTCAGCTCTGTGTGCCGTGCACAGGCAGTGTGCTCGTGTTTCTCTCTTACACCCTGCAGTGTGCAGGCAAGAGAGGCAGGAAGCCCCACTAACTGACTGTCGTATTTGATGTGGTCTGGAGCCCTCATGCTTTTCGGCTATTACAGACCATTCTGGAACACATCTGAATCAAGAAACATAGACAGGAGCTGGTATTTCTCAGACAGTGCACATCAGAGCCCCTTTTGCTCAGAGCTGACCTCAAAGGCCACAATCTGATCTTGTTTTTCAGTTTGTTAAAGAAATACATAAACTCACCATCTATTTTCCTACATTCTGGCAAACAAAAACAAATGAGATGCTAAAACCCTATTTCTAATAAAGAAAAAAAATATTAGACATGAGTGAACCATGATTTAACCAGGTCTTTTGACATAAAGGTATGTGACTGAAATCTCTCTGAAAGGGACTAGTAATTATTAGGAAAAAAAGAAGAAGTAAACATGTCTTTTAACTTAAACCAAAGTATACATCACCTTCAAGGTCTTAATTAAATTGCTCAGCAGGAATTAGCTCAAAAAGAAAAAAACTTCAATCAACTTGAGAAGGTTTCCGTAACACAGAACCTTGTGCTATTAAAGGCATTTCAGAGAAAAAACACAGTATGAGCTTTACAGGTAGACTGACAAGAAACTAAAAATCCTCAAGTGGAGATATTACAAAACCTAACTCTACCTCCTTCTTTATAGCAGATAAGTCTGTCTCATATTTTTAATTTTAAAAAAAATTAATATCTCTCCATCATTTTTAACTAGGAAATCAGTGCCTTCCTGATGCATTCTTAAAGATTTTACTTTCTGCTAACTTCCTTTCAAAGTGTCCCCTTTTCTTGTTTTCATGTAAAGCTTGGTGCATCACAGGTTACAGTTATATGCCCAGTCTGCACCCCCACCGAGAGCTTGGTCTGTATGTTTGTCATTTGCTGGATGGTTTGTGTGAAAACCATTCAAGTGCCCTCTGGTGACTGAAACTCACAGTAAATTTACAGCTCAGTACAGCAATCATGAGTATTTGATGGACCCAGTAATAGCAATAATGTGGATGTGTTGTAGGCATTTTTCCCTGTTGCTGTGGCCAGCACTGGAACATCTCACAAACAACACGCCTGCAAGCTAGAGGATAGAAACCATCCACCTGATGTAGAGAAGATAGATGCCGTAGTGACAGGAAACCACATATGTTTATTACTTTGTCAATCTTAGGTCTAAGGCCCGCAAGAAATAAAAAATAATGATAATCTATAAACAGTTTATTGCATTCTTCATGAAGCAATTTCTCCTATGTTTATTACTCTATTTAAGAAAATAATGGTAGAAAAGCAATGTATTAGTAATGGTAGGCAAAGTTTCCATTTTACCACAGGCTGGAAAATGGATTGTAAAATTTATGCTCTTTCAATTAATTCAGATTTTGAACACTCTAATGTAACTGAGCCACAGATTAACACCTTATTCCAGAAGTGCACTATTTATTTGTCTATCAATTTGTCAATTAATCTAGAAGCTTAGCCTCTGGCAATGGAGAATCATATAATACAATATATGTAAATATTAAAGCCAACATAGCTTGATAAAATGAATTCAAATTTTAAGCAGTAAAGTATGAAGAAGAAAAACATAAGTTTTAAATTTCAACCATTTAAGACAATAAAAAATGGCAAAAATACATGGAAATGCATTTTTTTAATTTCTACTCTAAATAGTAAGTTAAATAAGGGCAACAAGCCACATCACAGAGACATTACAGAGACATTTTGGCTCACTGGAAGACATCCTGCTTGTGTGGGTTAGTATAATAAATGTAATCTGATCCAGCAATGGGTTACTTACTGAATATACATGTCTTAGGAAAATAGCAAAAGATACTCAACCTGCCCATGCCATCACAGGCTAACCATTTTTTCCTCTCCTACCTAAAGGAGGTCTACAATTCCTTTCCATACTAACATTCAAAGAAAAAATGTTATTGCACTGAATTAACCAAGGAAACCACAGTTATTTATCATTCTCTGGCAGTTGCTTTATACCAGGATAAGTTTGATTATGTTTAGAGATATGTTTAGACATTAAAGCCAGCTCAGATTCTGTGAAGTGTGAAGAATGGGGAAAGTAATGAAAATTCAACATAGGGCAATTCTGGGGTTTTGTACTGGTAAGGTATTCCTCTGGATACACTTGGAGGCCCTGGTATTATCACAAATTGAACACTTCTAATAAAGGCATAGTGGTTTAGTCAAAGTATCCCACTCTGCAAATCCTTGTTGAAGTGGGATAGTCAGCAAATAATATGTAAGATAGAATGATCACTTTCACAAGGTGTTTTGCAAAATACCTCCTTTCTTCATGTGCTTCAGTTTTCCTGAGTTATAACAATAAATACTGATCCTTGTGTGGGCTTCCCTGAAAGTTTCTTTACTGTATGCTTCAGTAAACCCAGAAAGCTCAGCAAAAAATACCACAGGCAGCCACAGCTGAATGCTTAAAACCAGAGTGCACAAAAAGTTTCAATGTGTGTTAGGAGAAAACGACTCTGTTAAAATCCACTACACGACATGACAACAAATCCTCTTCAAGTCACTGTTCCCAGCTTATCACTACTGTTCTGAATTGCTGTTACTTCACCTCCTTTTACCTCAAACTTTTGCAACCTCCAAACCATTCATCATGTAACATTTTAATCCTTGTTGTCCTTTTTTGTTCTCTGCTCTATTTCTCCTTTGTCAATGTCTCCCTTAAAACATTACCTGCAATATTATTTTTTGGTATCCTCATTTTCCTTTTCTTGTCCTCCCCTCTCACAATATGACAAAAATGTTATATTGCAGTCCTCATAGAATGAACATTACTGAAAATAAATCAAACTCAAATTTAAGGTTGAAGAATAAACCCTAAAACCATCCAAAATTTCCACTGGTGGTCAAGGGTCTCCACCCTTCAAAAAACTCCTGCAAGAGTGGGTTTTAATAGGGATGTTTGTTGTTTTATTTATTGGAGCAGGATTCTTTATTGTGGTTTTGTTTTTCAAGTTTGCCTTAGAGAAAATCTCTTAAATGGTTTCTAGACCTCTTGAAGGTCTCAAAAACAATCTCTCTGCACTACCAATTTTCTTTTAGCAGCAGGACAAGTTTGCCTGCCAGCAAGCCAGTTCCTTGTCAGAATGAAGAGCTTCTCATCAGTAATGCAACATCTTCAACACTGTATTTCACTCTCTGCAGTAATAACACAGCCCTACCAATGACTTGAAAATAATTAGCCAGCAGCAGCATTGATATTTTCTTCATTGCCAGCACAGCTCTTCAAAGCAGTAATTCGTCTCTCTTCAGGAGCATCAAGCTCTTCAATTGAATAATGATGGACTTGAACAAATACCAGCATCAGCAGCAGGATTCCTACCGTGGAAACTTGCAATCCAGTTTTCTTGTGTAGTAATCTAGTGTTTTTAGAACTACCATCAAACCCTCCATAAAAAACCCCCCTGATATAATTGTGTGCAATTAAAGTGGAGTAGCTGAGACCTAAGCTTCTGAGGCCAGTGTTTTCCTTTCAACACACACTTCAGATAAATCTGCAATTCCCAAAATTCTCTTATGTTACTACCATGTTCACACATCCCAAATGAATTCAGTGAGCAGTTTGCTTTTCTAGTAGAGACTACAGCAAGCAACACTCTCCCTTTTGTTTCAGCATGTAAATCCTCTTACTGAGCCTCTCTGACCAAGACTTCAGTCTTTTGAACAATCTGTCTAATCCTCTACAGACACAAAGAAGTCCTGAAGCACGTCTTGTGTCCCCAGTCTAGTGCTTTGTCTCAGAAATGCACAAGAAAAGAGCAGCTGGTTCAAATGCAAGCTCTAGAATCATTTCACATTCATTCTCACCAGTCTTTTTTGTTTCCCTGTGCACACACTATTTTTACACATGGGCATATGACTGATGATACGTGTTTGTACTCTATTGGGACTAAACAAAATGCTGTCCAGTTCCCTCCAAGCCTGTAGCAATACTTCAGCAATTTAGGAATAAATGGTATGAGATACTCCCCTTTTATGAAAGCAAGTCTGATCAATAGACAAATGATAGTGAAAACAACCTTTGCAAGGGAGCACAACATGGCCAGATTGCTCAGCTGGGTGGATGTCTTCATCTGAGTAGCAGTAAATTTCTTGAGGAAGCAGGTGAGGGCCTTAGAGGCAATGTACAAGCCTAAAACCAGTAACAGGTAGTCAGTGAAAAGGCACTTTAGGTGAGCTATGAAAATGTAAGTTGTTCCTGGCTTTGTCAATGCTACAGCCTGAAGTAATTTTCTTTAGTGAGTTAGTCCAAGTTCACTTTTTGTTTGGAGAGGGTGATTTTCTTTTTTGTAGAGTTAATCAAAACCACCAGACAAAATGGCTAGATACTTTTCTGATATCTTTTTTAAAAAAATCACTCAAGGGTGCATGTTTATTTATGCAAGTGTATTAGGAATATCAGCTGTGTAACTCAACAGTTGATTTCCCAATTAAGCTGACTGGTAGCAGCAATTAAGACAGCAAGAGGTGACCTGTAACAGTATAGTCAGGAGGCTATCTCCATTTTCAAATTAAATAGATTTATGTATGCCTTCTTAGCAAATAAGCAAATTGTGGTTTCTTTTACTACAAAGTCTGTTTTGGTTTGATTTGAATTAGACCTCTTTTTCCTCTGTGCCAAGAAGAATGTCCTTTGAAGCTAGACATGAAAACTCCAGACACAGTCTACACCATTTCTAATAATCAAAGAGCTCTTAACTGAGCACCAACACACACTCCTCTAAACAGGGCACTTTCTCAGATCTATCTGGCTTGCAGCACAGCCCTCCTACCTCATTATTTGCGTTACTAAAAGCTGCTTGTCCTCTCCATTCCCTACTGCTGAACAGCTCACTTCTGCCAATGTTTAAGAGAAGGTTCTTCCTTTTCCTTTCTCTTGAGATTCCACTTCATTCTTCCATTCCTGCTCCAGTTCCTCACTGTTCTTCTCTGGTGACCTGACAGTTAGGCAGAACCAGCTGAAATTTGTCACTTTTAAATAACTGTGTTTTGCAGTAAGGAAAAAAAAAAATCAGAATGTTCTGTCTACATTTCCACAGGGCCTTTTCCTCCATTTCTGAACCCTTGATGTTCTGCCTCAGTGCGCATAATATGGAAAAGAAATCATTAGTATGATATTCATATAAATCCCATCAATTTTCTTCAACACATTTCCTCTTCCTTGCTTCCTGCTAAGTAGAGTTGGTCAGAAGATTTTCCAAGAAGGCCTAATCACCAACAGGAATGCTGTGTGAAAAGATCTGTCCCAGTCGTTGAATCCCTTGTTTCTCTGATACATTACCAGAATAATAGTGCTTCTAACAGCTCTGATTCATGAACAGCATTGCTTCAGTTCTAGGCAGCTACTGAGGCTCCCACACTCTGCTCACTCCATCTTGGGCTGCTGAGTCAAAACAGAAACCTCTACACTCGTTTGCTTGAAGATGCTGTGTGGAGAACTGCTGCTGCCCTGGAAGTGAATTCCTGAGCAGCCTTGCCACTCATTTAAGACTCACAACTCTGATAGCTATTCCCAGCTATGTTCCCCATGAAGAATACCTAGGTTAGAAATTCACTGTGGCATGGCATGTAATTGGTCTTGTGCTTTTGCAGTTTGCATTCTACACTGTCCCTTACGGCCCTTACAAAAAGGAAAAATCTACACACTAAGAAATGTTAATAGAAGCTGTAGAGCAGTTCTTTCCTCACTCTGTCCTTAATTTCTGTCCAATCATACAAATACTGAAACATAATTAGAACTTTTAAAAGCTCTAAATTATTCTTAAAGACACTAAAAATGGAACATCTCCTTAATTTGCAAATGACTCAGAAGTTTAGGACTATTCACACTTGCTTCAAGCAAAACAAAAAAAATAAATAAGCAAGTATCACACAACCAGGAAAATATGATGAAAATGCCTCCAACCACCACAAGCTAAACATTTTGATACCATTCATTCCACCCACAACTCAGCAAAACCAATGTTAAATAAATACAGAAATAGCAGATTCACTTGGACTGAAGTAATTTGAGAACTCTGAAGTGAGCAAAGAGAATTGTGCTGGAAAGTGCATGGAGCTATGAATTCACAAAATGCAAGTTGCTGTTAATTTTCTTGCAGTTCTGACTAATGAGGATGTAGGCAGGGGAGAGTCTGGGAAATATTAACAGAAAGAAAAAGTAAGGCATTGCTAATAATATCTCAGGCTCCGATTCCAAGTTTATTATTTTATGGCAAATTACACAGCTAACATTATTAATATTCAGCGTAAGTAAAAAAAAGCAGACAAACTTCAGGCTAAGCCCAGCTGCCAGAACACGTACCCTGTCTTTCTCATTTGCTTGTTAAAGACAGCTTAAGCTTGAGTAAGATGGTGTTTGTTCCCTTACATGCTCACCTTCTTCCATTAACACTTTATACTAATCACTGTTAAATTGAGGTTTTCCTTTTAAAAAATCTGAAGTAGAAACTAAGCTTTGCAAAATAAATTTGTGCCCACTTAACTTCATTCTTTGGCAGTAAAACCATGAGATACCATTTTGTTTATAGGACAAAAGAAGCAGGTTTTTTCCTTTTGTATTTAAATGAGGCTTCAATTTTTAAATTTTTATCAAAATGATCTTGCTCATAAGTTCTTGTCACTGTATTTTACTGGTGTCAGAAAATCAGCATGGGTAATGAGAAATAATTGTCTGCTAACAGGCACTCTTGGATGAAGATATGTTTATGCCTCTGAAATTTGCACAATAGATACGCGACTTTCATGTCTTTAAATATCTGTCCAATTCACATCTCAACAGTCCTGTAGTCTTTCTTATGCTATTTTTAATACTTTTTGAGTTTGTTTGCACTACATGACTCTATTCTGGTTTTCTGTGTAACTGTTCAGTTCTGCCACAACTGGCATCTAACTGCACTTTTTTATTGTATAAATGTGAGGTAAACCAACCAAGAGCATGCTGAAACCTTACGTGACTGCAGCAGGTCAGTGTACATGACACTGGTGCAGATTAGGCACAGTGTGGGGTTTTAATCTATCGTTCCTCACCTAAACAAAATTTGTGTTCGAGGAAGTAGAAACATTGCCAGAAGATTTGCACTCACATTCTTGTTCAACTCTGTGCCTCAAATTCTATTCAGAGAAAACCATATTTTCACAGCATAGACAGTAGAAATTAGAGAAAGAATAAAGAGATCAATGGAAAAGAGATTCATTAGCCTGAAAACATGGGAGTAGTCAAGACAAAATTAGAGTATTTGAGAAGCATGAAGAATTAATCCCCCAGCACACTTCACAAAGGTATTTGGAACACAGTGGGAAAATAAAGCAAAGCTGCAGTAAGATGTTAAGTCTGGAAGGCACTGGAGAATAGGAAAGACTAAACAGTTAATATCTTTACCATAAATACAGCACAGCAGACCATTTATATTATTCACTTTCAGATGGCCATTCTATTTTTTTTTCTTTTTGTAAAACAGGGTAAAGCCATGCAAGCTGACCAGAAAAAAAGCAGTAGTAAAATTTTAATCACTTCAAAATGCCACAGACTATGTACTGCAGATGTTCATTTTGCACAGACAAATCCAAACTAATCCTTTACTCAAAGAATAAGGTGATTATTTCTCAGGTAAGGTGACCAGTTGCACTGCAACTCATGCTTTTCTGACTAACGTTAAGGTGGGCCCCAGAAAAGCTTTTTAAGTGGCTGCACTGGTGAATGACTCACTGTGAACCCTGATGCTAATGAGGAGAATAAACATGAAAGTTCTGTAAAATGCCCTGAAGTTGCAGTTAGTCAGAAGAAGGTGAAAACAAAATCTTGACAGCTTTTCCCTGGAATGGTGCTGAGGTTATCACTGGTGATGCATCAACAGATCCTTAAGCTGAGACTGCTGAGAAAGGGCAGTAGCCAGACTGACTTTCCACAGAAAATGACAAGCCATCAAGGAAAGGCTCTGGAACTGCGCTGTGCTCTGCTACATTTGCATGTACTAACCATAGCAGAGACCAGCTACAAAATTCCAACTATTTATCCTCCAGCACATATTTTTTAACAGTGATCCTAGAAAGTGAATTTGTTCCTCCAAAAGGCAGAATGCTTTCTGTTACTATTAAAGAAAATTTCAAAGGCAAACGATCTGAACCTCAGTGGCATTTGTGCCCTCAGTATCTGCCCATGGACAATTAGCACTGCTACTAGTTAAGATTTAAGGATAGAAATTCACTGTGTTTCAAGTGTAAAACACAGAAAAGATGGTCTCTGTCTAAAAAAATTTTCAATTCAGACTGAAACATTTGAAATGGAAGCTGGGCGTGATAACAGCAGGGTATCCAAGAAAACAGATGACAGGCTGAGTTACTGAAAGGGTTTTTGTCACGTGTTCTGAGAGTCACACATGAAATCATTGGGCAAAAGTTCTGTCTCCTACTTACCTGCTCTAAACACATATATCAAGTTAGATGGTAGATCAAATAAGGGACATAGTGACACAGTAGCATGTAAAGTAAAACATTTGCAGCATCTCAGGCTTAGATGTCTGCCCCTCAGAAATATACACCAAGCTCATGCTTGAGTACTGAGACCCTTATAAATGATGTGCAGTCAGAATGTGCATCCATCAAGATGCAGGTGGAGCTTTCTAGACAGAGTCAGCAAAAAACCACTAAACCCAGGATCTGTCTGAAATCCTGCATCTTTTAGGAGCTTAAAGGCTTGAGCTAGACCTTGGGCAGATGCCTGGATTCTCTTGGGATAAAATGTTCTCCTGTGAGTAGATGCTTACAAAGTTGTGTTTTTCTCAAGCAGGTAAGCAGCGCTCAACTTTTGAAAATTCAGCTTCTGAAAGGAATAAAGAGTATGAGCTCTCAGATTTTAAATAGTAGCCTCATATAGAAATTAGAGAACTCAAAGAAAACTTCTGGGCTCCTAGAAGAGCACCTAGCCAGACAAAGTGTGTGTGAGGTAAGAATGCATACTTCCCCCTTTCAGGGGTACCACGTCCCTGTGCAGAGTTTCATAACAATCCCAGGGCCAGGAGAGAAGCACAGGGATCTGTTAAGCTGCTGTCCTGCCACCCACGTATGTTAAGACTGTGGGAAAAGGGCAGTCCTGGAAGAAGGGACTGGGACCGCCCACAATCAGCTGAAACGCTTAGCCATGGATGCATAATCTCACGCCCTCTCTGTGCAGTTCAGTGACTGTTTTGCAGATACTCCTGTTTCAAATTGATCTACAAGCACTATCATCCCTTGCCTTTGGGAATAGCTCGTAGTTTCCTCTCCTGCAGAAAAACCCCATGATCATCAAAAAACCCACCAGAGGAAAAAAAACCAAAGCAGGCATCAAAACCAACAAAGAGTCGCATTTTGCTGAACTGTTTCATAGCTGTCCCTAACCTGATTAACGTTAATGGGACCTTCTGCAAAAGCACAAAGGGGAGCCAAGGCCACTGCTTTGTGCCTGGAATTGTAGGGTTCCCATTTCCTGAGATTCTTTCCTGCTGCAGGAAGTAGTCTAACTGCCTCTGTAGAAAGGTCTGAGTCAGTGTTGAATCACTGCCCAGCACGATGTGAGGGGGTAGGAGTCCACGTGCAGTTTTGTTATGTAGTTTTCTTGTGGTGTCTTTTGAATATAAACATAAATTAAGACCACAGCAATTTTAAAGGTCAGACAGCCCACTGTGCTTTTCACACAAGTGTCTATGATGTTTGCACTCCTAAAGCAAACAGATACAATATCCTGCCTCCTGTTTAGTGTTGCCTTAATAGCTAAAAAGCTGCAGATCCCACTGGGGAATAACATATTTCAACAGTGGATAGGAACAGCAGGAGAGGAAGGGTGACCTCATGCTTCAATGTTAGTCAGAGGCTTGAAAGACCTAGGTTTGAGTTCTGAAGTGAGAAGATCAAACTTCTTTTGCTTAGATACACATTCGAATTAGATGTTTCATGCCTAAACATCAGCCCCATCAAAACTGTAGTCCTTAAATCCATGATCTCCACCAGGCCCATCTGCCTGGAAAGGCTAATTCTCAGAAGATCCCAAATACATAACACACGCAGAGAAAACCAATTTTAATGCTGCCTGAGGAGAAACATTAGAATTTTGTTTCTCTAGGTAATGATGACAATAAATTAGGCAAGACAATGTTCTAAGTTCCAGGTCTTGCTCCAAAGTCAGCACGGGTACTTCATAGCTGGTTTATGTCAAATGCAAACCCTCTGCAAAGCAGTAACTTAAACCCTGTCCTTTCCTTTTCCCTCGTTAAGTGCCCAAAAATTACGCTGAGTATCCTGTTTCCCCTCACTGTGAATTTGCAACATATTCCCCTTAAGTGGAACAGCTTCAGGGAAAGAAAAGCACCAGCCATATGGAGTTCTCACTAGTCAATAGCCATATGGAATGCTCACTTTTGCAAGATGTGGGTGTCTTCACCAGTCAGGCGAAGACAAGGATCAGCTGCTGTCTCCTCTGTCTTGGATCAGTGTTCCAGCCACTGGCATTACCCTGCTGCACAAGATACCAACCTACTCTTGAGGGGAAACATTGACTCTTTTTTGGCTGACAAGCTGCTGGCAAGCTGCCTTGGAAAAGAAGGTATTGTGGGTTGCAATTCCCAGGGAGTGAGTCTTCTGTCTTTGTGGAGCTGTATGGATGGAGTGGGTAGGATTTAAGCTGTAACACAGCAGTGCTTTGCATAGTCCTATTACACCAGGCAACTCCCAGCTGACCATTCTAGTTCCTAAATCTCTCAAGGCATCCAGTCTTTCCCAGGCAGTTTGTTGGGTGCAAGAAGGAACCTAAGCACCAGTTTGTAACTCTCAGCTTGACTTGTGTTGGAGTTAGCAAACACAATAGGCTGTACTTTGCCCAAGGCCTGTGGCAAAGCCATGGCTGCATTCATAGTTTGTGAAATGCTCAAGGGCGCTTTCAGGACAAAGCACTATACAAAATACAAAATACTGTTGGACTGATTTCCACAGCAGAAGGGAAACAAAGTGTCTCCTATCAGTGCCACTGGCAAAATTCCTTCTTGTCAGTGACAGCAGAAGGAGGTTCCAGATAACTAGAAACCAGTAAGAGATAGTGAGAAATACCACTGAGCAGCATTGCATTTTGATTTATTATATTGCTTGTGCTTTACATTAAAGCTCTTTCCTGTTTTGTAGCCCCTGGTCTAGAGAGCTGAGGGTGTGCATTTGCTGCCTTGAGCCAGGAATATCCTCCATGTCTTGGTGGTGGTTTTTAATTGGGTGCACAACCCTACTGAATCCAGTGGCACAGGCAGACAGAGTGCAAATAAGTGAAAACCTAGGGATAGTAGGGAGTGAAACAGAGATAGTTGCACCACGTTTTGCAGCAATCAAATGCCAGCTCTCTGTAAAAGTGAGGAAGATAGCTCATCTATCATCTATCAGTCTCCTCTCCTTCAGACTTGTATGTCACATCCTCTTTAAAACTAGTTTCTCCTAGTGCTCGTACACTGACCAAATTAGCAGTGGTTAGTAGGAGGCCTTGGACATCACCTTGCTTGCCCAGGACATAAAAAGCTTTTGTATATAAAGAATCTTTAGGGCTGTAATTTCAAGCAGTGGCCTGTGCATTGAACTAGAAATGGACTGGAAAAGCTGAATTACTATAAAACCAGATAATTCCTCTTTCCCCCCTAGCAGTGGGATAGAAAATATAAGAAGCAACATTGCCAAGGCAGAAATTTCTTTCTGAATCCCCTAAAAATTCAGTCCCTGGCAGAGATACTAGGTGCTATTAAAAAGCTGGAATGTACACTAAATTAGGAACTGAAAAAATGGCAGTGATGATTTAATTCTGAATGTGTGAAATTCCTGAGAGATTCCTCAGCGATATCCTCAAACCTTAATGACTTCATCCATTAATGCAGATAATAAAAGTTACTGTAAACTACAAATATGCACATATCTGCAAAAAATTATTCTTGTTCTATTGTACTATTGTACTGTTCTAAAAAACAACTTTAACTTTTCAGGAAAGCAGAGGGATTTCAACACTTAAGAGAAATAAGAAAGCCCTAGGTAAAATGATCTCAGAATGAAAATTCATGTAAATTCACTAATTTTGAAAGTGCATGCATCTCGCAAAGCATTAAAGCAGCTTATTAAAACAAATACCTATTTTTGACCAAATTCCTTTTTCTACTCAGGCTCAGTGTAGAACTTAACTCCTTGATGCCAACTGAGCCTAGGAGGCTCCATGAATAAATGATGACATCAGCAGCAGGTCAGTGCAAAGCCAAACACTCAGCCTTATTGGGTCAGGTTTTGGACTGATATGAGTTTTCACACAGATGAACTACAAAGCCCTGAAAAAATTTATAAGGTCCATGCTGACAGACCAATAACTATCAAGGAGATGGTAGTCTAAAAAAATAATCCAGAGGAAAGAGAATCAAAACTGATTAAAAAGGCATCTAGGTGAGGTCTTGCCCATCACTCAGAAATCAGGTGAAATGTTCAGATTTTGTCTAGGCTCTCTAGCTCAGGACAATTTCCTAAATGCCAATAGAAGACATTTTCCTATTAACACACAGCAGTAGGTGTTCCTGCACAGGATGGATTGAGCTGTGTTTTTTAAAAGCTGAACATATTCATTCTGCATTTGCCATCATATGTTGAGCAGGAAATAATGGAGGAAAAAGCATATTAAAAGTTGGAAGGATGAATTTGTCTCCCTCTAGTCCAGAGTTTTAAACTATGAGATTTAAGCTATGGTTTATGAGTTGTTTATTTTTTATCTTAGTACTTTAGAATTACAACATTTTATTCATGTATTCAGATATGCAGAAGAGGTCTAACACATGATTTGTAGGTGTTACTTATGAGAAGTCTGACCCTTCTCATGGCATTTTATTTGTTTACTCATTTTTTACTCCCACTATCACTTTGTTTTGTTTAAAGATAGACAGAGACATTATTTCCCACTCACTCTTGTCTGTACTTGCCTGTCCCTTTAAGTTGCAGTTTTCTCTTTTAATAAGCTCTGAAGCCATTTGTTGTTGAAGCAGTTTTGCCCACTCTGCAAAAATAGGAGTTGCTGGTTTATTCTTTCCGCCTAATTCCCAAAATTCACAAAATGCTTTGGGCATTATTAAACGCTTACAGCTCTAAATCACTATTTCTGTAGCAATTTTATGTCAATGCTCTTACTTCATACATCACAGGACAGAGAGCCAGCACCATCCACACTTTGTGCAGTATCTGTTGCTTTGAGAGGCACCAGAGATGGATGCCACGGCCCTGAACTGTGAGGCTGCTGGCCAGAGAGGCAGCATGGCAAAGGTGCCAAGGAGTCGTAGCATTGAATGTTTCCTTTCATGACCATGGACCGTCACCGTCTCCACTATTCAAAGCAGCTTCCTGAAGAGTCACTCCAAGTAGCCCTCCAATGTCTGACCACCCCCAGCCATGCATGTTATGCCATGCAGATAGGCCACTTGGAGTCTCTGGGTTAAAACCAGCAGTATTCCTCTTCAGGAAAAAAGCATCAAGGCAACCTTATTCCCAGAGTATCCCCATATCTCCTTTCCCCTCCCACCTCGAAGTGAGCTGCAACAGTGGTCCTGGAGTTGCATTAGTACATGGTATTATCTGAGATTGTTTTCGAGGGCTTAACTAAAATGTTTAACAGAAGCCAACAATCACAAGAAGTGTGATGTAGAAGTATGGAATTTAACTTGAATTCAAGACTTTTAAAAATTCATAGTTTGCTTCTGGAAAGCATTTAGTTCCCTGTGAGTTATCAGAAACCTAACATTTAAAGAGAGCTGAGATTTTTTTCCCTGAAACTGGTACTACAATTTCAATTATCACAGATCACTGTGCCATCTGTGAGCAATTACCTTTCACTTCCTTTTTAAAACCTTGTCAACATGCTAAGCTGAGTCGGGCCCCAGTTCTTTCCTGAGGTTTGGATGCATGACCAAAGACACTTACAGTATGATCAAGTTCAGCCCAAGCCTTCTTCTCCAAGTTGTTTGTATCATGAAAATATATTTTCTGGTGAATCTTATGAAAAAAAATATTTGTTGCTTCAAAATTGCCCTTTCTGAATTCTTCCTGTTTTTCTGTCTCTTCTTCAGAAACCCCTTAAAACTCCATAAGACCAGTAGCACTCTTTGGATGGTACTTCCCTCTTTTTATGAGCCATATAAAAGATTGTTCCTCTAGGGAAATGGAGGCTGCAAAACTGGAGTTATTTCTCTCCCTTTGTCCAGGACAGACTATTAACTTCTCCATCCTTGTATGTTACCATGTTTGTTCTTACACCACCATGTGAGTGAGGATAGTAACCCTGTGGATCAGAGTGACATTGCTGATTTGAGAGGAAAAATAGAAAACAAAAAAAGGAGTATTTTACTTTTCTCTAGCAGTTGAACTGCATCTTAAACAAGATTGAAGGTGGCTGTCAGTACACAGTCAGTGCTGTCAAGGTTCTTTTTTTTGTTGTGAAACAAAAAAGCACCACATCGTTACATAAAAAATTCCCTTTTAAAAGTTTTTTTAACTGTTTCCTCAGTGCATCCAATAATTTCTTCCCGTATTTTTAAGTGTTCAGAGGACTGACTATTTATTAGAACAAGGACTGGCAGAGCTGGAAGTAATTCTAATCCATGCTTTCTACTTGTATTTCTACAGTACATCCTATAAATTGAGGTCCTCAAAAGATAATCAAATTTGTCAGATCTGAATGTTCTGAACACCTCACATGTAAGAGTTTGAAAAGCACATATGTTTTTGATTGACATCAAAAGTTCACCCAAATATACATTTTCTGAAATTTTTCAGCTCCATCACCCTGGGAGTTTTGTTAGCACGCATATTTTTTTAACCATCCAACAGTATTATTGACAATATCAGCCTCAGTAGACACTGCTGCCAACTGGAAGCGTTCTCCGTAGAGATGTTTGAACCCTGAATGGGATTAGAAAACCTCAAAATGGAGCTGATTTATACTGTTCAAGAACTGAGAGGCAACAGATGTTCACACCTGTTCTTGCTGCTCTGTGGCAAAATTTTAACCTTTGTAGTCTTCAGTGCACCACCATCACCATCATTCAGGAAGAACAAATGCAAACCATACAAACCAGGTTGATATTATTACAGCAGTGCTGCTGTGGTCTTTGCAATGACCCTAACTCTTATTTCTAGAATGATCCCTCAAGGTCTCCAGAAGGTTTTTGAATAAAGTATTAGAAATACTTCTACCCATTACTTATCATTCCAGTACCTAAAGGGGCCCTACAAGAAAGCTGGAGAGGGACTTTTTACAGCGGCCTGTAGTACACACATGGGAGTGGCTTCAAACTGAAAGAAGGCTGGTTTAGACTAGAAATTAGGAAGAGATTCTTTACTGTGAAGGTGGTGAATGGCACAGGTTGACCAGAAAAGCTGTGGCTGTCCTGTTCTTGGAAGAGTTCAAGTCCAAGTTGGCTGGGACTCTGAGCAACCTGGTCTAGTGGGAGTGGAGTTGCAACTGGATGATCTCTTAAGTCCTTTCCAACCCAAACCATTCTACAAAACCACTGTTTCTCATTACTCTTCTAAACCCATACCGTATTTCTATGAGTAGTGCCTACTAGAGATCTAATCCGAAGTTCGGTGTTATGAGAATGGTGAATGATTCAGGTCTCCTGAATCAAAGACAGACGCTTTCCACAGTCAAGGAGAAGCAGTTACAATAGCTACATTAGGCAGATGGTCTGCTTATAGTCCCACAAGCTTGTTTAATTCAAATACATATAAGGTACCACTTCTGCTATTCACAGTAATTGTAAAAAAAAAAAAAGTATTCACTGTTCAGCTATAAAGACAGACAAAAATCTCTACCTCAAGACAAATAAAGGCTAATTCTTATTGATTCAATAACACTCTGATAGACTACAAACTCCCTCAGAAAAATACCGCTACTTCAACAGTGATGATGGAGTGTCCCATAGAGCCAATGTTTGAAGTTTCATATTTTGGAGCACCTTTGGTGATAAATCAGTGTGATTTTAACCACAAAATGATGGCTAGAGGTGTCCTAGTTTTATTTCTTGTGCCCACTGAAGCAGCACTCTTCTCATTCCCTCATTGGGTTGCATAGTGTCTATTTAATTTTGCTCACAGTGCCAACACAAACTACTCTTTGATTCTCTGAAACATCAGAAAAAAGATAAGCTGTGAGTGGGACATTGGTAATGGATAGTGAAACTAAATCACGCTGAAAAGATGTGACTGGCTGAAAGACATAGGAGACTGGTATTGAAAAACCCCAAACAACCATCACTGCTTCCTTACATTCTTCCACCCTCAAGAATTCATATAATGAGGAAGTAATTAGAGAAAAATGAAAGCCATGTAATGTTTCTTGCGAAACACTTACACTTTTATGCACACACTTATGAACTGCTACTTCAAACCCACATTCATCATTCCAGTATCCTCTGCCCACGTTTCTAAGTCACGTACTTGCACTCTCACTTCTCAACTTTTACACAGGACAGTTTCAGCTTTGCACGAAAATTATCCTCAAATCTCTTCATACTTCGTCATTTATATTTCTTCCAGTTGCCTCATGAAAAAGAGATCTTATTGAAGATAAGAACATAATAAATAAAACTATTTAAATATTAAAAATATGTAAAAGGTCAGCCAGTGTTGGTTAATTTATGTCAATTCCATCAAACTAGACTTACAAATTTCAAAAACTGCTGAGTTTCTAACATGAGTCTTTGACTGAAGAAGCTGAGAGACTTTGTTCTGCTTATTAAAGAAACTTTTTTTCCCCCTCTGATATTTATAATTCCCTTATAGTCTTATAATTTCTGTAACATCAGCCTATTTTTTCAAAGGTTGCATATTTAGGCTTAGGCAACAACTATGCTAGATTCCACAATAATGTTGTCAATGGTTTTTTCTTGGCTATTCCCATTGTGGTTCCACTTGTTGGTTTGTGGGGTTGCACAACTCCCTTTTAAGCTGTGCATGACATTTTCCAGTATTTCTTTAGTGCTTCTTCAGAAACTTACATGCTGCATTTTCACTTAAGAATTTAAAACAACTCCAGCCAAGACTAACTTCAGACACCATGATGGCAAGAAGCTGCTCTGCCAGCCAGCATCAGTACTATGGGATGAGAAAGCTGAATTCATGGAGTGAGGGTTTGAAGAACTCTGAAGTGGTCCTTTACAAAAATTGATATACAAATTAACAATAAAGCAAACAAACAAAACCATAGCTTGGCTGTGAAATCAGGCTGCTCTGATGTCAGGGAAAGTGAAAGCAAGCAGGGTCTCTGAGCTCTTTCTATATGCAAAAATTTAGAGAGCTGGTTCCCTCTGGGACAGGCCCAGTTTGCACACTGAGGTGCCAGCGGTGGGTTGGAAGCTGGATACGGCTGTGGGAGCATTTTGCTCAGCAGTGGTGCTCATATCCATCATGGGAACTGCTCCCCTGTGCTGCTCTCACTGAGCAAAAGCACTTACACAAGCGAAGAACCCCTCCTGTATCTTCCAAGGCCCCTAACAGCCAAGTGCACTTCTTCAGCGACCGGTGCTCTGACAAGGTGGAAAGAGCTGAGCAATGTTCTGCCAATGAGTAACATCTAGAAAGTAATTCTGCCACTTGAGAACAGTCAAAATGCCAGAACAGTCAAAAGTTTTGCAATGTCTAGTTGAAAAAGTAAAAAGAGCCTTACACGGACAAATTTTCCTGACGGTTTTTTTCTCTCTCATTCTTTTGTACTTTATATCCTGATCATCAGCAATGCTTTTATTGATTTCCTCCAGCATCAAGGAATTTTATATAAGTTCACACATTTGTTTGTTCACAATAACAAACACCTAAACAATTTTTTTCTGTGTGTATGTAATTTATTTTAAAAAGCTGTGCAATGAGAATAAAAGTTTCAAATAAGCTCATATGGAATATTGCTCTACTGGAAGCATAATGTCACAGAAACAATTTCCAATTTCACTTTTTTTGTACTATGCAGCAATTTTTGCACATTTAGTTTTATCACCCATGTCTTATAGTATTGCCAGCATCTGTAAAAAGATTCCCTATACCTGCCAACTTAAAAAACACCCCAAACAAAGCAAAACACAGGCAGAATGTGTTTCTTTGGACTTCTATTTATTTATTTCAATTAATTTTTTTCCATTTAATGAACAAACGGTGGATAAAAGTAAATAACATTTCAAGCTCAACTTTTGATATGGACCAAGAAAGCTACTTTATTACCAGAGGGAAAGTCTTGCACTAAATACATGAGTATTTTTATAATCTCATGTCAACTATGGATTGCACTAGAGGGAGATTTTTATTTTCTTGCTACTTTATGTTTGATTTTATAACACTTCCTCAAAGGAAGTCAGATCATTTTGTTTAGCCCTATGTATACTTATTCAGACAAATCTTCTCTGTTTAGCTTTGTGCATCCTGACTCAGCCATATAAGGAAGGCTATGGAGAGAGTGTAGAGGGTTTGATCTTCTGATTTTTTGAAAGGAAGAGATGCATGAAGCACTATAGGTGAAGCTTTTAGTCTGGTTAAATCCCACTCTTCCCACTTTACGCAAAGATACAGTTATACCTTTCATATTGTTGTCTGCTGCAGACTCTCCATGGTTTCCATCATGGACAATATGAGACACAGCAATTCAGATATTTTGCCTTGTAATCTTTTCAAAAGTACTTTTGGTCCAATTGCCTACCAGTCAGTGTTGCTTTGCAAGACAACAGCTTTGAAGAGCTGAGAAAAATTAATCACAATTTTCTTAAAACTGATGTTCTGTCAGGCTTTGGTAGTAATCACATTTCTTTTGTAATCAAATAATAGTATCAAAAGAATCAAAGAAAACTATTATGCAGTGTCTTGAAAATGGTCATTAGAGGCAAGATAATCAGTCTTGCTTCGAACAGGAGTGGTTGGCTAACAAGAAAAAGCTACAGTTCAAGAAGGGGAGGAATTTCTAAGAAGAGAGAAAATGCACCAATGCATGCAACCACTAAAATTATAAAAGGGCTAAGTATTATGAGTAAACAGTGATCAAGGAAATCTCTCAGATGACTAGAAGCCAAGTAGCATAAGGGAGTCGACAAAGAAATGAACTTTTACTGTATAAATTGAACACTTTGAGGGCAAAGAGTTGGCATACACAAATTTTTAAGGGAGATGTGATAACTGATCCACACGACATAAGGAAAACTTAGCAGACCTCTATGAAACATTTTTTAAAAGCCAGTTATCACTCTTTCTTAATCAAAAGATTTAAAATTGTCATCAGGTAAACACAGCTACATGCCTCTCCTGTTTATGTGCAGAAGCCTATAATTCTTTCAACTACCCAAAGTCAATTCTTTCTGGTCAAATATTATCAAATACTCTTGGGCCAACTACAGAGTGGTTTTTTTTCTCTATTGTTACTGAATGGGCAAACTTCTCTCAAACTATGCTCACCACTCTTGTTTCTGTAGTATCTGTAGAGAAGAAAGATGATGATTAGCTGTGCATTGCACCAATGATTTTAGCATTTGTGGTGTATGAGTCAGTTATACTTTCCGTGGAGGGGGACCAGACCATGTCTGTGGAAAGGAAACAGTTTTGCAGGTGACATGTCATGGCTGCTGAGATATGTGACTATGTCTAAAAAAAGAAAGTGATGTTCTCCCTCCTTGAGGTAAAGAAAAATTTAAACTTCCACATGAAATATCTACTAGCTAGGATAAAACATTAGAGCTAGCATGTGAACTTATGCAATCATACCTTATGCCTCCCCTTGAATAATAATTAGATTCAAATGATAATATTCAGGCCCCATATTTCTTGGCTGGCTTCCCTCACTCCTTTCTCCTGTGTGCTTTTCAATGCAATAGGTTAGCATGGAATAGACTCACATGGAATTTGAATAGGAGGAATTTGAAATAAAATTACATTGGGGGCATAGCAATTGCTTTGCTAATGGTTAATAATCTGATCATGCTCCTTCCAAAGACAATGAAATAAGAGGATTTGGTGTACACTTTGAATCACAGACAAATTTACAAATCCGTCCAGTAGGACTAAAGCA
The DNA here is from genome assembly GCA_013400235.1 of Oriolus oriolus. NCBI lineage: Eukaryota > Metazoa > Chordata > Aves > Passeriformes > Corvidae > Oriolus > Oriolus oriolus. The sequence continues at coordinate 241,608 of VXBT01009539.1, read as the reverse complement.
TGAAGAATGCAGAAGCCCAAAATCTCCAATTTATTTTAAAGGGGTCAAATTTGTCACTATGCTTCTTACACTTACTAAAAGTGACAACAAAAAGGCGCTATTGTTATGAAGTAAAATGTTACAAATGCAACTGTATTTGATGTAAAAACAACTATACAGCTATTTAACTTTCCTCCTCACTATTTTGGCCTTACTGTTTACTGTGATTTAGTAAGAAGACAGTTGATGTTCTCAGCAGTAGGAGACACATCTAAATAGTAATAGATTTCCAGAAAGGAGCACTTCTCAACTCCATCATCCTATCACAAAATCTGTGAGGAAGCTGGCGCTCTACTAACTAGTATATTATCTTTCCTTGTGCTGGCTGGCTAAACAGGAAAAAAGAGTATTTTAAATATGCCCAAAATGTCCTGGACTGGGAAAACAACACCATAAACTTACTGTCAGAAACAATTTTGTATAACCTGCTAGAAGGAATGGAGGGAGGAAAGAGATTTTGGTCTCAGTGGAGAGATGCCAGAGATAAATACGGCCAACTATTTCCACAACAATGTAAGAAAAAAATAGTCTCTCCAACCAGCAAAAAGAAACCCCAAACCAAACTTCAAATAACTTTCGCAACAGCTTTACTGACATAGCTTTTAAGTTTCTAAGAAAAATGACTGTATTGCTGAAAGAGAGACCCCTGGTTTCTGCCAAATAACAACCAATAAAGAAATCTCTATTCATATCAGAGGATGAAAAGTTCTCAGAACAAAGCCATTCTATTTCCAACTTTGCCAAATACTAGCGTAAGTTTATTTTCCAAGGGAACTTATCCAAGGCAAAGCACTTTTCCTAGGAAAAAAATAATATTCTTCTAACTTACGTCAAACAATAAGGAAAAATAACAAGCGAATTCCTGAACCTTGAATACCAGGTCATAAAACTCAAAGGAGGAGAACAGTTTCCTCAAAACCAGAAGAAAATGTGGCAGACTTTCTAGAGTTTTTCTTCAGTGAGAGCTTGCGTGTTCAAGGCATGTTTGTACTCCATGGGAAAGAAGAAGAAGAACCTGAAAAAAGTGGTGACTCTAGGGAAACTATTGTAGAAAATGTATGTCTTCATAGTTCAACAAGTGACCCTGTGCTTTAGGAAAGCTGTGACAGGGAGCTGCAACAGCACTGTGTCTTATGAAAAAACTTTGCGTACCTGAGCATTCAGCAGTGTACTATGCCTGCTTTCCTGCATACTAATTCCTCACAGTTTACAGTTCAGGACTGAAGAAACTTCAGAGTCTCATCCCAGAACGTTTCAGTGCAGTGTGTAAACACAAGCGATGTATTTTAATTGGCAGACTCCAGTGACCTGTGCTCTGACAGTACAGGATGCAGCTGAACGTGTCACGAATACAGAGCAACAAGTTCAACACACATACCATTGTGCAGAGACCACATGCCCAAACACAGAAATTTAAAACAGCTCTTGAATGTTTTGAAACTAGGCAGAACAAAATCTGGTCTTCACTTACATGAGTGAACTCAGTTAGCAGAGAATGAGTAGAGGATGCTTTCCATCCCTACTCCCATCCCAGGGAATCATCAAAAGCGGTTCTAGTTTGAGACTCCCCAAGTGCCAAGAAGGGGTTCTAACCTGGAAGTTAGCTTTGGAGGTTTGTCAGGCTCCTAATTCTGTCTCCAATGCTGTGAATTAGCATTAGCAAATACCTGCAAGCCTGCTATTTGTTATGGAAGACGGAGGTTATTTTATTTTCCATGCTTCCTTTAACAAAAATGTATTACACCAATCCGCCACTCCCACACCTTCAAGCAGCAGAGAATGGCAAGGTTATAAAAATGCTTCCAAGGGCTTGTTTCCCTTTAACCATATCCAGCTCCTGTGATTAATATCAGTCAGGGTAATTTCCTGTGTGTACATAATTTTCTATACTAAAATAAAAACCAACACTTCAAAGCACAGACTGCGCTGTATAGGACTACTCAAAACTAGAGTTATGAATCTGTGTACAAAAACCACACTCCTGCTACTGAAAGGCATCCATCTTTCATTATACTTAATTTACCATTCTTTACAAATGGAAGCAAAGAAAGAACATGTGTGGTTGTCTGCATTTTCTTTATGATATATAAAGTTCTGTGTTTACTGCTGCTTTAGAAATATAAGTTTTCTTTGTTTTTTGGTAGTGGTTTTATTTAGCAATTCTCAAGATGGCAGAAAAACTGTAGTTCTATTTAAATTAAGACGGCAAAATACAAACAGATTTTTTATACAAAATACCAGAGTTTTGCTGAGGTTTCTCTTTTTTACTTTTTAAATAAAAATATAAAGAAAATCTAATGAGCTAATGCTTATAATTTGCTCTTTTATCATCAAAGAAACCATACAGTTTCAGAAGGAATAAAAAACTTTACCTAATAAGGTTTCTTTCTGAATTAATTTTATGAAACTTAAAAAATTTTACTGAAGAGGTCCACGAGCAGCCTGAATTTTGACCTTCTTTGAACAATGTTTTGGGCTCTCTGCTCTTCAGAGGTCAATTACAATCCATATGAGTCTAAATAGCACAGCTATTTCTGCTTAATCCTCTATCTAAATTAATTGGTTAAAAATATCCAATCAGGTTCAGAGTAAGGTTGAAACATCTAGTTACTCCCAGTATACAACTATAATAACCTCTATATGATGCTGTGTCTCATGCTGGGGTCATATCCTTGTTTTCTTTCCTGCTTTACCTTTACATTTTAAATTAGCTTCTATTTAATTCAAATTGCTAGCAAGACTGGAAAGAAAAGCTTGATTTGTGAAATATTAATTATCTGTATGTTCTCAGCTAAGGACTGAAAAATGATAAATGCAAGCTTTTTGCTTCTTTCAACAAATTATCACTACCAGCTACATTAACAACAGTATTATTGATTAAATTTATAAGATTAATATTTATTTCTACATTCTGTATTGATTTATTGGGCTGAGACCTGACTTCAAAATTGTGAAGAAAAATAATCTAAGCTGCAGAAAGTGCTAGCATGCTCAAAATAGGAACATAAAGCTAATTAAGATCTGGTGACAAGCACATGTTTGTGCTTTTACTGGCATACAATGGATATATGCACAGCTAGTTTTCTTTCCTTTTCTTTTCTTTTTTCTTCATGAGCACAGCTGTTTGCAATGAATCAATTCTTATAATTTCCCAATTGACCCATAATGAAGGAGAGCAGCCAGCTTCAAAGTACAGTTGTTAGTATCCTTTCTTAATCCACCTTTGTGAGACTACCTTTGCAATAAGTGTGTTTTGTGAAGGTGAAACTGGAAATGCATCTGTGCAGACACACATATGTGTGTGTATTCTTTCTACAAAGAAGTGTAAAATGACATTGATGGCAAATACATGAAAATTATACGATGAACCATCTGTAAGAGTGAGGTCCTGCCTTGGTCACACAGAAGTCCAATCAATGGCATGATGAAAATATCATTATATTATGCTGTCCACAACATAATCTGGATATAATTCAGATCCTAGGAATTTAAAAGCTTTTTGAAAGTGACATTCATTAATTACACTTCACAAAATGTTTTCAGTTTATATCCCAGTGAGGACAACCAGGAAGCTCCTGATGCCACCAGAAGAGGTAACAGCAAGATTATTTTGTTGTTTGGAAGAAAGAACTCTTGGATATTTCATAGCTATTTGACATCATACCTATTTTTATCTTTCTTAGACCATGATAACTATCATGAGAACTGAAAATCTGAGTATCAGAAAAGAGGAATACACAAGACTAGTCTCATTTCTACCTTTCTCAGTTGGTTTAGTACAGACAACTGATAGGTCAGCAGCAGTTTTCAGCTTCAGATCACTACTCTGACTGGTTTTTCTACCTAGAGAAGTGAAGCTACTTCTACTCTATTTAACAGATAAAGCCGAAGACTCATCTTCTGATTAGATGAAGCAACAATAACAACACAATATTTTCTGAAGAACATCAATACTTTTCCTGTGATTAAGATAAAGCTTTTCTTAGGTCATCTATAGGCAACTGCAGTGTAGTATATGCCACAGATTCTAACAGCTTAAACAGACACCTGAGTTTATGAAATAGATACACAGATACTATATTCTGTTTGAAGTACTAAAAAGGGAACATCAGTCAATGGTACATCAGTCAAAGGACTCATGTATGTGGTATGACCTTCATGGCAAAGCTAGAACACAAAGGAGTTGTCCAGCCTTTGCCTGAGCTTTTCCTGTGGCTTTTGATGATCATGGACAGATCATATTTCCTAAAGAACTCCACAGCAGCTCATTTAAAGGAACTCTGTGAATCAATTTGCAGCAAGCTGTAAATGTTGCTCCTTTGAAGCAGCCAGAATTCCTTTGAGAATCTCTTTTCTGACAAACTCTGGATACCTGTCAATCACTTGCCTTGGTGTTTAATGATATGAAGGCCAAAAAAAAAGAAAAACATACCCAGAAAAGAGTTGTGCGGTAAAACGCTATCAGACCTGACCCACGCTGCAGGTCCAGAACACAGCATGTAATCAATCTGTATTATAGATAGTTAGCAATGTTCTTGGGTCCATTCTACTCAGGTAACTTTGTGGTGGAAGCAAGGGCATTTAGCTTTGAACTGAGCATCCAAAGAGATCTTTTGGAAGTCCGAGTAAGAAAAGTTGATAGTACCAAGAATTAAGTGGAATACATACAATGAGAAAAGTAATATATTTTTAACTGCCCCAGCAGTGGAAACTTTTTGGTAGCATTAGAGGTGCTATAAGAAAGAATGAATCTGTGAATGTCTGAAATATATTTGGCTAATAACCATTTTTAACATGCAACATATTACATGTTTTTATTTAGCTCTGTGGTAATGTGTTTTCCAAGAAAGAGCAATGTATCTGCATGGATTGGGACATAATACTGAAACAAAACCCTGCAAGGAAAACCTGCAAGCCTAGGCCCAACATTCTTATGGCATGCCAGGCCTTAAAGGTGGCAAAAATGTCCAAGAGACTTTACACAGGGAAACCAATCCATGTTGTGTTGTTAAAATTCCTCAATGGAAATCATGTTTTGTGCAGGGTTTCTCAAGTACATGAAGATGGGGAAGATCCTTTATTTGGTGTTAGTTTAATAGATTGATTGGAACAGAAAGGAAAATGTAAGAGGCACAAACAGGTCCCTTTTCTCCAAATCATTTTGACAAAATTCAGTGGTAAGAAATTACTTTAATTACTTCACATATTTTAAGTCAGAGGTAACACTGGCAACAGCCCATTAACAGGCGACCTGAGTTGTAACTCAGTAAAAACATAAAAGAAAAAAAGAAAATAAGTGCATTCCAATGTTTCCTCTCTGTCAGTGAGGAAACACACGAGTTACGCAAAATTTCTTTCTACAGCCTCAGCTATTTTCCAGGGGACCAAGAGGGTGAAAACTAGCCTAGAGGTAAAAAGTGATTTTTAGCAGGCAATAACATCTCATTATCTCAATGCTACAGTAATGTCCAGTGTCATGGGAAATAATACTCCTTGAAGTGAAAATGCAACCATACGCATTGTAGTCTTCAATCAAGGAGTTGCAGAGAGGCAGGTGTTGGGAGTCACAGTCATAAAACAGTTATACAAAACCATAGATGTCTCAATAGATATTTGTTTACTATAGCTTTTCTTTTTGATATTTCAACATGGACTAAAAGACTGGAGTTGGAGAGGGAAGGTAAAGACAGATAGAAAATGATGAGTGAAACTTATCCTTTATCCTGAAGAAGTATTCTGTAAGAAAGGCATAACATTCAGAAAAGCCATTATTTCATATCAACAGGAATCAATTAGCTGTGGATTATATGGCTGGTTTGGTCATCAGCTTCTGTATCTGCATTATTATAGATCTTTTTGCACAGCGTGAGTTTAGCAAAAAAGACATGAGTGAAGGCAGTTGGAGTTTTATGATTTTGGAAGTAAAACAGTGAGACCTAAATTTCAAGGGGACCACCTTTCTATGAGCTTTGGGAAAAACAAACTCAGAACACTGACATGAACCAGAGAGAGCATAAACTACTCATTTCAGTCCTGCAAGAGTCCACTTAACTCCCCTTTCTGAACAGATAAATGAGTGACTGCAGCGATGATAAATTAGTTCAGCTCTCAGCAGTCACAGTGACAAAAGCAGCAGAATTCACATTTAGGATTATTTTATATAAGCAATATCATGGACATTTAAAGAGAATGAGTCTCTTTCATGGTGATTTGATCCGCTCGACACGCAGGGTGCCTCGAGAAGCTGCAGGCTGCTCCTTGCAGCTGCGCTCCCAGAGACTCCTGCCGGACTCACGGTAGTTGCTGACAAAGAGTTCTGCTACCCACAAAGCTACACCACCTCCTATACGACAAACTAAGCTGCCAAAAATACCTCATCTGTAGCAATGATTCTTCCTGCCACTGGAGATACTGGATTTTTCCCCAGTCCTGGCTAAGGACACAATGTCAGAATAACTTCCCTTTATGTCCACCCTTCTGCAAAGTGTCCCTGTCTTCTGCACAAGCTAGTGCCACTGTTGGAAGATAGAGAGCTGTAAAAACAGAATTCTGTCTTCTCTGACCCTTTTAGAGGACTTGGTCTTGCTGTGAGCCTTCATTAGGCTTTTATACATGATCATTACTTACAAAGCAACTCCCTTGCCTTTCTGCCAGGAAGAGATAGATGCAAACACTAATTTTTAAAAATTGGATGCAGCTGAATCAGAATAAAATGTTTAAGACCCAGCTTCACCTACAGTATTCTGAGTCTGTGTTACCCCAGTATTGATCTTCACATTTAATGGTAGATCTTGGTGAGACAATTATTGAACTGGATATTACAGTACTGACATATTAGACAAGGAAAAAGTTGTGAAACATTCTTTTGCATTTGTTCTATTGCAGTGGAGAAAAGAAGTAGCAGAATTCTTTATAGAATTAATTTTAAAGTACTGTGTTGTGCATCACATGCAGTGATTTGTGAGACAAACCCACATATTAAAAGCTACAACTCTACCATAGAAGTATTGTTTCAAAGTCTAGTAATAATTCAAACCATATAACCAAATGTTCCAGTCCATTTTGATCTAGTTCCATCACACATTCCTAAGCCATACCGTAAATCCCACCCAAAACAACAAAAACCACAAAACAAAAACTTAAAAACCCTACCAAGAAACCTGAAGGTAATCACTTTGCAAGCCTTTTTTATTTTGTTATAAAGCTTTTGGAAAGCTTTCAAGACAATGCTAATTCTTGAATAAATGCCACTACAAACTTTGCAAACATGTAGGATAGGCAGACCAATTTCTGGAGAGAGAATGAGCAAGCATCCAGCTGAACGAACCGCAGCGCCCCTCTGCCCCACTCATATCCTTTTTCTCCACACAAAAGCCAGAAAACAAATTCCTTGTGGATAAAGTGAATGCTGACTGATTGCAGGTTGGGGTTTTTTAATTAAATTTGCCACCTTGACAAAACCTGCCCATTTGCTCTATCTCTGCATGCAACCAAGACTGCTTTTCTGAGCACTTTGAAATTCCCCTTACTGCCAGGATCATTGAATGTTTTACCTATCAGGCTTGAATCCCCCTGGCCGTGACATTATTCAAATACTGCTGATACAATGGTCTCTGCATACAGCTGCTTCTGCTAACACATACCGGGAGGAATGTTATTGTGACAGCTTATGAAAAAATTTACACCATCAGAAGAAATGTGCTAACACCTTAAGTGTCCAGTATCGAGTACTTCATCACAGCACAAAACCTACAGGAAGTGCCTGTGACATCCACAAGTACTAAATGAATCCATTAGGATTAGTGGTGTTAAAATGAATACCAGGTGCATTAACAAGGGACTGCATAAAACAAAATGCTGCACAAATGTTTGCATCCCAATCCCAGCTTTCAAATAACATCAGCATATTACCCTAAAATCATTACTTTGCTATTCTAGTTCCTTTCCTAGGGAGCTCTAATGATAGTTCTTGCCCTACAGTGAATTCATATTGCATCTGGCACAGGAAATTTGGCATTTCAATTTACATAACTGTTTTCAATTGCACAAATTTGCTGTTCCCTAATTCTCAGCATACTTTGAACAACAGTTTTCAATGCTTGACTGAGAAAGAGCAAAACTGAGCCAAACAAGTTTTCTTTCCTTCCCTCCCCTTCTGTCAGTAGGTTCTTGTGCTTTTTCAAATGAAGATAAAAGAAGGTTGAATGTCAGATTTCAAAGAATAGAATTTGTCCATCATTTTGCCTAGTTTAATTTGGATAGCTGAGACTGACTGATAGAGACTGGATCATGTATTACAAGGGAGAACTGCAGCCTGGGCGAAAATCCAGACACCAAAAAGTATGACATTTCCCAAGAAATAGTGTTCGTGTTTATGTCAGATCAAAAGGGACAGAGATAAATTATAGCATTTCTATGAAAGATCTGTACTGATTTATTATTGACTGAGTTTGAGCTGAAGCTATGGAAGGCAGATGTGCTTCTCTAGGGTATGTCCAGTTCCAAGGTGTACACTTCTGCATGTTGAAGGAGCGAGCAATGAGTGAACAATGATAATACACTACACACCATCCATGTATGTAGAGAGTGTGGAATTTAGAATGAAGACAACAAAGGTGGACTGGAGAGGAAGAAATGTGACACATAAAAATAAATCAAGTCAAGCTCTAAGAAGCTCCAGATCCTCTAGCCTAATCTAGTGGTAACTAAGGTCCTCTGACTGCTTGTAAATCAAGGGAAATACCATTATAGTGCGACCCAGGGTTTCAGCTCACACACTGAAGCTATTTACATTTCTTGAGAGAGAAATAAAAAGCTGATATGGGGAAAATGCAGAGAAGTACAGCTGTGAAAAAGGAGAGGCAGGCTAATCCTAGTTTTGTTGCCAGTTGTCATTGCCTCTGTCATTAGGAGCAGCAGTGATAACATTATCTCTTCTGGTTGTCATTGACATCCATAGTTTATGAGCACGTTGCTCAATTTTCCGACATTGGCTGCTGTGATACACTCCATTTTTGTCATTACCTGCCTCTGGTAAGACACCTAGTGTTTGTAGCAGTCATTCTCCATGAGTGATTCTGGTGTCTGAGATGGGAAGAAACAACTTGGCTTCTGAACAGGGCGTGTCCTCGGTAGAGGAAGCCAGTACCATCTTCCTCCGCTCAGAGGAATCTATTAACAGGAAAGGTGAAGCCACAAGTTATGGTCTCTCCTAGCAGCTCCCAATGAGATTTGTAGTTCTCGTTGCTGAGGCAAGAACACAGAATTGACAAGTGACAGAGCTCAAGGGAATAAAGTTTGGCAGAACTACACTGTCTCGGTGTGCAGCCATGTCCAGTGTCTCCTGGCCTTTTTGAGGATAGAAACAGCGGCCACGGGGTGGGCTGGGGACACAGAGACAGCAGGAATTTCCATGTAGAGGAGAGAGGAGGAGCTGAGCTCAGTCAAATGAAACACAATGCCAAATTTCTCAAGTACGTCTAAGCCACAGAAAAGACAGGAACCACTGGTCTATGCAAATCCCTTCTGTCATCCCGAAACCTTTTTGGCAGCCTGGCCCTTCCTTTTCTTTCTGCTTTTATAAACTGATGCCACCATTCCACCCACTACAGCTGTTTGGCCATCTCCTGTTGCCCACTCATTAGTGTGTCCAGTCCCTTCCTTCTCCTGGCCTTTGTTGCTACTTCCCGCTGCCCAGAAGGAAAACATGCCAATCACGGGCTCAACAGGTTTGGGAAGAAATTAGAAGGGCAGATTCAACTTTTCAGCCATTATGTGGCAGAATTAGAGAGAAAGCCACAGACCACAATGATTTGTAGCATAATTATGGCTTTCACAGATTTTACCACTTGATTTTTCTCAGCTTGTTTACAAATTCACTGAACAGAATATTCCAATTCCATCCTAAAGGCCAATCAAAGTAAACAGTTTTAAGAGCTCTTGAGATAATAATTTTGAAGAGAAAAATATATTGCTTTACTTAGACAGCCTGCAGAAGGTGGTACAATATAAACACATAGAGGTTTCTTGAGTTCCTAAAAATTGAATGTAGAGAGTGCACCCTGGAACGTGTACATAAATGCTTATGTGTGCAGTGTTGTGGACTCACTCTACTCTTTTAAAATATGTACAAGTTCCAGTTTACATCAGAGAGGTCTTTCAATTGCAAGGCAGGAGCAAAATATTCCACCATTAAAGGAAAATATCACAAAGGATGAAGGAATTGAAGCTGTATTAGTTGTTTTATCCCTGTAGTTAAAAGCAAGAAAAATGTATCCAAACCCCAGAGTCTGTGTTGAGTCTACTAATGTCACTGCCAATAAGAGTTAAAATTTCAGTTCCTATGTTTGTCTTCTTTGGATACATTTCAGACTACTTTTGCAATATGTGCTCTGACAGGGAGGTCTAAGAGAGCTGCCAAACTCCTCGTCCCCCATACTCACAAAATACAAATAATCACCTCTCCCTTAACCCTCCCAATTTTTTGACATTATGGAACCAAAAATAAATAAAGTAATTTTTTTAAAAAGAAAGGAATAGAACAGAAAAACTGAAGCAGTTGTCAAGTGTATCATTTTCAGAACTGCTAACAAAAAATTAAAAGTAACGACTATTTAAAATGGCTGTGGCACTTTGAGATGTGGTTCTATAACTGAAATTCATTTCCAAATCCTTCTGTAACTCCAGTGAAGTCAACAGGATTTGGATGAGTTTGATGCACTACCTTTATAAAATAGATGAACAATCACAGTGCTGTCTACCATACATAAGATTTTTTGACAATTCTAGCTTAAAGAAGCTTTTCTTGTAAAACTGGAAAAACATGATTTACAAGATTTCATTAGTTTATAGATGCTTAGCTTTTTAGGATTACCATGTCACTTCATATTCAGGAAATAAAATTCTACACTTGATCAAATCCTGATTCAGAAATGGCATATGGAGAATCCACTTTAAAATATTTAGAAGCCCCCTAAAATTATAATTTCGAAGATGAAGCTTGATGAAATAATCTATGTTTATGCTAACTTTTTTGGGTAGAAAGACACAAGATTAAGCAATCATTATTTTCATACGTTTAAAATATTGTATAAATGAATCAGTTACATAATGTTGTCATAAAAGGTGTAGTCTTTAGACATGGATTTAAATAGCTCACATCAGCTTGAATGTAAGCTGTGCCAGGCACTCACAGGCAGAATTGCATGGGGAATGGTCCATTTTTCTTTTTATGCCTTCTGAACAACAGATACAATCACACAAAACCCCCCACTTGAGTCTTTACATGTCCCATACTCAGATCTAAAAGCTGAATGTCAAAGAGAGTATATCACAAATCTCCACTGCATTGTTTGTTGCTCTCTCTGTAGAAAACAGCTGCTAATAATTAATCCATTTTGGTGTTACCACACTTTCTTTTCTGCAGCTCTCAGAAGAGCAGCATTTACAGGATGCTTAAATAAACTTTTTGGTTTCATATGAAGAAGAGGGTATAGTTTGAAGGGCACTAGACAAGCATTAAGCCAGTGAAAGACTGTGTTCTAGTCCAGAGCCTAAAGCAGACACTACCAAATAGTGTTGGTTTCTGGTTTTGTAATACTGAATAATTATGGCTTGAATTCTTCCAAATGGAAACAACATCAAACACGTAATCCTGCTTTTAGAAGGCTTCTATACTGCCTAGCAAAACCATTGCATTGTGTATGCCTCACTGGAGTCTCGTAAAAGAAAAGCTGAAGAAACAGAAATTCCACACTGTTCTCTAAGTGTATCCACTTTGGTTCATATTTATTTTTCCATCATTATAGCTGTTATTATTGTCACTTCTGTCTAAGCATTGTCTTCTCCACTTCCCACCTCAGGTTATTGTAACAAAGTGCTGACTGACAGTTAGAGATTTCCAAAATTAACCCCAAAGAGATGAGCAACCCCAAGAGCACAACTCTTGACAAGCTTTGCAGCAGGCACATTCAGATGATCTTTGTGAAACAAAGGGCAACTTTTGACTAACCTTACCCAGAATGAACTGAAGTGCTTCAGTGAAAGTCAAAAAAATAATCTTTTACTGAAGAAGAATGAAACTCTGAAAATCTGTTTAAGTAAATTCTGATTATAAGCTACACTATTTTCAAGGTGAGCATTTAATCAAAGGAACACTGAAAGAGAAGGTGTCATTCTAAACGTGAGCTAAACAACCACCCACCTAGGGTGCTACTTGTTGTGGCTGCTATTTCTCAGACCAGTGCTGCCATTTTGGGAGGTATAATGAATGAGGAGACTGAAGACAGATGAAGATCAGCTCATAAAACCCCCAAACAATCAACAACACAGCAATAAGATGCAGAGGCTTGTGAGACTGTGCACTGTAGAGATTCAGAGATAACTAAAACATATGAAAGAAAGTACCTGGTCAAGGGAGCCCATTGACGTGTTTGAGGAATTTCTGCCCTTGCATACATTACTGATGGTCAAAAATGCCCAATCTAAGCTATATAAAATATATATACCAAAACCAATCTGAAATTAAGGAGAGTTACTTGAAGAACAGACCAAAGAAGGATATGATGATCAACCCCACATTTTGATCTGGAGAGAACTGCATCAACAGAGATGACGACTTCAGTAGCAGAGTACCAAATCCATTACATTTAACATTTGCAAATTTCATAAGCTTTTTACATTAAGCAGGCTAAATTGCTACAACAGTTCTTCCTGACAAACTGTCAGTGGCTCAGCACAGTGCTAGAACACAGAGCAGCGAAAGTAACAACACAAAACTAAATACCAGCAACTGCTTTGCAAAAGAAACATGGAAAAATCTGTAGAAATTCTACCTTCCATAATTCCTCCCAATTCCTATAGAGAATCAACCTCTTTTCCACAAAAGACCATATTTATACGCCAAAAAAATTCAAAAGAAAAATCTTGTGCAATCCCTTCAGTTGTAAAAATGTCATAGCTGCCAGCAGATAAAAGAACTAAAGCAGAAAGAAAAAAATTATTAGCAGCAGAAAGACAGTCATGGACTAGCAGAACACACCCTCATGGTCAATAATGCAGCAGTTCTAGTTCTAAACACTTTGGGAATGATGAACTCCTGCTTTTTCAGTCTACACCTTCTTCATATTTCTCTTCCCATGAAATTCTGAGTGCATGGTAAAAGGGATGCATGAGGGCACATTAGTTTACATTAGGGCAGCTGCATTAGTCATCAGATATCCAACAGATCAAATTGATTTTGTCTCAGTGCCTTAGATATCTCCTTGATTGCACAGAGAGCTTGACTTCTCAACCTGTGCTTTTCAAAACTAGTTCTAGGGGCTCTTACTGGGCAACAAATAACAAAATCTGTTTATTAGGATTAACTTTATAATTACCTGTTGGCTGATCTTATCCTGGGCAGGGAGAAGCAGTGATCCGCTTTAGAGAATTATCTTAAAATTTGCCTGTGGTTCTTATTAAGTGCTACATTTTAAAGGATTATCTACGCTTTTCCCAACAGTAAATTTGTAAAAAAAATTTACTAAAGTAAAATTGCCTCATGCCTTGCACCTCGATACCTCTTTATTTATATTAATTCCAAAATGCTCCACTTAACTGGAAATCCACAGAAACTCTTTCAGTGTTTTGTGTATTTCAGTTCTTTTTTCAATGTTAAAAAGCTTCTCTGCCATTTTCTAATTCTTTTAACCATAAACAGTCATGTTTAAATATTAATACTCTTTTGAGATGTTTTTTTGTCACTTGTGGTTTTCTATTCCAGCTTGTGAGCAGTTTTGCAGATGGTACTCATTTTTAAGCTTAAGTGAGGTGATCTTTTATATTATTACTGTTCACGCTTATTCATAACTGGCTTTCTTTCAACGAAATAGGGTATTTGTGTGCTCTGTTTGACTGGTACATAATGTACAAGAATTTTTCTTTACAAGAGTCAGGAATTCCAGCCAAATTCAATCTCTATATAAACATTTGTCTGCACTGTTCTGTTGTTTACCCCACTCAAAGAGAGATGAGGTGCAACTGGTGAGGGGGTGAAATTAGACCATTGCATATAAGTTAATTAATCAAAATAGACAGGAGTGTGTGAGAGACGATCATGTTCAAGTGAAGGATGATGTTCAAGTGAACACTTCTCATAGAGATCTTGAAAAATCTATCCAAGGCAAATAGCTTAGACTAGCAAATGACATAGGTGCTGCTGCTTTAAGTAAAACAGCAATTAAAACCCCAGGGAACCTATTGTACATAAAGTCAGCAGTAGGAGTTCAACTGTATCCAAATTCAGAGCAAATCCAGAAAATAAACAACACTAACTACAGGTGTGGTCAACCTTTAACCACAGTACTCTGTCTTAAATTCCTTACCCTTGGGGTTTGTTTTCTTACCAATATGAAATACACGTGCTAGGGAATTCAATGCCCTTAAATTATTTGACTTTCCTACGGTGCACCAACCACTAGATGGGAGAATGGTGAGGAAAATGGCTTTGTGTCAATTTCTGTAAGCAGTCACACAACTATTTGAAATCCAGAATTTTTAAGTGTGATATCTCTGCATGAAACAGCCCACAAGCCTAGCAGCTACAGTGAGAAACACTTGCCTTGCCAGAGTAAGGCATGGTATGGAACCGATAGAGAAAAAAAAGGCAGGACTCTAAAGATACCTGTTCAGGTCTGTGTTGCAGTGGCTGTTGATTTCTGTGGAGATGCGGATGTCACCTGGGAGCTTTATGGAGTACAGATTCTGCAAGAGTAGGTCATCATTACAGAGGTTATTCAATGGGGCCCCTACTTTCCATAAGTCGTCCCCATAGAAGAAGTGCAGAATGAGCTGGGCAATGAGTGCTTTAGTGTGAGCTGGAGAGGAACACTGAATGCATGAAGATGCGATGAATATTTTAGGTTTCTACTTCTTCTGATTCCAATCTCAGAATGTTAGTGAAGTCTGCGTTCCTGGGATAGTTAAATATCACTTCTTTTTTTTTATCCTGAGGATTAGGCTTCAATTCTCAAAAAATTCTGGGCAGGTGGAAATGCTGTAAAACTCTCTGCAGATCTGAAATCCAACCAAATTTGGTCTAGAGCCATTCGTCCACTTAACATCTATCCATTCTTTCAGTTGCAGGAGATATTTTTTAAAAATTGCTCTGCTTCACCCGAACCATAGAAAGAAGGCAAACCATGTTGGAAGTCCCTGAGTGAAAGGTAAGATGTTAAATATGTGATGAAATACTATTATTCAATAGGAACAATCAACATATCAAGAAGTACAGCATACTAAATTCTCCTATTAGTATGAGTTGCAGAAGCAATTGGAAAAGTAATCTCATGGGGAAACCATTCCATTAACCTCGCATAACATGGCAAAACCTGTCTCAATTTTTAATCGCTAACTTTCAGGAAATGTGGCTACGTGATAGCAGTAAATGTTTGTGTCAGAGCTAAAACTAAACAAACCTCAGTGGAGCTGAATATGTTGCAATTTCCACTTTCTATTAGCCTGGCTGGTGAGGGTATGTGGCTGACTGCAGTACAGTCTGACAATCACAAGCGTTTTGCTGTGGTTGAAATGAACCCTTTTTTTTTTTCCTATATTCAACAGACTAGCAGCATGCCTATGGTTCCATGTGGTATTTGAAATAAAGGAGGAAATTTCCAACCCTTTTAGCTTTTTGCATCTCACATAGCAACTAAGTCAATTACTTTTGCTCATGCTCCTGAGGGTCTGGAAGTTTTCTTATGTAGACTTGCTTACATCACTGCCTTGTCATCAAAACATAGTTGACATAGCATCTGCACCCATCCACCTTATTTTGTCCCGAGGCCGCAGTGGTATATGACAAGCATAAAAATAAAGCTCCAGTTAAAGCTCCAGTCGCTTGGTTGGTAGGTTACATTAACACAGACTCTTTGAGATATCACTGAAATAGGTGCAAATAGGTCCTAGGGAACACAGTGAAGTACAACATTGTGCTCCATTCATGCACCAGTTCAGTGCGCTTTCAGTGATGGCAGAGAGTGCAAGGGCATGCTTTGTTAGCTTAATACTTTTAGAAGAAGAAGCAGGAAATTTTGGGTTGAATTTTTACTTTTCAAGGTCATATACTTCATGTCTTGTCTTAAACTTGATACTTTCCATTTCATCTTGACCATGACTCTTCTATGGCTAGCAGCCTGCCCCCTCCCAGAATCATACTGTGAAGGAAACTGTCCAACTTGATTGCACCCAAGAGACAGGATGCAGTTCATGATATTAGGAACATCGCTGTTGATGTCAACAGAAAGTCAGTGCTAAGACAAAGCCGGCAGATGGAAGCCAGACAAATCCAAAATTGGAAAATACTACAGTTGGCTGCCAGTGTGAATTACTTTCAGGTGGTCAGGTTCATCCCTAATTAAGATGGCACCCTCAGCATGCAATCCTAATGAGCCCTCAGCAAAGGCATAATGAGTCCTAATTCTCAGCTTGCGTAGTTGCATTTCTCAAAGTGGGCTGGTTACTATGCAACAAGTGAGGCATATCAAGGATCTTGCATTTGCTAAGTGAAGTGGGAGTCAGATGAGATTAAAAATTTGATTAGTTCATTTACGTGTGCCTGTTTTAAAAGAGTCTGAGAATGAAAAGAGGTAAAGTTCACAATTTATCTTATCATTACACTGGAGAAGTTTTGTTGTTTACATGGAGTTTATCTTCATAATGTTTGAAAAGATATACAGGATACACAAAGCTTCCTGTAAGTCTTGAATTTATTTAATATCAGAACTCAGATAAACTGGAATAAAAATGGACTTCCAGCTCAGTTGTCTTGTAGTTGAGTGAGCTTTGTAACAAAGCTTTAATAAGGAAGCTTGGCAAGGTAGTATAAAAGTCAGGTCTCTTGTAGGGATGCCTGGCCAAGGGATTACAGGGCTATCAAGAAGACCTGGCCATTCCTGGCTGAGTCGCAGAATTGTTCCGCTGACTTCAGAAAAGCTATTTTCTCTACTGCAAATAGAGCCAGCTAAGTAAAAGTACCTATGCAGTCTCATTGCTCTTTACTGTCTATGACACCGAAACAGATTCCACATCTCATTGGCATTTTATGACAGCTGTTGTTTACTACATCCTGGAGCAAAGTAGCCTTCAAAGGTGTTCGTTAACATGATATGGTAAATCATAGTCAATTCTAAGATGCAAAGGTTTATCCAGTAATTGACCTACAGCTTTTAAAACAAAGAGCCATTTTAACTTCAAATCCCATTTGAGAACCATAGATGCTACTGTATATGAATAAAAAATGAAATTATTATACTTAAACTGTGTGGGTAAGCACAATAGAAAGGTTACCTTCTCTGAAAGTATAATAGTAACTCACATAATGATGAACATAGCTAATTTACCTTATCATGTAAGAAGTGTCTAAAGTAGCACTAAGCAATAGGGAGTTTAAGTGTGGTGTCCTCCAAAATGTTTGTTCATAGGACAATAATGAATTTTTAAAGGCATCCAGATTATTATCTACTCAAATTACTGGGAGTATTTGGATTATAGGTATAGTAAAACTTTTGCATGGCCTTCATGCTTTAAAAAAAAACTTGCTTACATTCTTTGCTGTGGCCGCAAAATTGCTTACATTGCACTTTGTCAAAAATGTTGGGTTGCTTCTGATTATCACTCATTAATATTTTCTTATAGGTACCAATACTTTGAGCATTTGGGAAGACACTTCTCAGTTTAGTGAAAAATATGAAGTGCCAGGTGTTCAGCTAATGTGAACCAACGTTGAAGAACATGAGTCTGGCAAGGGAAGTTTTGTTACTATGTCCAGGCTGCTGTATGTAAAGATACAGAACTCAGCATAATTGGGCATCACATTCCATGGCAACATAGGCTGAAAATAAATCTGGTTGATTTATGAGAAAAGGTTCCTCCTTTTCTTGCCTCTCCCTTCCCCAGTGCCTTGAGAAACTGCCAGTGCAAGATATAAATGCCACAAAGAGTTTCTGGCGTTCACAGTATTCTGACCTCTCACAGATATGCTGAATAGCAATTTAAGAAGCTCTCAGGTAATATTTTGGCATAGACCAATGTGACTCAGCTATTTCGTCCTCCTCTCCCCCTACTCAGCTGCACGCAGATCTCCCTTGACATCCTTTTTCCTGGTTGTTAGGCATTGTCAGATACTAGCACACACTCTTTCAGAAGTTTGTATCACTGTTAGACTTAGTTGGGAATTTTATGTGATTTTTTTTTACATTACGAAATACTGAAAAAAACTAAACAAGTCATGGGTAAGTCAGTTTTGTAATGGAAGATCAAGTTTGACATATGTTACACAGTTGCAAAATTATCATATTTTTTGACATTTTCAAAAGCAGTTTATTTCCCTGGTGAAAATCACTCTTAGTTTTGAAATTAGTGTATCCCTCAATTAAAGGGTAAGTAAAAAACTGCAGAGGCGAGGCTGGTGTGACAGGAGTGGGGCTAGGTGTTAGACCACAGGAAAAAAACCTTCCTGTGATGATCAGAAAGGCTTGTGACTGTGCTATGTAGACATAGTTCAGCTTAAAATAAAAGCATCAGACAGGAAAAACATTGCCAAAATGGTAAAAGAAGTTTTGTATGGACAGAGCACCAATTACTCAGATTCTTGTGATACTCCAGCTAGAACTGGATGGTTTCTTGGAGGCATTTTATACCATCCCAAAGGCTAGACAAACTGTGCTTGCCTAGGCCTGAGAAGGATTTCCACCCTGCTCTTAGGAGCTGCAAAAGGATGGCAGCTCTCCAGGTCCCTAGTGATTGCTGTCAGACATCTCCAGCTCTACAGACACAGATCCCAACAGACCCTTTTCAGCTATGCCAGCCCTTGACCTTAAAAATTAGCCTCAGAAATGCCAAGAAAGCCTGACAACTCATAGCAGATGTCTTCTGAATCTATACTCAAATTGCACTGTCTGGAAGGTTCTAATGTCACAATAGCTGCTAGGACAGTGCATTGTTTGAGCATAATTTGTAAAATTAGCTAGGTCAAGTGGATTTTATTTGCTGTTGCTAGGAACAGCCTTCCTTCTTGTGGATGACACTAACAGAAAACTTCAGCGTGATAAGACAGCACAAGACCATGTTTTTCTGTTACAACTAACTTGTGATAAGTTCTCTTGCCTTAACCAAGTTGTAAAGACTGCTTGTTAGGACTGCTGGTTTTGCCCTTGATGAAAGCCTCACTTTGCCTGCTCTTGGCAAGGACAGTTCCAGGCACAGGCAAAATGCGAAACTGTCTAAGCAATGGGGAAAGTAGCCTTCTACACACAGCTAGAAAAGGGTTGAAAAGATGGTTTGTATACAGAAGCAGCACCACAGGAAAAGCCTTGTCCTCCGCCTAGCCTAGACAGGATCACAAAAAGCAGAAAAAGGCTGTTCCTTTTGTCAAAGGATTTTAGAATGAGTGGTGTAGCAGCTACTGCAGGGAGTTCATATCCCACCCCAAGAGCAGCAGCTCTCCCTTGTGAACTCATTACTCCCTTTATCAACAGCTGGAAAAAGAAACTTATTTTTTCCTATCTCTATCTCAAGTTTATCTTATCACTTGTCCTTGGCTGTGACTGGAAAGTTTGCCTGTCATCTTTAGAACAATAAACTTCAATTTTGCCTGTACCATTGAGTGTCTTTGGGAATGAAGGGGAAACATTATCAGGATAAATGACATCAGCCAATTTCAGTTTTCTATACATTTCAGACAAACTTAAAAGACAAGCTGCAATAACACCAACTCTTCATAAGCAACTAAGTTTCTGAATCTGATCTCCTAAAATTAAAGTTATGTAATTAATTAGAAGTATCTGTCTAAGAATGCTGGAGATGTTGATAAGCTTTATCATGTAGGTTTCAAAGATTAATACGTTTCTCCATGGACAGGTTTCTAATCCAAAGTAGACCTGAATTCACTGAATGACTAAGGATGGCAAAGAAAAACCTCCAGTATTCTTGAAATTCCAAGAGTTTGCAATAGAGACATTTTATTATCATCCCCAAAAGTGCTTTCTCCCAGCTGGATGTTATAAAACCAGTTTTTAACCCACATAATTGCAACCTCAATTATTCATACGAATTAACTGCTCTGTTAAAAGGTTGTTTACTGTTTGAATGATTTATTAACAGCCAATAATATATTTATTTATAAGTGGAGAGGGGAAAGCCATAGGGGATTTCAGTTTCAGAAACTACACAGTCAATCTTATCTTGGTTTTGCCACCTGAGACACCAAGCTCTTCAGGAACAGATAAAAACATGAGAAGTTCTACTGGCTCCAGTTTTTCTTTATTGACCTGGAAGTATTATTCCACTTTTATTTTTTTTCCCTACCTCTAGAAACAATGACGAAAACTAAAATTTTAGCCCTTGCCTCATAATAGTGTAACTTAGAGGTTTCAAGGCATCAGTGTTGCAGCAATGTACATAACAAAGAATGGCATGAAGTGTTGTAGTGCATATGCCAAATGCTGTCATCAATATTTCATTAGTTCCAGATTAGGAAAAAATCAAGCAGGAAATTACTCCCATACACGATAGAAATATTAATTGCACACAGGATCTAGTGTCCCACTACAACTCTTCCATTTACATCAGGATAATTGGACCAGCTATTCACCTCACGAGGCTCAAGAAAATTAAGGCAGCTGTTAAACTTCTGCGCTGGGGATCATACCCCTCCTTCTTATACTGCCATGGAAGAGGTTGTTTAAGTGAGAATTAATGCAAGCTCAGAGAACACACAGCATCTCTTAAATAGCACCATATATTGTATAAAGCAGAATTAACAACCCAATCACTCCTGAGCAGCAGAACATGGAGAGCAATAACCCTCTGCATGTCCAAATCGCTGGCCCTGTGATAAGCACAGTTTAACTATGGGGAAGAGCAAAACAACTATCCAATGGTGTCTTTGGAGCAAAGCATACTGGAGGTATGGTACTGGCCAGGCTGGAAGAGTGTACAATGCCCAGAATATGACAACTACATTCTACTCCACATTTCACTGCAGGAAAACATTCAGGGATATATACTTCCACATAATCATAAAAATTTTGAAGTCAATTTATACACCTACATAAAAGAATCACCTGGAAACTGTATCACCTCTCCAGCATGTACACCCTTGCAGCAGCTCTGATAGCAGTGAAATTTCAACTGTATCTTCTTCTCCAGATGAGCAAGCTTTCAGAACTCAGAAGTTATTGTTGTAGCAGGAGAGATCAAAGGCCTTGTAGCAGGTGTTTAAGCAGCTGTTCCTGTCCAATTTCTGCCCAAACGATTCACAGCTGGCTATGAAAAGAGTAGCGCAGAGAACTAGTCAAAGTTAGGGGAAGTCTTAGATTCTCTGACTTGGTTTGTTATGGAAGAAGTAGATTATTATTACATGATATTTTCTATGCACTAGCAGGAAGAAGAGCTTTTCTGTTAAACACCTGATTAGCTAAGGACTTAGACTCAACAGCTGTGCTGAATATTTCTGAAAAGCATCTTTCTGTCTGCCCAAAATGCCTACAAACACCTTGCAAGGAATGGAGCCAGGTGCCAAAGTAGGAAAGAGGGAAAGATCAAATCCTTTGTATGGACATCAGAGCTCAGTTGTAACCAAGAGAGACTCACTGACATCCTGAGGTTACTGTAATGGGGTCCTACAGCAATAAGCAAACCTATGCTGAGTACCAAATTTTTCCTGCTGCTTGTTAATGCCTCTTAACAAATTGGCAATGGTCCAGAAAACAGCACCACAGAATGGAAAATAAACCATACAATGAAAGACTGAAACTCAGTTTTTCAGAGCAAAGGGATTTATTTTTCTGTGGTCTATAAATACATGGACAAAAACTTCTTACTATCAAGATGCACAAAACACAATGTGTGAAAATTGAAGCTAGACATTTTGTGTTGGAAATAACAATCAAAACCCTATTTAACAATGAGGTGACTTTTCCATTATCTGACATCTCCAAATTAAGTTAAGAGGTGGTTTAAGTTATGTGCTCCTGCTCCTTCGGAAGGTTTGGGATGGAGGAAAACATTGGGTTGAACTGCCTTGGGACATGCAAATGGACGCTCACTTTACATCTTGGAAAACTGTTTATACTGCCGTAAGAAAAGCAGGTAGTTGGAGGATATGCACAGCGCACACCTGCTGCCACAACCATCCTTAGGAGACTAAAAAGATCTCCTGCTCACTGTGGCTGGAATAACATTTTGTCGAGGTAACCGAGTACCACCTCAATGCACGCCAGACCCTCTGGTAAGTCCACACCAATGTGATAAACATCCAAATTTGCCTTACAGCTATAAATGTCCCCAGAATTTCTATTATGGAAACAATTTTGGTGCTTAAATTGGCTCATATTTCCATTTGAATAAAAAACAAACAAACAAAATCCCAACCAAAACCAGAGGATTTCTCCTAATAGGATAGAATTTTCTTGAGAAAATTAGGTGCTGCTCTAATATGGCTTTCCTATTTAAAAAGTTTCATTTTGCATAACCTTTCAAATATTTATATTAAAAACTTAAATACTGATTTGAAATGAAATATTAAATTATTTCACTCCCGGCAATGTCAGCACCATTGAAAGTGCGAGGGAGAAATTTTCCAAAATGAAGTGTCATTGAAAACTTTGACAGAAGGTTCTGATTCAACAAAGTTGCTTTTTCCAAACAGAAGAGAAAAAAAGTGTTAGAAAAATTATTAACGCAGCTTTGAGACCTCTGGAGGCAAGTTGTGGTGTAAAGTCTGACTGCAACTGAGGAAATTAAATACAGTCTACACTCTTTAAAAGGCATTGCTTTAGAAAGTCCGTTTTTTTCCCTTCAACTTATATTCAACCATATTTAGCACACCTGCAAAGAGTCAGGGGGACTGTCCTGGCAGCTGACCTCCTTTCACTAGAGAACAGTTTGAAAGCAAGGAAAAGCAGAGTTTGCTTCCTTTTTTTCTTTTTCTCCACAAATTTCAAGCAATCCAACCCTCAGCTGGGTAGACCGTCTGCACTTACGAGAGGACAGCTCAGTGTCCATCCCCTTTCAAATTCTTGATCTAATTCAAGACACACAGGGTTTTTCATCTCCTTCCAATGTAGAATATTAAGAGAGTACTAGAGTTCAGTCATTTTAAAGCAAATGAGACAAGCTGGCAAAAAAAGTAATGGAACCAAGAGTGAAGAGAGGTATATTGACCCGAACAAACCTAAATTCAGAAATGACTGTAAGGGAGCCACCAAAATCCTACCAATGAATGCTAGAGTCAGGAATAGGGATTCTATCCCAAACAGCACGATTTCCTAACCATGCTATGGTAGTATTCCTCTTAACCTGTGGGACTGAAATCGTGTAACCACTTTTACAATACTTAGTGTTTCAGGTTAAGGTAACTTCATGTGCTATGCACTATTAATGTAAAATATCAGCTGCCTGCCTGAGGTTTGCAGGCCTTAATGTAAGAGTTTTATTTTCAGCTTGCAAGGCACTCACACTGCAATTAAACAGCTAACCCCAGGGAAACAATTTCAGGGAATTTACTCTTCGTCAAAGTGTTTAAGAATCTCACTCTCTTAAGGGATGAAAGAAACTATGACACACGAAAGGATAGCAAAGATATCTACTTTACACAATGTAGAAAATTTACTCCTGGATTTAATTTAATTCATGCATGTATATGGGTATACATTAATATATATGTTCCAGGCACATTTATGTATTTGGAAGAGGGTTTTATAGTTTTATACATATACAGCACAGACTGTTTTAGAGGTTATTTTGTGCTTTGTAAACAAGGTAAAAAAACACCCTTGAATTGCTTTTTGAACCAAAACCAAACACAGAATTTAAATATTTCAAAAGCTAAAATACATGCATTAAATAGGGCCTGGAATATGTCCACAGGAACGTACTGATTTTCCAGAGAAATAAAGGGAAACTTTAGCCTCTGCTCTCACTTTCCTAGTTACCATTGCTGGGTGGGGCATAAAGTCTGTGGCAAATAACAGTGTTTAAAAAAAGATAGAAAAATAAACAGAGAACAAGCCCGCTCCTGCACAGTTTTCTTCTTCCAGCTTCATCATTATAACCAGCCCTGCTCATAAAGTAGCACAGACTTCCTCCTTTTTGGACACAGAGATATATAACTGAAATAGGTCCATACTAATAACCATAACCTTACGTTGAAGGTAAGACCAGAATGTTGAATGTAAAAGCTGAACTCTCCATCTTCTTCCTTCAGTAGCTAGTGAAAATGAGTTTGGCTCTTTTATTCTCTTTTGGTCCAGCTGTTTGGCCATCTTATCCCAAACAAACTACTCAATAAATACTTCAAAAGCCTTTTTCCCTGTGCTCTCCCTCAAATCAGTTCACACTGTGCTTTAAATACATTCTGCTGAACGGGCTTCACAGCTGAACAGCAATGTCAGGAGTAATCATGGCTCAGTTATGGGCACTGAGGCTGTTCAGCCTGTGGTTCTTCTGATCTTGGCCAATAGGTCATTACACACCAGTACCATTTCCCACTGGACTGGAAAGAGGACAATACCACATAGATTTGTGTAAGTTACATGAGCCCAAGCATCTTTAGCATCCTGGATCTTTAAATGCACGGCTGCACAGGATCAGGAAACTCATGACAAATTTATAAAGTCCTCCGAGATACTTGGAGCAAGAATCAATAGCTATGACAGTGACATCATTATTATTATGAACCTATTGCAGTTTGGCAGTGTTGTGCCCAGTAGAAGTAAGGGAGAAGAGAATAATCTGATAGACAACTATATTATGACCTGAGGCACTGCATGTGTTACCCAACTGTCAAATTTTAGGAAGTGCTGGCTACCTACAACTCACGTTGAAACCATCTCTTGTGACTTGGCTTACATTGTAAGGAGTATGGGACTTTCAGATTTGAGCAATGAGAACAGGGCTGAATGAGACAAACAGCAAGATTAGAGCAGTGTACAGAGAAATGGAGAGCACAGTGTATCTGCAGAGAGAGCTCTAACAACCCTTTTTTTTCTATAAACCATGCTTAGGGTTTGCTTTGTTACAGCTCCCAAGGACTACGTTTTACACAGCTCCTATAGCAAGCACTAGCTGCTACAAAGTCCAAGGGATTTTGTTTTGGTTTGTTTTTTTTTAACCAAGATATCTTGGTTGCAAAAGAAAGATGATGGTGCATAAAACTGATACACTAGTCACATCAAATCCAAAGATGAAATATTGTCAGATTTAAACCTCAACCTTATAACTGGTCAGAAAGACTCCTGGGAATATCCAGCTGTAGCATCAGAGATTTTCTCTGAAGTCAACCCTCCCTTACCACTTCTCCCCTCCACAAGAGAGCTGCTATCAATATTAGAAAACAATAACAATAATAACAGTCTGTCTCAGTCACATGAATTTGCCTACATGAAAGCAGATCTGTGGCCAAGCGTTTAGCTCTCAAGTGCAATCCCTCTGGGAGTTTATCCAAAGGGAATTGTTCCCAGACCAATCAGCCTTTCTTACCTTACCCAGTAAGCTAATGGGGTTCTAGCTGACTTCATCACTCAAATGAAAGAACAGGGGGAGGGAGGAAGGCAGGGCAGTGGTTTAAGCTTCCCTAAAATTGTTGCCAGTGTTCTCTGGAAGTAAATTATCTAGATTCATCCAGACAAGATCATCAAGCAAGAGACTGAAGGGGAAAAGATGTGATGAGGTCAGTGATGGCTTGCCTCTTTCTGCAGAGATCTTGGTGCAGGAGAAGGCTTCACTGAATCCCTTGCTACCACTCAAGCTAAAACAGAAGTGTGTGCTGGGTGCAGTCCTACAGACGACTCTTAACAGCATTCATGTCCAGTATGACAAAGTGAATCCATCTCAACTTCTTGATATCCTTGTCCTTTACATAATAAACAGGCCTTTTATTTGAACCGAACCTTGCCTGTGTTTTAAAATATTCAGTTCTGAGAGTCAGGATCAAGCAGTTGCCCCAAGGTGATTGTAACACCTCCAAGAGCTTAGAAAAACTCATCATTTTAACTGGTCCACCTTTACTGTTCTTGTCCTAAACTGTGGCATCAGGCCACTTTCTAGAAGAAAATCCTCCCATGGCATTTGTTTTTGCCTTATACTCAATACTTCAAAGTCATCCAAAGTCAGCATCTGCTTCTTCTATAACTACAGCAGCAAGAATGGGGGAAGCATTACAAACTTCCACTTTACTGCATCTGGATGTAAAATACCATGCACAATTATTAACTGCCTCCCCTGGACATTTCCTTCATTTATTTTGCTCAGGCAAGCAGGTCTTGGAAACTTGAGGTTGAGTAGCCTCAGCAGCACGAAATGGTCAGTGATTTATTAAGACAGGCTGTAGGTGCAGAAATGCTCACCAGGTGGCTAATAAACAGGCTTTGTGAAATAAAACTAAGGGGGGAAAAATATCCGTGGCCTTTTCTTGGGATAGTTTCAAAAATTTTAAATATGCACCAGGGAAGGCACACTTTTTTCAAGATATTACTATTTTTTTAAACAGTTTGTCATGTTCTTTGAATGTTAGACATACACTTGGCATTTTCTAAGTCAGTACAATTCCATAGTGAAGAAGGGGGAATATATTAATATAGAAATAGTCTCCCTTCCATGTGGAACAGCGTTTAAATCTCATAGTGAAATGGTCTTTCATAATGAATTACAAGTATAATCCAAAAGCTGAAGAGGGCTTTGATCACACTTCAGTGCGCTTCCCAGTCTGCGGTGACACAAGGTAACTGAGGCTGAGGAGAGTTGCAGACAAAACACTCAGAGAAGTTCAAAGATAAGCCTTCTTTTTTTTTCTTTGCTAAACTGTGGAACAAGAATATGTTCCAAATCATGAGATAGGAGTGAAGATAAGAAAATACGCACTGGGGTGACCAAAATAGATATTTCAACAATAAGAAAATGGTCTTTTCAAAGAAGGCACGTATCTTGCGTATATAAAAATGTTGGATAAGGTAGCCTTGATAGCTGGGCAAGATAAAGATGAATCCTAATTATTTAAATTTTGATGCTCAAAAAAAATTTGTATGGAACTTAACTTTTTTCTAGAGCAATAAAACACGAAATCTTGCAAACCTTTTGTTTGTGGTTTTCATCAGCTTGAGGACAAAAAATCTTGAACTAAAAAGTACATTGATTATAGGAATTATAAAATAAAATTTAAAAAAATGTAATAAAGAGAACCTACTGACAAAAAGACAAAAATAGACATTGAAAACTGATGCAAACTTTGATTCCAGAAATTTATCTGATTACATACATTCAATAAAGGAATAAGATAATTTGTTTTTACAAGCATCACTTTTTCCTTTCTTTCATATTTCTTGTTTTAGTAGTACCTTGTATTGCCACTAGATATTAGCTGGTAAACTGGTTGGCATGAATCAGCTCTTGGTGAGTCATTTGAGAACAGACAGCACCCTCTTTAGTTGCCATCCAGTTTTACAGCCCTCTCTTTGTCCATGGGCTAGAACCTGCGGTAGAATGTGACCTCAAGAGATCATTTGTATAAACAACAGAAAGAGAGCATGTATTCAGCCACAGAGTATTTCCATTACCAACCATCCACCCATTTTTTTATGTTCTTTGCTAAGGACTCAGAGAGGATGTGAAGACTGCCCTGTGACCATCCATATATCACACCTTATACGATCTGCACAGAGGCATTTCCCACAGATTGGGACCCAACAGCACCACAGCGTTCTGAAGGAGCATATGCAGAAAGCATGGCTGATTACAAAAGGAGAAAGATCTCTTACTGCATCTATAAATAGGTCACTGAGTTTGCCAAGCTTCAGAAAACTGAAACACTTGGGATCGATCCATAGTCTTGCTAGGCCACACATACATCAGCCCACTCCAATATACTTTTATTCACTCTTGAGCACAAAAGATCCTCCTTTTCCTGCCACTGGGATTAAGTCAGTGAACTTCCTCAAACTGCACAATTACTTAATAAGAACAAAACCTGAACTCAAAGATAAGCAAAATATTTGGCTTGTTGTTTAGGGCTTCAGTCCAGAAGCACATGGTTACAGCTACCCAAATTCAGGATAATACTTACACATTTACTGAAGTCAGATCAATCTCAGTTAGATTTAGATAAATTTAAAATGCTCTCCTGAATGTAAGCAGGAAGAGCTCCTGGTAAGCACATCTGTCAACCTGGTGGGAGACCTGCACATTTCTGAGAGGATTGCAGTTTGCTGGGATTGACTCACCTGCTGATCCTTTTGAGCAAAACTCTTGCTAGAGTAGTGTTGAAACAATATCTTAAATTTTGCCATCAGCTTCTTAACCTTGATGCCATGCAAGGCACCATAAAGATATTACTTATGAAAGGTGACAGATTAACACCTTTGCAGCAGAAAACATTCTTCATTAAGGATTTGTGGAAATAATAATGAATCTGTGATACATCCAGGCTATAAATTCCAATATAAAGAGTATAATAATGTGAAATACCTATAAGTAAAAGAACTGTTCAGATCAGAATTGCATTCCTTCTTGGCCTCCACCATCAGTTGTCCAAGGAATAACATCTTTCACTGATGTGCCAAGCAATGATCCCATCCCCCATCCCAATTTCAAATAAAGAATATTATCAAGTAACTTGTCTAACTTTTCAAATTTATGATGCGTGGTGAAACAGTGCTGCTTTCTGCCCCTAATAGCAAAATTTCACACAAATGGGTTGTCACAGCTGACAAAATTTCTTTTGAAAAATGGCCTCTTTTCTACTGAAGAACCCAAATTACCAGTCCCAATGGAGACCATAGCATCACCCTGGAGATGCAAGACCATCAGGATAAATAACGAGGCAGAAGGACACTCATCTTAATTTTCAGGTAATGCTCTGTCATCTTCTGAAACTTCCTAGTCCTGAGAGACTTAGAGTACTAACCAGATAAACTATAAAATATGGCAAGGAATGATCTACAGTGATTTGTGCATCTTTCTCAATTCATAAATAACTTTATATTTCATTTCTGGCAGCATGACAAAGCAAGGAGGTAATGAGCCATTATAGAAAACCCATCTGTTGCTCATAAGGGGAAAGCCTTTGTGCTGGTAGATTTATAGAGGAAAATTTTCACTGCAAGTCCTGTTATTGTTAATGAGAACTGCACATCTAATTGCCCATGCTGAAAGTGTACCCCATTATGTTCCTTCACTATCTAGATGGCTGTTGTGTGCTCCAGCAACAAGGGAAAGTTATTACCAAAAGGAACCCCATTGTTAAGAGACAGTGACGTTCAAATTGTGTTGGAAAGGAACATCAAACAGAACAGAGGAGGCTGGGAGAAGACAAGTACAAATGTACCAGTCAAAATTTCTGATAATACAACAAAACCACTAAAGAAATTATTTTTGCATGCACACAGAGAAGCATAGCTCATTTGGTCGACTCCAAAATCCATGTGGTTTTATTTCTCTTGCTAAGGTTCTTGACTTAACCTTCAGAATCACAGTTAGACTTTTAACCTCGTGTAGTTTTACTTGATCACTCTTCCAACTGCTCTAGAGAGGGTGCTCTAGGCAAAAATATCCTGCCTGCACCTACTCAGCAGGGTTTTCAGGCTTCTCTAGAGCACTGAAGACTGTCTCTGCATCTTGAGCACCCTTGAACATCAAGAAAGATAAGGCCTTTATCTTTCCTTTTGCCTATGATTTATTTAGCTCATGCGCACACACTGGACCTCACCTAGCAGTTCTGTTCCAGATTGTGCAGCCCCAGCATCCCACAGCAAGTGGAACAGGACAAGAGGCCAGGGAAGAAGGAATCAGGGCCAGAGGTTTCACTTAGACCTTTGGTCTATAAGCATTCTCAACAGGCATGGGCCTGTCTTTGCCTGAACTTGCCAGTGCTGCAGGACAGGACAGCAAGTGCTCAACCACAGTGGCTGGATCATGCCAACACCTGGACAAGCAACCCCTCTCCCCAGCTCCAAGACTCAGCCTTGAAGCCACAGACACAAAACCTGTGGTTTCCTGCTGCCATTGCTCTGGTATGGGATCCGGGGCCTGAAGGAACAGGCAGTCAAGAAGCCTGATAGAATATTATGAGCTCACCAACACCAAGAAACATGGAACAGATGGAAAGAGAACTGTAATGAAGCAATAATAACAGGTTCGTTCTAGTCCTAGCAACAGGGACATAAAGTTACTGTAACTCAGACAAAGTAACTTTGCCCTTCTCATTTATAGAAGAGAAGCAGGCTCTGTAGCCAGGGCCCTGTAGGAGCAGGCCTGGGAGCCAGACTGAAACAACAGCAACAGCTTAACTTAGCAATATCCAGATAGGCAACACAATGCAGTTTTAAGAGAATCTTCTCTGGCTGCAGACCCCCAAAGATGCCTCTAATCCAAACTAAGTCTCTGTCAAAAGCAATGGGCCGTAAACAACACTGAGCTCCTACTTTATCTTTCCAAAATATAGCTATAAAGTTAATCCACCACTTAAAGGAAAACAGAACATTGCAACCATTGCCAAAGTTTGGTCCATTAATAAAATAAAACGGATGACCCCCCAGATATGTTCTGGGTATGCTTCTGATGGCTTGATGATCACCAAAAATTTTATCCTGCTGCAGCTTCCCAATTTTGAAGACATTGAAGACAATGTTGAAGACTAACAACAGTAGTTACTACTGAGCGTAGCAAAGCAGATCTCTGAGTAATGAAAACAAGACAAATCATATGATGCACGTGTTTTGAAGAACAGTTGTTTAACAGCCCTTCCTACTGGGAGGCGTAAAGTACTGTACAAACCTGCCTTTCCTGTGCATCAACTCAGTGAGGTTGAGATGACATTCCATATGCTATTCCTGAAACACTCACATCTGGAATAGACAAATTAGTTTGTGAAGAATCACAACAGAATCTGCTGAATGTTGCTGAAACTGTAGAAGGACTGTAAGTTATCAGAATAAAATCAAGAATTTGGGCAGATAACTGTGTTCGACATGAAACACCCTGTGGATCTTCAGTTGCCATTAGTGGCAATATTATCTATATTAATTTCCTCAGCAGAAACAGTTTAAGAAATAGAGATCTCTCTAAAAGAATTACTTATTGATTCAGCACCATTTTGGGGGGTAATTGCAACATCATTTTTAAATGTCCTCTGTCCAAGTACTAATTCAGACTATTCCTTTGGGAGCTGGTGATCAGTTTAGAATGTTATGCTACAAACATATGCTCCTTTTAGAGCTCTTAACTGCACAAGGAGCTTCTGGAATTACCAGAGGAGAAAGACTCTGTGTTGCTTTAAGGATTCTCCAGTTGAAGAATCATACTCCTTGTCAGCTTGTGAAGACTAACACAAAACTTCATAAGACCATATGTGCCAGCTGCGGTTTTGTGAGACAGTTTTGATAGAAATGCTATAAAGACTGAAGAGACAGTTATTTTAGTTTTATGTCTCATCCTGTGTGTATGTAAACATGCAAGCATGAACAAGCACTGAATTTATAGAAGCTGGATTTTGTCTCAGAGATCTTTTGATGGGATATGGTTTATAAATGAAGATAAGGGCTCAAGGAAGGTCAGGACAGCATCAATGGTAGCAAAAGAAAAGTTGGACCATCAAAACCAGCACATTAAAATTTAACAGAAACCACTTTACAACACTAAAAGCAGAAAAGAAGTATGCCTTGTCTCCAAAGCATGTATAATGTGACTTTAAAGAATGAAATTCCTTGGGGAGGAAAGGAGAGGAGTAAAAGGCCCAGGCTGAGCTGCGATGTGGTACATCTCCCTATCAGCAACTTTCAAATGGCACCAGGAGATCTGGCACATACTTTATATAACATCCTGCAGAGCTACCGTGGACAAAGGAGGAGTACACCTTTTTCTAAAGGCATAAAGTGTGCCCTTACTCTGCTGCTGTGGAGAAAACAGGATGGGAAAAATGAATGTTTAGGTGACAATCTACCTGCAGGGTAAGACCATGACTGGCAGGGGCAATCCTTACACCTCAGCTGGCCACAGTACAAAGCTCTGTAGAATTTCCCTTTCCTTCCTGAGTCTGTATATCCGTCCAATGTCTCCATGCTGCCTAGCCTTAGGAAAGGCAACCGGAAGACGCATTCTGCCTGGAAAATTCTGCATTTACAGATAGCACATCCATAGCACATTTATTTCCCTACTTATTTAGGCTTATGCCACATCTAAATTTATGTGCCAGAACTCCTACAGGGATCAGCAAATTCTTTTGAGGAAATACAGTTATAGGAACATAAAAGGACAGATCACTCAATTTAAGAACTGCTTTAAGATCCTTTCTAGTATAAGCCATGATGCTCATAGCAGGACTTGCTGCTGCAGTTCTACCAGCGTAACTGTACCAGCAACCCCCTTCAAATCAGACAAGACCTTATTTCACCAGCAGAAGGCCTAAAACTGTTTTTCTCGGAAGACCTTCTCTCTTCTGCTGCCTGTCTCTCTGACAAGGTTCAGCTGCTCTCTCCCTGGGGATGGTGGTGTGTACAGAGTTGTTTTCTGATCTCTCCAGGCCTTGAAAGCAGCATGATCAAATGGATGACTGAAGAGACCTGACAGGTACGCAGCTGTGTGCTGCAGCTCCACTGCCCCCTGACTTCCCAACTCATCTGTCTCTCTTGTCTCACAGCACACAGACAGGACAGAACAGAAGATTAAAGCCACATTACACGTTACTGAATTACACCGGAAAGAAAGCAGATTTCAGCAGAGGGTAGAGATAATGCTCCCAAGTAATAAAGTAGACAACAAATTCTGAGAGTCCCTGCTCTCTAATTGAGATGAAGCCTCTATTTCATTCTCCTTTGGATCTTCTTGGGTATTCTTCTTAAGGTTTTAACAATTTTAAGCTCTTTAAGACCAAACAGATTAGTTCTCCATAAAAAAGCTAACAGCAGAACTGACATGATTATCTGTTTATAAACATTATAAACAGCCATCTGAAACACATTTTTTTCCCTGAAGAGCTCCTTAAGCTAGATCTGAGCTGAAGAAAACTGTAAGCTAGTGACATTTCTTCTAGATTTAAACTGACTTACTCAATACCAGACACAATTTAGCTATACCAGCATAAAGCTCAGTACAGCCTGGCTTACCGTATGGTAGAGCATCCATACAGGCCTATTACAACTGCTGAATGTTCCCAGTTTTCCTGGAAAAATTTTGAGAAGACACTGAAGCTCGTTGGCTGCCTTAGAGAAGGAAATGGACAATTGCACATACCTCACCAGGAGATTTATATGAAGTTAATATTCAAGAGAGTTTAAAGCCTATGTCTGGGGCTCCAGAGTTGACCCATATGTCATATTTCAGCTTCCATTTCTGAAGGCTGTCCCTACACAATTTAAGACTGCCCTGGGCTTAAAACAACGAGACTGTATAATTGAATGCACAAAGGAGAAGACGAACAGGAATCTGTACCTTAAGAGTGAATCTGAAAGACTTCCTGAAGAATCAGAAGAATTAATGAGACTAATTCTTTTATTGATGTGTTTAAGTGCAGCGTACCTTTTCTTGATTGCACAGCACAGCTGTACCTGCAGAGGCAGCTAGAGGACACACAGCACTGCCACACATGCCTCAATAGTTGCAATGTTCAAGCGTTCCACAGACTGGTTTAGCGCAACAAACGGGTGGGTATCCTTGAGGCGCACATTAAACAGGCAGACTGGTGGTTCCAAAACCCTTCTGTCTATCTTCTGTCATGCCATCAGAAGCAGATTACTAGTTTATTCCATACCTTTTATACCTAATGAAAATACACCCACATTTGGCAGGCCAGCGCCTAAAATACATATCTCCTTTTATATTGAGAGCAAAACCTTCAGCAGGTTGCACTTGTCTCTTTTCAAAAAAACCTCAAAAACCCACAAATTGTTTATGCCTCCTTTTGAAAATGTATAAAGAAAAGGCCCTTGTTTTAACTTCATTTTGTAGATGGCATGGCTATGATCATACACAGGCAGTATAACATGCATAGTAGCAAGAATAGTATGAAAAAAACCAACATTCCTGCTGAAAATCTGGAAAAATTATTTATTTATTAATACTTGATCTCAGTACTTAACCCAATGAAAATGAGGGCGAAAGGGATATCTTTACATAACCTAATTTGAATTCATCTTTTTATTTAAAATCTGTCTACTGCAACGCATTAGAAAATACCTCATAATACATAATACCTCATAACTGATTATCATTTGATAGCATAAAGCTCAGATTCATCAGGCAAGGAACAGATACATAGAAAAAGCACAAAACAATTTGGACCCGCCTGCAGAAGTCTGTTTACAGCCCTGCACACTTCGGCGAGGGCGGATACAACCCCAGAACGGGCTCCTTTCCTATTCACGGACTTGACTAAGCATTCTGCAGGCCAGAACCAGCCAGCATACATTATGCTGGTTAATATGTCATAGCACTGTATTTACCAGCTTGAAAGAAACTTCTTCATTAGAGCTTTCTGCTTTTGATATCCTAAGATTTTAATTAAGCAGTGTCACAACAGGGTGTGCATTAACAGAGCATTGGCACATGCCTTTGGAGCATTGTGAAGCACTGGACCAGAGACCAATTACCTTCTACCACCCAAGCAGTACAACTGCAGCCCATTAATGCACACCCTGGTGTGGCCTGTTTCAATTAAAATATATTTGTGAAAGGACAGGCAGTGTTGAACCACTGAGAAAATCAGATGTTTTTGGGCTAGGATCCCACTGATTATTCAAACTTTTACAAACGTACACACTGAAATTCAGTAAACAAATTGCCCAGCTTACTTGGTTACACTGCATAGTAAGAAATGGGGCTATTAAGAGAACAGAATGTAATTTCCATCTGAACATAGAGAAGGCAAGGGGGAAGCTGTGGTGTCAGCACTTCTGCTCTCTCCATTCCCCCAAAGGAGGCTCAGTTTCAAGAATCTGGCAGAGACAACACTGAGGAGAAATAGGCTCTACTCACTCCATGACAGGGTTTATCCATGGATAGAGTTCATCCAATTATGTACACAGTGAAATTCACTAGGAACTTAATATTCTCTTTGTGTCTTGGTTTGTGGTTTGTTGGGGTTTTTTGCTTTTACTACAAAATGAATTTTCTCCTTGCATAAAAATTTCACGCATGGCTTCAGTAAAAGACACATACACACTTGGCAAAATATACCTTAACTGAACATCCCATGCACATCAGGGAAGCCGTGCTTCCTCACAGGTTTTTGTTTCCCTTTTCTCTCTCCGCTCCTTTTTCATCTATGTATTTATGTCAGAGCTTGTTTAGGGTAATCACAAGCCCTTCTGAGATACTCATACAGACCCAGATAGAATGCCTCACACTTTTAATGGCTTTTAGCTACTCTAACACAAGTCACAAATAAATGTAAAGCACTAACCTGTGGCCAACTGGCAGACTATAATTGCATGTTACAGGAGGAGAGCATAAAGCTGTAGTTTTCATCACTTCACTCTAATTCAAGGGCACACCACCACCACCAAAGGCCATAACAATACAAGTTGCAGAAAGCACAAAATTGGTGGCAAAAATTCCTTGCTATGAGTCTCACTCAGTGTCCATAGAAATCAACTTGTCCTGATAGGTTAGTATAAAGCTGTTTATGACTACACCGCAACCACTGCCAAAATACAGGGCTGAATAAATCTGGCAGGAGCAACTAATGCCTAAGGAGCCGTATGCTACCTTACTACCTACCTACAAGGGTAGGTTGATGGACTGGATGATAGAATATCTGGCAACTGGAAGCACCAGAAAGAGAACTAGTTAAGCAGGAAAACAGTGTTATTACTAGTAAGCAACTAGGAATGAAGCTAAACAAAGTCATGTTCTGGATGAGATTTTAAAAGAGACCAAGTGTGAAGTTCCCTGTAGGAAATCAAGGTGGGTTTACTAGCCAGGGCACTGAAACTGTTCAAAACTCCAAGAAACCTTCCACAGGGGGAAGCTGGCATTCATAAGAAGATGAAGTGGATGGCACAGAGCTGCTTTTCTGCCTTCATTTTCCTGTGTTTTTAAATGGGTCATCAGCCCGGACATGTAACAAGTGAAGTCGTATACGTCAGCTACCTTCTCCCAAGTCTCAGAGGTGAAGCTTGATACCTCTGCAGTACAGCTACTTAGTCACACAGGCAGCGTTGGAGCCTCTGGAGATTTGAACTCCAGTATTGCATTTAGCAGCTGGATTTGCTTCTGTATTTCAGGATCTACCTGAGCCAAGTTTGAAATGAAAAATGAGGCATGTGATGAAGACACATGGCAAAGTGATGAGATCTTGTCCCTCCTATTTTGTTTTCTTTCCTCAGGGAATAGTCTAATAACTCTGAAAAGCAGATGCCGTCTCATGTCAACTACTCTTCTTTCTCTCTTGCTATAATAATGAAATTTGCCAGTTCTAATTTCAAAAATGCTACGTCTTCTAATCTTGAGTCACTATTTAAGTATTAAGAGAACACAAGCTTTTCTTCTGCAGTTACCCAGTGAGCTGAATGCTGTGCCTATTCTCTGTTTTGTGTTAACAAACTCCCAACACAGACAATATGCTGCCAGAGTGATGGATATGGTTGAAATATTGACAATTAGATACTGACTTCTAAGCAAAATTGCAAACATCAAATGAATTTCAAACACATTTGAGCTGATGTCGCCGTTTCTCCAGCTACCAATTCTTCTGACATCTTATGTGTTTTTATGGAAATTTATTCTGGGATTGACAGAAAATCTCCCTCCCATCTTTTCTCTGTCTTTCAAAGGAAAGATCAATCTTTCAATCCCAGTCATAAGTAAGTCAGAAGATTGGTAAAGAACCATCTAAACCTTTAATTAAAAGCAGTAAGACATATTTCTTCTATTTTTCCCTCTACCACATTTAACAGGATGTCTTGCAGGACTTTCAGGATAACTTAAGAATCAAGTTTATTCTTTCTTCTCTTTTCCAGATGAACTGATCTTATCATCTGCAATTGCTATTCAGATTAATATCTTAACAAATTATTAATCAAATAAAGTATGTATATATATAAAAAGTATAAAGGCAATCTATAAATATACTGAATACACATAAATATATAGAGAGATATAAAGCATGTATCAACGTAGATATGTATATCAAATACACATAATATTAGGAGAATTAAATGTGATTTCTAATCCAATTTCTTTTCAAGGGAGAAGCATAGAACATCACATCTGAAATACGGCAAATATATTTTCTGAGGAAACACTGTAACTCAATTCATTCTAGCTTTCCTAGAAGCTCTGTACACTGGTATCTACTGACAAAACATTAGTGCAAGTTTGAATGAGACTAATATCTAGATAGAACAAGGTGTAGAGCATTAAAAATTGAACCCAGAATAATATATAGTTGATTTTAATATTTATGTTGTCTATTTTTCTATTTTATTTATAATACATGGTTGTTATGGATAAGATGTAGAAGTGCACAGTTCTTATTAAAGGTTAATAATATCTTACCCGTTATCTACCTTTAAAGAAACTTTGAGTAAATTTTTTGCTCTCACAATAGGTTTCTATTCAGAATGAATCAAGTTGTTAGGATCTGGATTGCAGTAAACATATCTGATTGAGTCCTGCATGTACATCTTGCCATGAAGATTCAGTTGAACATTTATGGATAACTACATTCATAGTGTTCTTCTGTCTGCTTTCTGCAAAGTTTTGTATGATTGAGAGTTGTTACCACAGGGACCATAGGAATAGCAAGTAAAATATTCCCCCAAAAGAGAGCTAAGAGTGCTTTCCATTAACAGTTGTGTGCACTAT
Source organism: Oriolus oriolus (assembly GCA_013400235.1). NCBI lineage: Eukaryota > Metazoa > Chordata > Aves > Passeriformes > Corvidae > Oriolus > Oriolus oriolus. The sequence continues at coordinate 203,739 of VXBT01009539.1, read as the reverse complement.
ATGTATATAAAAGTAAAATATAATATATTTTATATATATATTATGTAATATATAAAAGATACTCAAATTTGCGTTGTTATATCATGTTTAAAATACTACAGTTATTTTAGGGATGGCAAGACTGTTGAAGTGATTCCATTTGTAACATTTCCTAAAACTCCCTAAATGAGAGAAGAGAAATAAAGCATAAATTAATCTCCTAAATGACCTAGGTTAACCCCTTATATTTCTCCTAACAAAAGTCAATTGCTGACAGACAGGATGAATAGCTGTTAATCTTTGTTGCTAATAATCTTTTCTCAAGACTATGCAAGATAAAAGTTGAATTAGTTCTTCATGGTTCAAAGACTACCTGATAGAAGTTAATATCACATAAAGTGATATAATGGCCTTCCCTGACAGAAAGGGGGCATAAGGACATTATTGGTATAAGAGTATTACTTTACCAGCCCTACAGAAGAAAATTATTCTTCCGTAAGAAATATCTTTTCTCAGTTGCTAATAATTGATTTCTTGCTTTAAGTCAGCAATTTATTGCTGCACTGCAACCGTACAAAGCTGAAGACATTATTCCAACAAATATGAAAAGTTTTTTGAGTTCAAATTTTGCTTATTGAAATAGTTTAAATAAAATACAAGGAAAACCAGAGTTCTTCTATTATTTTTCAGGTATTGTGTTGACAGCACTGTTACAGCTCATGAAAGATTTGTAGGTTTCATGATTTTATTTTGTCCTGACATCTCACTGATTTTTTGCACATCCTGCTAAAAAGGCAGGGAGCGCTAGATTTCCATGTGTGTTTTTAAACAGCAGCTCATGAGGCTGATCGCTAGTTGGATTGATTTATGTTTTAATTTTATGGATGATATCACACAATTATCTCCAGATGGAATAATCAGGATGAAGCATTGCCAAAGAACATTAGACACTAAAGAAGTCAGCCAATGCAATCCATTCAGTACTGTAATTATTTTTGTTTTGGCTTCAGATATTTCTACAGAGGCACAAACTCGTTCTGGTAGGGCCTTGTTCAGTATCTGTGTAAGTCAATGGAAAGAATTCCACAGAGGAAAGGAGGCTTTGGCTCAACACCCCATAATCCTCCATTCCCTCCACGCATTTCCCTGTGGTACACCTCAGAGATTCCCTCACCATATTTCCTTTCTCTTGCTTTCTCTCTTCTGGAGTCAACCCTTGCCTTCCCACCCTTGTGCTCACCGGTTGTTTTTTTCTCCTTCCCAGAAATTTGCAGCTGATATTCAGACCCATTGTTTTTGGCTTATTAAACACAGACAAATGAAATCAAAACTTGTTCAGCCTGGGTAAACCAAGAAAGCTTTAATTCCTATAGCAATCTCTATAGATTTTTTTGTATGCATTTATCGGATGAGCCAGATTGATGACTTCAGGTTTCTCAGTGTTGAACTCAACAAAATATTTCTTCCTAAATTAAATCCAACAATCTAAGAGATAGACAAGTTTCTCTTTTTTTTTTAATTCCTTGGAAAACAAACAGACACTCTCTTGTTTAACAGGTCCCACTTTACTCAGCATCCAACATTTCAATGCATACAATTAATTTTCTGTGAGTGAATTTTCAAAAGGACCTGCCTCAGCTAGAGCATGGATCCCGTTCCCAACACTCACACTGTATTTAGAAACTTAAATAAAACCAAAAAATTGATTCTGAATTATAACAGTAGACTTCAGGTTGTGACTATTTTGGCTGTACTTCCTACTGCAGAACCCAAACAAGCACCACAGGGGAACACAGCAGACGGCCCTTTTAGGACATGTCTGCCTTGGTAAATGCCCTACCAGAGAGCTAGTCAGCTAACTCAGGAACTGGAAGCAGTGCCATGACACCAGTGCAGCTCGGTGAAAGATAGAGATAATTACTGTGGATTCAGGGCTGTACCAGTGTGTTTATAATGCTTTCAGGACACATGTAGTCCATCATGGAGCTATAATTTTTCCCGCAGACACACAGGATTGTAGAATCAAATTCCTACAGATGAGTCTGACCTGCCCATAGATCTGAATGAGTTACTTTGTCTTCGTGAGACACTCATGCTAAGTATGTTTGTTTATTATCACACATTTGTGTCTGGCTGAATGAGGCATGACAATCTATATTGTGTCGTAATGTATAGGGTTCTGCTTGCTTATGTTCCTGAGTCAATGAATGAAGCTTTCAGGCTTCAGGAGTCTGAGCCAAGCTTCCTGCATTTCACAGCTTTCCACCAGGTTTTGGATCAGCTGCATAGGTTGTGACTGACACTTAATATTAGTTGAACAGCATGTTCTCTTTCCTCCTATAGATATAAACATAAGAAGGTTTTAGGGTAGGGTATCATGTCATATTATTTCAACTAATTCCTGAAAATGCAAAGGGGAATATTATTTGATGGGTTTGTATCCCATCTGGGAATCTTTTAGTATTATTTTATTAACCTCCATTACAGACTTTTCCCTTAGCTTTTTTTGAGCCATTTGCAGAATATCACTGATTTAAATATAATTAGGAGGCACTGGAAAAACAAACAGATAAAAAATTGCCCTTTCCCTTTGCACTGAGCTTTCAAAAAATTCAGATAGCTGTAATGACCATTTCCTTACAAAGTTCCTAAGACTTTTGATCAGTCATCATACAAAAGAAGTGCTGCTTGCCTCTCTTTTCATAGAAAAGAAATGTATATTTAAGTTTTTAGCCTTAACCTAAGAATCCAGAATATGAGTTTACAGTTTATGAGCTATTCCATGAAAAGTGCCCCTCTGTATGATCTGTGGTGGCTTATCCTTTAACAGAGCAGCAGAAAGCGATCTCAGAGGGTAGAACCTCTCAGGCAGTTTTCACAGACCAGCTAATGCTGTGTGAATTCCCTGAGCTTGCACCAAACAAGCAAGAGGTAATGCAGCCACTTGGTTATTCCTTCAATTCCACCCTACCACCTGGGTGATTTCTCACTTCCTACAAGTAACTTGGCAGGATAAATCTCATTAAAAAAGCTACTGTGTCCCACTGCAGTGCATGCACATCGCATAAGAAAAGTAAACAAAGCTGGGATCTGAAGCACAGAGACACCATAGGCTAAACTGCAATACCTTTCACCAGAAACTTAATGCTGAGTTCAAAAGGTTTTTGCTGAATAAGGCACTTGCTCTAGCCACAACACAAGCAGAAATGCTGACAAGATGACAAGTGAATTTATTAGACTGGCATTGAACCTGAGCAAATAAATCTTCTTGGAGCCTCCTGAGTTGTATAGAGATGTTCCGGTGGCACTCAGTAAGCGTGGCTGGCTTTGAACTGCCTCTGTGCAGGCCCGGTCCTTGTGGGAAATAGAAACACAGCACTGAAGTCTTCCTGATGACCCCCCAAAAATGAGACTGGGTCTTTAGGGCTATTAGTTTGTGTCCTGAGACACAGTGTGGCTAAACTGCTCACGGACCCAAGCTGGCTGGGAAGGCAGCACAGCTGCCTCTTTCTGGCACTGGGCCTAAACTATGAAGTACGGGCAGCCCAGTGCTGGCTGAGTAAGGACAGAGCTCAAGTATTTCTGCTTCCATCGTATGATTAACCTCCAACTGGTTAAAGCATCCACAGATAACTGAGTGTTGATTGCAAATAAGTTCAGAATCACACAGAAAGCATGTGGCAGAGCCCATGGCTGTATCTACGCCTCCTGCATGCCAACCCTGTGCCTAGGAATTAGCGTGCAAGAGTTTCCCCTTACCAGGAAGGGGTATGTTTTCAGTCATGCCAGTAAATAAAAGCTGGGTTTTTTAGTGCTTGACAAAATCATAATTAGCAGAAGATACCTACAGCAGTGCATAGGTTGTTAAACAAAAAGGGCACTGGAACAATAATTAAAAAAAGGAAATAAAAAGCGCCAGGTGACTATTCCTTACACCCGGTAAGTGAGGCACAGCCACCCAGATCACAGGTAGTCCGCCCCTGTGGCAAACTGCTTATGTGAAAACTACCAATCATTTCTTACCAAGTGCCCTCTAGTCCCTACAGGGCACCAAGACAAAATTACCAGTTAGTGGTTTTATTTCGGTTTCTGGATTCAGAATGACCAACGTGATTACTGACTGTACTGTAATCTATCAAGAGTTTGCAGCTTTAAGCTGAAGTTGGGTGTTGCATGAACATATTATGAGGATAATGTTGACAAATAGTGAGAGAAAACTCCACCAGACACATTGCAGCTTGCACAGTCAGCTTTCTGGGGGAAGCCTGTTAAGTGTGCTCTTTCACACAGTTGTACTCACATGGTGGCTTAGAGAGCCAAGCTGTGTGGCCCAAAACAGAGCTGGGATGGGGAAGAGTGCAGGGAGGGCACTAATACTGACAATCCAGGATCCACAGCCTGAGTGTTGTCTGGTCTCCTTTTGTTGAAGGGTATATATTTACTTTGATGTTCACAAACTCAACTGGTTTCAAAAAAGATGTATTTGCATTTAGAAGGTATTTATGTATCCCAGGAGTGATTCTGGACAGATCATGTGAATATTGGAACTACTCAGTATATATTTCTTAGACATGAAAATAAAATAGCCTTCAGTTGAAAAGCTTGCTAAAGTTAATTTCATTTGCATCTTAGCAGTGTGCTTAGTGCTAAGAGAACTGTGCTAGAAAGAGGCTATGAATATCTCTTTCTCTCTGTCCTCTCCCCAGTTATGAAAAGAAAACACAACATTTGATGGTGAGGAAAATAACTTGAGAGAAAAAAAAAAATCAGAACTTTGTAGAAAAAAGGAAATGCATCCACTATTGTATTGTGACAGATCTCCTTGTATTTGTTTGACAAACACAATGAGTTTGTACAATACAAAAGCTGAAAATGAGAGAAGTCACCTTTGCCTCGCCCTAATTATTATCAAAGATTGTGCAATGAGTTTGAAAAATTCCATTACGGGCTTGTGACTTTATTATTTGCAATAAAAAGAAACTGTGCTAATAAAGATAACAAAGGTAAAGGAAATGGAAAAACATTCTGCATGCATGGATAGCAGGGTAGAAACCAAAATTCAGCACCAACATACAACATCCCTCCTAACCTCTCAGTGAAGATCAGTGGCATTCTCCTCTGCGTTCACAGACTCCCATTTCAGAGGAACATGGCAGAAAGAATGAAAAGGTAGTAGAAATAAGATTACAATAAGCTCAGCTAACCCCCTCTGATTCCAAGATGAAGGCACAAAAAGCTACACCTGTGCAGTCTAAAAAGTTTGATCTCCATTTGTGCTGCATTTGACAGTGCATATTCTTGAGCACTAACCAAATACTAAAACCAGCAGTAGAAACAGATGTGGCAAAAAGGTATGGTAGACATGTCTAGTATCTGGGAGGTGGCAGAGGGTATTGGTAATGGCTGAAACTGTTTTGTGACCAATATTTTGCTCCATTACCCAAAGCAACATGTCACTTTCCCTCCTTTGTAGAGTGGCACAGTAAACAACAGCTTGTAGATTGTGCTAGTTCATAAATAACAGCATGAATCTTTTGTCTCCTAACACCTCCTCTGAAGACAATCTGAATCATGACAAGTAGTCACAAAAATAGCAATTAATTGTTCTTGAGATTGTTGAATTAGCTTTATTATAAAAACATGCTCTAAATTATATATATAACTATTTATAGGCCCTAAAATTGTCCAGTTAAAATATGTCCTGCCACCTAAATTTCCTCCTACAGTAACTGCCTTGGGGCTGGAATGGGGAGTGAGGGTTAAAAACCCAGTAGACACCATATATCTTGATTTTGACATAGAATTTCCATCAGCAATCGATGAAATGAAGTAATGACTCTATTACAATACAGCGGATTAAAAAAAAAATTGCTTTGGCTTCCAAACTGGTTTTAAAGGGATGTACTCTAGGCCTGATTCCACTCAATGCTTTCTTAATGACCAGGATGAGGTATGAGAGAATATGTTTATATATTCAGTAATGATAATAACTGGGGCTGCAAAGGGTAGGGTTCATCATAGTGTTGAAAGCTGAACATGGTTGAAAAAACAGAAGTAAAATCCTCAAAACAAATGTAAGGTACTACAGGCTGGAAGGACAGTTCAAGTATAAGACATGGGATAAAATATGTAAGCTGTTTTACAGCAAAAGAGAAGCTAGGGAATTGAAGTAAGTAATAAATAAATTTTGAGGCCAGAACATGGCATCACTTTTCCTCAGTGCACTGTATTTAGTGGTTCAGAAATTTGCCTGGTGGACCTCTTTCAATTTGGAACATAAAAAATTGAAGAAGGGAAGCAAGTATCAACAAGAATGGTGTGAAGGGTAACACATTAATCAATAAAGAAAAGCAGATTGATTTGATGAAGTAGTCTTCTCTGAAAAGGAGAGAATAAGTAGAAGTTGAGATGACAATACACATTGCAACAATTTTCTGATATATATGAGGGAGAAAAATCAAAAGTTGCTGTGGGAAGCCTAAGAAAAAGTCTGAGCTTTTGAATGTAATCAAGAATTGCAACATAGTACCTAGAAAAAAAGCAACGGTTTAGAAACCTCTTCCATTAAAATTTATTTTTTTAGATAGCTCCAAGAGGGGCTGCTAGCATATTAGTCCTCCATCATGGTAGGGGAATTTCTCATACACAGGTCTCTGAGGTCCCTCCTGCCCCTATACTCCTAAAATTACACCAAAAATTATTTGTACATTGACAAAGAAATTTTGGTGCAGTGCTCTTATATGAATATGCTCACAGCTGAACAGCCCCACAGTGACTCTCTTCAATGCCTTTTAGATGTTTGTGCTAGGACTCCACAGGAGTTTAGGCAGACAAACACTTCTGTGCTTCAAATGATATGTTTACCAGAAACTGGGAATCTTGATTGGACTATAGTGTTTACACAAATTGTGTTTCTGGTCTGCATTTCTGTTTTACTTCTCTCGGTAACAGGACATAAGGTACAGGATTACACTTTTGGCAGGTGGTGGGAGTTCAGTGCACTAACGAGTGCTTTGAACCTCCAGAGTAAACATCAGCAAAGGTCAAAACCTGGTTTAATAAAACATATTATTTAAGGAAGAAATGCATCATGTTTAAAATTAAAAGAAAAAAAAAAAAGGTCGTGGAAATAATTCAAAGAAAATTCCTGCACATTAGAGTCACTCCTGAAAAAACCTGCTACTGACACATCCATGTGTCATGAGGCACGTACACAAACCTGTCTGGACCACTGAGGTGTGATCGGTCAATGCATTACTTGCTCTGATTCTAGGAAATCTCCCATTGAATACTGAAATGAAAAGTAGCCAAAAGGAGACGTGAAAATGATATTTGCGATGTCTTGAACTCCATGGACACTAAGCAATTCTTTGGTGTGTAGTATGAACTGCTTAACAGAAATATGATCTCCTAACAAATAACCTCCAACATGTAACTTTTGTGAAGCTCAGTTACAAATGCCCTTTTCACCTAAGACCAAACTAAATTTCCATAATCTGCACTGACTTTCTCTCTGTTACTCTGTCATAAATGGCAGTCTTTAGACTAGTCAATTGAAGGAATGAAGAATATCCTCTTCTCATGGCCCTAAAATTTGGCTGGTTATAGAAGGCAAAGGCAGGGCAAGATTTCTGGCATAGGGTTTTAAATTGATTTACTTTCCCTCCTTAAATGAGACAATTTCATCATTCATGCCAGTTTCAATATTGCAATAAAATATTTTATGACCCAAAGTAGATAAATACTTGGAAAAGAAAAAAGCCCTCAGAACTAAAGATCTTAAAAGATCTTGCAGAACTATTGTCAACTGCTGCATGGCAAGCCCTGTGGCAGCTGTTTATTGTAAGGAGAAGATATTTCATCTAAGAAATTAATCTCGCCTTAAAGGTAAGCCTTACTCTCAGTGGAAATAGAGGCAAAAACTGAAACAAAATCACCACAGCTATAATTTTACACCCATCTGTTGGGAACATAAAGTCTGTTCAGCTCTGCCCTGGCACTGTCCCAGTTCCTGTAGCAGTACAGCCCTCTACCCTAGTTCACCCCGACAACGCACACAGAATAGGAAACGCTTACAAGGGTAATTTAGTTTATCTGGCCTGTGTAAGGCTCTCCTGACAATCTTGGATGCTGTGCCATGTCTTTGAATAAATGAGAACTATGGCTCTCTTCTTTTTAATTGAAACCCATTTCAATGCACAGACTTCCATTACCAGGCCATTCCCCTGACATTCTGCTGCATCCAGGTGATGACAGCCTTTCCAGTATCAAAGTTTTTTTCTCTGCAGTCTTGCCTAACATTGCCCTGCTGGGAAAGAGCCCCCCAAAAGTCTTGGAAAAGTAGCCAGTCTGGATAAAGAAAGCAGGCAGCCTTCAAAATCTGGGTTCTGACTGCCTAATGCCAGCCAGTCTGAAACACTGCCCAGTTGTCCAGGCTAGCCTGCAATCATGTGAGAATACAAAGCTACACTTGTAATCTAGACAAGCAAATTGGCTGCTATTTCCCACACAATGATACGGATTTAACTGGAACGCTCTCCACTGCAAACACAACCAAGGTAGAACCCCTTAACAGTGTTAACCAACAGCCTGCATTTTGTCTTTTCTTCTTTAAATGGACAAGTACCTAAAGACTCAACTGAAAATGTAGACATTTAAAATTTGGCACACGCCTATTAATATTCAAAGTACATCTGTTTGAGCCTCATTTTAAAAGGATGACCAATATCTAGGTCTTCTCTCTGCAGAACCTAGGATGTGGTAGTCCCTGTTTTGGTCACCTACTTAAAATGCTAGCCAAGTTTCTCCTCACCACACGCTCTGCAGCAGGTCTTCCTCCAACCTAGACAAATACAAACTTGGCCTACACTTAGCCATTCAAAGATCATTTTCTTATCTCACCTTCCTGTTCGTTTCATGGTCCATATCTTTTTTAATTCCTTCCCTGATTTTCTTACTCTACTGAATCTAATCTAAGCTGCTCCTCTTAACATTTTACATGGACCGCAGCCTAACTTCAGTGTACCTGTTACTCACAGTGGAAAAGCTGACTTTTACCTCCCCATCCATACCTGCCATCCTTGCCTTAATTTGCATTTGAAGCTGGTTGTCCAAGATGCAGAACTAAATAATTTGGTGCAGAAGTCAGCTTTTAGCATCTGTAAGTATGAAATTTTATTCTATAACAATGGGATAACAATTCCAAAAACTGTCAGATATTAGACAGATACAAATTATAGAAAAGAGCCCTAGTCAACACTCTAGAACAACAGCCTTCTACTGACCACTGGGCTTAATTTTTTAGTTACTAAATAAATAGGACTGAGCTTACCAAACTCAATAATATACCTGATATTAATAATTTCCAACCACTCCAGTTCCTCTCAGCTGACCTCACTGCTGGTGTATACATAGTCATTATCAGTGGAGCCCACAAGCCTGGCAGCAACATTTTCCTGGAAAAGCCAGTTTGCCATTTATCACAAGTGTGGCCAAAAACCGCACATCTGAAAGCAATATTCATCAGTTGTTAATTATACTTCAGACTGAATTTTCATCTTCAACTTAAAGGACTGCCATCATATTCTCTAACTGTTTAAACTTTTGAAGGGTGAGAACTTTTAGATTTTGAAGAAGGTTCTTACTTTGTCACTGAGAGGAGTGGTGGTATAAAAGTGAACTTTAGCTGTTCTTTGTTTCTTTTAGAAGGAATACCCAGAAAGTGTGGGCCCTTTGAACCTCTACCCTCCCTCCATATATATGTTTATAAACATTTCTATCCCTATATATGTATATAATTGTCTCCAGAATCTGAATCTGGATTGTTGTGAGTGGAATGGGTCTGAATTGTCGTTTTGTAGAAGTTTGAGAGATACAAGCTTTAGCATGCTGTTATCAACCAAATTAGATTTAGTAGACCTAAAGATTCTTCTTTAGATATTTATTTAACATTTCTAGAGCTGCAGAGATCACAGACTACTAAGTCGACAGAACACCTAATATTTAGTCTAAATCATTCCCACAAAATAGTTCTTTAACCTGTACTCAGAAACATACTTTCCTTGGCCTGACTGGGTAACCACCAACTGTTAAAGTCAGCCTTCTCCCAAGTTGGAAAAGAAATCTCACAGAAATCTAAGCCCACTGCTTCTTGTCTCAGCTATAACTGACGAGGAAAGCAAAGAAGATTCCTTCCTTCCTTTCCACAGCACCGTTTTATATTTTTGAAGGCTGCTGCATTGTGTCCTCCCACTCTTCTGATGGAAAAGCCTTAGTCTTCCTAGATCATATTTCCCAGGTGTCCAATCGCTTTCTCAACACTGATGACTTCTCCACATCCCTTTGCAACATGTGTTTGCCTCTGTAACATAGTAGCTGCTGTGAGGGACTTGACATGCATCCACCTAAGTCTGACAGGCATTTAGATCCCTATTTTTCTTGTTTTGAAGTTTTTGGGACTCCTCACATTGCCTTCAATGGAGGCAATGTCAGATCCCATTCACAGCAGCTCGTGCATTCAGTTTGATTACTATAGGTGTTCTGAAAGAGATGAGAAAGCCAAGGTTCTTTTCTAAAAAAGGATCACACACATTCTGTAATTCACTTTAGAGCTGAGATAACCCATGAGAACAAAGCAGCAGTCTTGGCTCAGACACATACTGGCTTTGCTCTTTATGTTACACTTCAATGTTCCTTTTCTTTCTGAGCAGAATTTCACGAGTACTGCTGCCTCTCTGTCAGTGAGGCTCAGACAAGTCATCAATCCACAAATCAAACTTGGCTTGGAGATCTGATTGGCAGTTTGTCCAGCAGTATATATAAGGGCTCTTCAGTTGGTCAAAAACCTAGTCTACAGAATCCATAAAGTCAAGAAAATTACTTACTATAATCGTAGCCTACTGATAAGGCTTAACCCCCGTCAGTACAGTATATTTAGGGTTGAAACTGAAAAATAATTTAAGAAAAAGCTAACCCGCTTTAAAGAGTTTGAACTAATCAAAAGATCAGTGCTTTGTGATTTTTTTCCCCTTTCTTCATAAAAAAATACATGAAAGCCAGAAAGAAAACCAAAGATTAGATATGGGCAGGACAGCAGAAAATAAAAAGTGGAAAAGATAACCTTTAACTTTGATACTACACATAAAAATTGAAATCATCCCTTTACCTGTTAAAAGCGTAATTAAAAGAAAAATAAAGCCGTAGCATGAAATCCTCAAATACCAAAGTGAAAGAAAAAATCATTTGGTAGTGAACATGAATTAAAACTGAAGCTAAACAATTTTCAGACATCATTTGATGATCTACATGAATGAACAGTCTTAGAATAAGATCCTCATTGCTTCATGCGTTTTTATCCAAAGCTGTTGGAGAGGAATTTAATGGAAAAAGAAACCAGCAAATAACTGCAGTGATCAATGAAGTCAGCAGAGTCCGAAGAGGCCCTTTCCTTGGCTTGAAACATGTTTATAAGCACATCACCTGTTCATTTATGATGTACTTTCTCCATATATTTTTGTACCTTAATTTTTTTCACCTGCAGAATTCATCACACACTGCATGCTGCAAAATGAGTTACCCATGCTGCAACTTAGACAGGGAAATTATCTCATTTCAGCTGGAGTGCAAGATCAAAATAGGTGAAAAGACTTTAAATTACTTGGAAAAACAGTTCTGACTTCACTGGTCAAGACCCATCATCTATGCATTCTCTTTTGAGCACTTCCATGCAGCTTTTTGCTACCATAGAACAAGACTTCTTCTTAGAAACTGATTCTAGCCAATGGTGACTGTTGTCCAGGATCAAACTTAAATGTATCTTCATGATTCACTGTGGAAAGTGCTGCAGTCCTGAATATGGTTTAAGAAAACAATTGGCCACAGTTATTTCCTGCAGAAGCCAAAAAACCTGCAATATTATGTTGCTATAACTAAATAGGCATAACAAGGATGGGTTGCAAGCATATAAAACATCTAAACAACTCCTTCCTCTGAAGCAGAAGGTGCTGTAGGCAAGAAACTCATTCCCAAATTGAGCAGCATGGCCAGGATAGGTTTAGATGGAAAGATTTATCAGGTTTTCACATTGGCTTTGGCTGAAGAAGAATTCTGTCAATCCTCAAGCACAGAAACTGCTGCCCAGAGATGGTTTTCAGGAAGTTTAGTGTTAGAAACTGTCTTTAGTGGGAATGTATGCTGCCTAAAAAGGGGCACAGGCTGTCCCACAGACACTTGAAATCCTCTCATAATTAGACCAAGGGAGATCTCCACAGTACAGAAAAATTAGTTTTGGTAGATCAGGACAACAGAGCAGGTTGGGGGAATTATTTGCATATTTGGATAAAATTCAGCACATAGTTAAAGGAAAGAATGCTGACGTGACCCTTTTGACAAATACAAACCAAATCCATTATTATTCCTTCAGACATCATTTGCAATAGGATGTAATGCTACCGCCTCCCTTCTGATGCGTGTATTCATATTGAGACCCTGCTTTAAAAGGCAAGAGAATGAGGGTCAACTTCCACCCATACCAGCTTGGGGTAGGACCTCACTGAGAGGCCTCTTCTGACAGAACTGTGCCAGAATGAATGTCTTTCAATATTCCTATCTAACACTGCTGAACCTCACCGATGTGTTCAGGCACGTGTTGAAACAATGGCTCCCATCTCCCTCTCAAACGGGAGGGTGCCATCACAAGCTGTACACAACCACTGTTTTCCTTTCTATCCTCACGAAGGTGTGACAGGAGATTCATCTCTAAGAGAAGATGCCCACCCTCTCTGTACAATATTTTTGCAGTGGCAGCACAACTCCTTACTCCTAGTAACACAAGCGTCAGAAGGAATAATGATCAAAATTCCAGTTCAGAAGACTATATGAGGCTGCCTGTGGTATCCTTGCTTTTATATTTAAGACTGATTTTCCACCATATTTTCTAAAATCTATTCCAGCAAGGTTTCAGCTAGCCACTCTTCACTCTTCATTGCTATTCCACCTTCTGAAGTACTGCTGGAAAGAAGGGACATTTCTGCTTCAAAGTATCTATGGAATTTAGGTCAGAATAGCATAATACAACAAATGCTATTAAATTACAGAAGGCTTGCTTTCTCCACCTAGTGGCTAAAATACAAAGCTAATATCCTGTGCAATACTAGCGCCCGAAGGAAAAAAGGCAAAATTAAAAATAAAATAACAATAAAAAGGATCAAAGATAAATCCCCTGATTCACTAATACTTAGTGGCTTGATTTTATCTAAAAAACTGATAAATTTTTCCTCTCCCCTCACCCTCAATAAAAGAAATGTTGCCTTTCCAGGCAAATCAAGGGAAATGGATTTTGCCCTCAATGAAAACTGCTAGACTAATACTTTGAGGTTCAAATACTCTGTTTTTTATGGAAGAGGCATAGTGCAAACAGGGAATATCATCATTATGACAGTGAGAGGTGCCCAGATGCTGAGCAATGTGATAGGAAGAAATCCAAAGGTACCATTTTTCTTACATTTGTGCTTCTAAGCTCACTGTGGGCAAGTTTTCCTGACTGCCATAAAGTAGAGCAGCCCAAAAAGGGAGGAAAACAGTTCCTTCTCTGATTACTTTAAAGCAGGATCTCACCTAAGCTCAAGCTTAGGGGTACCTCAAGCTAGACTTCTACTCACTGTGTAGTTTCCCAGGGCTTTCTTCATAATGAAGGGAGACAAGCAGGTGCCTCCAGAGAGTGTCTTTTGGCCTTTCTCAGAGCTTGGCTCAGTAGGAACTGCACTGGCTCCTGCAATGCTCATGTCTTTAGAAGAGACCTGGGAAAACCAGCTCAGAATCAAACCATTTCTAATATGAGGTGCTAAGGTAGAGTAGAAGATTGGTACCCAGCATAGTAGGATGGGAATTTTTAAATGTTGCATGCTTTACTTTTCAACCTGGAGGGGCACTGGCCTCTCTCAGTAAATAAGGCTCTGAGTGAGCAATTTGCTTTCAAGATCAAAAGTCCCGTCAGCATATTTTTTAATATTTCAAAATAGGATGGTGTCAGAAGAAAGTTTTCTGTTCATATTTACCTCCCGCATCAGCTAATCATGTAAGCTAACCGGCTTTAAATTTCACAAAATTAAGAAGCAAGAGACTGAGGAAAAGCTGAATTAAGTTTTTCCACTTTCTAAAGGCCCAGTCCAATGAATTCTGAGGTATTGTACAAATAATCTGGCTCGGCAGCTACCACTACTTATTGACATATGCAGATTTGTTTGGAGATGACAAACCCCTTGCCCACTGTGTCATAAGGGGCATAGTTCAGAAAAAAGCATCTCAGTCACATTTCTGGTAATGAGAAATAACAGAAAAAACTTCCTTCATTCTCGATGTCCAACACACCCAGGCCCATCCAAAAGTATACGTTTGCACTTATTCTAAAAACCTAAGGAATTCAATGTGCTTGTGTCTACAACGAAGAGCACCAGAGCAGAGTCAAATTCTCCAAGCAGAATGAACTTCATAAAATAATTGCAATTACTAAACTGCTGGTTTTGGTCATGGAGGACGCACAGGCTTGGTTTGAGTTAAATATTTTTGTTTGCCCTTTCATTCAAGCATATGCTTAAGACCTTTCCTGATTAGAGATTGTTTTAAACCTGTATTTAAGTGTTTTTGCAGATCTTCATACATCAACGACAGTCATAAACAGGACCTAAGAGAACCATTTTCATTTCAGGATTTTCGACATTACAGGAAAATCACAAAAGACAATGTGCAAAAAAATCCCTAAACCTACAAAAACCCCAACAACAACGCCCCCACCCCCAACACATGGGGAAAAATAGGCATTAATTTTATGGTTTATAATGCTATTGGAGGTGGTGGGGAAAAGGGTTTTTGTACTTGTTGGGGATTGTTGTAACATTTACCCTGAGAATATTCAGTTCATATATCACTATCTTCATCAATGGGTCATCAGCATGAAAAGCTGTCCTATACCATGCTTAGGAAGAGATTATCATTTATGTTATCTAAGATTAATCTGAAATGGTTGTTTAATAACCCTAAATGTCCTTTCAGAGTTACAGTATCATCTTTCCCAATGTCAGAGGAAGGCACTTCCTGAACAATATGTTGTAAGAAGAAATATTACTGACCTACTTTCACTCTTCTCTCCAAGCAGTGAAAAGTATTGAACAGATGCTTGCACGGTTATGAAACGCTGCAAGTTTAAAACAACTTAGGAACAACCATCACCCAGCAGCTCAGCACCTAACTTTTAGCACCTAACTAATAGACCTTTCTCTTTTTTTTAAATTAGTAATGGTAGTTTATTATGTATAGCACTTTATTAGTGTATGACATTAGTAATATGTTTTTTGCTCTCAGAGACAAGATGTCTTTGAAAACAAGTTCTTCAACCTACCTCTGATATACTGAAAAAAGCCCATGACTTCTGCTTCTACAACTTTAACTCTCCATCTCTGAACAAGCTTATTACTTAGAGATAACTACTGCATGATTCATTCACCATCTTTTTTATTTATTGTAGTATACTTTTCCATGCCAAATTGAAGGGAGAACAGCATATTCTGCATGTTTTCACAAACCTGTACAGGGTCACAACACCCTCTTCAGCCAAAATAGGTTATGGTATTACTTCAGCACTGCCTTACTGACAGTATTTTTCTACAGTGTGGCAAGATTACTGTAACATGCTAACATGATGAAATTGCTAGTCACACTGCTTTTCTCCCCACAATCTGTCTTAGCATCTCCCTTTTCAGTGAAGGATAACAGCAACCCAATGATGTATAATAGCTGACATTGCTAAATCTCCTTTTCTCTGCTATGAAGACCCACGGTGGAAATCTCGAAGCAGCTCCTTTGTTAAATCCCTTACTAGCAGTCTCCAATTTAAGTTCCCTCTATCTGACCAAAGGGATAGAGACACAGATCAATAGTGCAGAGAGATACAACAGGATGACTTTCAAGAAATTCACAGCCTTTCAGGAAGAATTTGCAATTGCATTTCAAACGGAGTCTAGAAATACCTGCGCACCATGTGCTTTGAGAATTGTTTTAATGGCATCATCTGAGCACAAAAAGGGTTCTTTGACCTATCACTCAGAAAACTTGTGCTTTGGATGAAATCTACTGTATTAAATGTTAAACTACTTCTGGCCCCAGAAAAAGATACCGCAAATATAAGCGAGGACATTCACATTTTCAGCTAAGAAATCACCCACATATTTGGAATCTGATACATGTTGACAGAAGTCCCACAGACAGACTGCAGGAACAGAGCTGTTTGCATTTCCTACTCAGACACAGGCTATTTATAGATGATATTGGTTCACCAGCCAAGCAAGATTTACTGCTGTCCTAAAGGTGAGATGGAAGGGCAGTACAACTCTTCACTGACTCAGTAAAAATGATTGTTACTGTTGCAAGCATGAGAGGATTTTGCCTTTATTTTTTGAAGATGTTATTAATATTCTGAGTTATTTAAAGGAGAAGAGAGATTTCGTTTCCTTTTGCTTTTCTGCGAGGATTGCTTCACATGGTTTAGATACACAAGTTATATGTTGCAGCCAACAGTCAAAGGCAACCATGCATTCATATGCCACATTTCCACCAGGAAAGACAATATGTTGGTGGTATAAATGACAGCGATCTGCACTGCTTGGTCTTCAGACCTGGCAAAGGTCATTAATAGTCAGTATGTACTGGAAGACTTTTTTCCTGTGCCCTTCTACAGTGCTCAGGCGACTGAAAAAAATGAAGTTGTCAGTGACATCTTTTTAAAAGGTAATTGCAGGTAAAAATACAACCAGAAATGAGAAATACCAAAAAAAATCCCTGGCTACAGTTAGTGAATTACTTGGGTGGTGGGGGGGAAGAAAGGGGAGAAAGTGCTCACCAGCACAAAATCTGATTCTCACTGGCTCTGCTTCCTGCCCACTCTATCCCAAGCTATTTCACTCTGCTGAAGCAATTTCACATTGTAGTGATTGAGACTTTCAGAGGCTGATTCCTCACCACCACACACCTTGTATTTCTGCTGAAGTCTAATTTCATTGTACAGTGTTTTACTTCAACTCTCTGCTTGAGCAGACAATTAAATACAGTACCACATTAAGCTTATATTCCACCACTTACTAGAAGGAAATCCAGCAAATGAAACATACATTTCAAAGCAGAGCTGCTGTACATAAGGAAGAGTTTGTAAAAGTAGGACCTTAAGATAAAAAAAAATTGTTTATACAAATATAAACCTGGTTTTTAACCCCATAAATATGTATTTCAGCTTTCTGAATCTCCAAGAGATTCTGATTTAGACTGGTACTTAGGGGTGAGGCCGTATTTCAGCTTGCATATAATTTAACTAAGCCATACTTTCATTTAGATACGGACTTACGAGTCCATTTCAGATTGCCTAACTATACATATGACTTTAAATTAGACTCATTTAAAGTGTCTTAATTCAGTCTAGATTGATGACCTCCACCACAACACATTTTTTGTTGCAACTGGGGTAGTTTGAGTCATTTTTTACCTTTAGGAACTATTTATCCTTCAACTCCTGCCTAGCACAATGCCAGCTGTAATTTCCAGATAAATCTCAGGAGACGGACTGACAGTTGAAAGCAAGAGAAAAGCCTGCAGCTATGCAGTGCACAGTACATGACTAGCTCTCATCTCAAAACTGCTCCTAAGAGTGGCTTAGAGTCATAATAGACACTGATCTGATGGAAAGCCTTGTTGTTTGTTTGTGGGTAGGGATTTTTATGTTTGTTTTTTTTAAATCATAAGCCCCATGGAGTTAGTGGGGTGTTGTAATCAACATCGTAACAGGACTTTTTTAATGAGTATCACTCATTTCTCATCCTTCAGTCTGACTGATGCTGATACTTTTCAGCTTGTTTCAGTGCTCACACTTCATACTTGTACAGCACTGAAGCATCTCTCAAGATTTGCTTTCATGACCTCTGAAACACTTCAAGGTTACTTCAAATCCTATGAGTTCCCTCCTTTTCTCCTTCCTCCCCAAGTAGACACCTAATACCTAAAGTTCAAGTATGCACAGGTCATACCTAAGTGGCAGCCAAAGTATGTTGTTGGTTCTCAGTAGTCCTGCTCAGCAGGGGAGCAGCAGAACATCTATTACACTCCTCTTCAACCCATGCACTCAAGAATGTCCAGGATATGCTTCTCTGTCTTGCACCATGAACAGAATCTCTGTTGCCTAAAATGAAAAGGATGTGCCAGATTGATGGCAGGTATTCCACCCTGCTTCTCTGGTATAATTGGGTTGCTGAAAAGAAGGCAGTAGCTTTAAGTTAAAATTTCAAAGATGCAGAGTCCTGCTTCTCTCCCTTAACCAGAGAGCAGTGCCACAAGTGGTTCCCTGATGCCCCATCTTCCTACAATCTGGCTGCAGTATCAGTAAGCACAATATGAGCTCCTTCTCATCTGAGCTATACCTTGTCCTCTCTCGCCTCAGCAGCTTTCTTATATCACCCTCTTGAAAAGATCTCACTTTTCTACTAAGGCACTAGGAATACACCATGCACTCGCATGAGCTCCTTCCTTACAGTCTGCTGTAAGTAAACATTTTCAGTTTGTAGAAAAAACCCAAAAAACAAACCTAACCCAAGAACAACAAAAAAACCAACCAACCCTCTCAAAGCAAAAAAACCCTCAAACCCAAAATATCAAAGAAAACAAGAAACAAAATCCATGCAACAACTAATCCACCACCCCATACCCCAAACCACAAGAAGGGTGAGTGAACATAAATAATGTATGTGGTTTGGTGTGGGGATTTTTTTTTTGGGTGGGGGGTTTAACTATGGAGATTTTTATATTTGCCTATTGTTTTCTGTCTGTTTAGATTTTTTTTTAGGGGAACAAGGTATTCCTGTTGTTTAACTGACCACAGCTCATAATTTCTGGACCTATTGGTTAACTTTACCAAATCTGAGAGTGAGACAAAGATCTCAAAGCAACAGTATATTTCTTAATACATGTTTTTTCCATAAAAGGGGCAGAAGGGAAGTCCAAACAGGAAACAGATGAAGCACTGAAAGGCTAGTTAGCCTAGACAGGCTTGTCTTCTGACACCCATCTACCAGGCAGCCAGTCAGACCACATGTAGCTGTGACCCAGTTATGGTATGATGGACTTCCAGATCTGAAAGGCTTGACAGGGGATAGATTAGAGGTTTTACAATGAGATAATAAGAGCACAACTGGGGAAACAAGAAGACATGTAAGTATTGCAACAAGAGACTGATGGGGATGTAGGGAAGTGAAGAGGATGCAAGATCCAAATTTGTAGCAAGTCAGGATTCATTAACTCAACTGCAACCAATTTATTGTTCTCAGTATTCCTGTTTAGAATTACAAAAGACAGCTTCATTTATTCTTCCTGCTTTGCTCATTATTTCTGCAGGAAAGACTCCAATAAAGGTGAGTACAACAGCAACAAATTAAGCTTTTCACAAGGCCTAACATCCTTCTTCCATCTTCTACTATACCCTCAGAAACACATACTGTTGAAGAAGGGCTGAGCAGAGAGCTAAAACTTACTGCTTCACGTTGGTCTGTGAAAGTGCAATGTCTGTACATACGCTTCAAATTCTCATGCAACAGTCTGGTATGGTTGCACTCATAAGAAAAAAGAAAGATGGCTGAAAATTAATCTTAGTGGGAGAGACACTAGATTTTAATTAAGAGGGCATATTTCTTAATATGTTCATCTTCCTTAATAGCTCTAAAGTAGGCTGGCAATTGTGCTGCATCTATTTTGTATAAAATTGATTTTATATTAAAATTAGAGCCCTATAAAAATATTGCAGCATCCTCAGGATTCAAAGGCAGTCATATATCATAATTTCATTTTAGAATGCATACTGAGCATGTTTTACCATGTGTTTTATTTCTAGAAAACACACCCTAGAAATATCACTGCAATGCCATACACACATTAAGTAAACACAGGGAATTATTTCTCCTCAGACGTGGGTGTACAGCTTCCACTCACTTCAGGGACTACACAAGGCAGGCCTGCCCCTCTGTTTTCAGTGTAAGTTCAAATGAAGCATTAAAAGTCTACACGCAGGAAAGCAGATAGAAAATAGCACTGCTCTGTCTGAAATAAAAAGATAAACTATAATTTCACTGTATGTGCTTCGTTTTCAGGTTGTTCATTAAGAGATACTAAAATATAACCATGCAACCACTAGTTTAGTTAATTATAGGCCAAGGATCTCAGCAGATGATCTGGCACACTTCTGCTATTGTTAACGAAGCAATAGGAGTTTATACCAGCTGAACACATGGTTTCTGTTATCATGGAGAAATTACTGGCCTTGCCCTGGTACACTTATGGAAGAAGAAGGAATGCGGAATAAGGCAGAGATACTGAATGCCTTTTGTATCAGGCTTCACTGACAAGACCAGCCCTCAGGAATCTCTGGCCCAGGCCCAGGGAAAAACAGTGGTGGAAAGAAGACTTTCCCATGGTCAAGGCGGATAGTGTTAGAGATCACCTTGTCAAACTTGGCATCTGCAGGTCCATGGACCCTGGAAGGATGCATCTATGAGTGCTGAGAGAGCTGGCAGATGAGAATGTGGTCAGGAGCAGTGAGCATGGATGCACTAAATGTAACTCCTGCTTGCCAACCTGATTGCCTTGTACAATGGCAAAACTACCTGGATGAATGAGAGAAGAGCAGTGCATATTGTCTACCTGGACTTCAGCAAGGCTTTCAGCTATGCCTCCCACGATATCCTCACAGGCAAACTCAGGAAAAGCAGAGGGTGAAGTGGGAGAGAACTGGCAGAATGACACATCCTAGAGGGTCATAATCAGTGGCACAGGGTTTAGCTGGAACCTGTCACTTAGTGGTGTCTCCAGCAAGAAGCAGCAAGAAGGAACTGATGCACAGGAAGTTCCACCTGCATAGGAGGAAGAACTTCTTTACTGTGCAGATGACCACACATTGGGACAGGTTGCCCAGAGAGGTTTTGCAGTCTCCCTCACTGGAGATATTCAAGACTTTTCTGGACACAATCCTGTGCCATGTGCTCTGGGATGGCCCTGCCTGAATAGGGAGGTTGGACCATATGCCCCCACTGGTGGTCCCTTCTGACCTTAAATGTTCTGTAACTCTATAATTAAATACAGACTCTATTTATTATTATTTATTATTAATTAGTTATTTGTGAGAAAGTTACATTTCAGGTTGTATCTTGTAGCCACTAAGAGAAAACTCTTTAGAATCTGTTTAAAAAACAAAAAAAAAGATTTTTTTTTGATTTTTTGGCTTTGGTTAAAAATGGTGTTGGCCTTTCTGCCAGGCCTCTTAATGCATCAGTGAGTCATACATAGAGTTGAAATACACTGCTTTAACATGATTTCATTCTATGATTGGAGAAAATACCATGAAAGAAAAGGACAAAATCATACCATACTTTAGCTCCAGGAACGCTTCTCTCAGGTACTGAAAAATGTAAATAGAAATCCAGTAATAATACATTTTACAGTTAGCTAACTGACTGCCTTCATTTTGACTTTACCTGAAATCAAATCCTGTGCTGCATACTCACATGTTAACATGCTCACCTGCCAAAAGAAGCTTTCTGGTCATTAAGCCCTCCCTTCAAAACAAAAAACTAAACAACCTATGAATCATTTAAAAAACTCCAAGAAAACAAAACAAAGCAAACAAAACCAACAAAAAAAACCCAGAAGGCAAAATCTTGTAGCACACACTGTCAGTGTTGAATTCCATATCAAGGAAAAGAGTTTTATTTCCATAGGTTTGTTTTCTTTGGTAATTGATGTCTCTTCCTCTTGTGTTTTTAAAGCTGTCTTTAACAAAATGACAGCTTAAAAGCCCTCCTTATTCACAGCTTGAGGCTGAGATGGAATCAAGCCAGAGCTGGAACGGCTTTCCAAATTAGCAAGGGAACCTACTGTTGAAGTAGACTATTACCCTGCATGTGTTTGTGCATACAGCCTTGTTTCTTGTACCCACAACTGGGCTAGCTATCATTTACTCACCTCACAAAGCTGCCTCCTTCCTGTTCTCCTCAAAGAATTTAGTTAAAACAAAAGAAAAAATCAACATAAAAATCTTCTGTGTTCGAAAGCACTTTTCACTTCAAATGGCCGAGCAGCATCAAATCATTGAGGAAATAACACCGAAAGAGTCTTGAAGTGCTCAAGGCAAACACAGTGGGCTGTGGTTTCAAAGGGGCTGTGGTTTCAAAGGGGCTGTGCAAGAGGCTCTGAAAGTCTCATGTCTGGTGAGTACTTACACAGAGTGAGTAGTGGCACACAAAATGCCAGGGCTACAGTCACCTCGGAGAAATATACAGTGCAAATTGCACAGATCTTGGGCCTTGCAGGTCAGCCGAGGAACTTCTGAACACACATGCAAGGACAAGGCTTTTTTTGTTGAATTCACCCAGTACCATACATTTTTGGAGAGACCAGCAGATTCAAGTCACTTTAGAAATGGGAAATCTAAGCCACAGAAATGCACAGAAAAATAAAAAGAAGACCTTCAAAGAGTTAACAACAAAGACAGAACATGTCTTTCCTGACTAAGATTCCTACCCTTGCACAGAAGAATCCTGAATTTAAATGGAGATTAACAGAAATTACCTAGCTATTGGGCTGGCTTGCTTATAGGTATTAGCACTCACAAAGCAGCCTAGCATGTAAAGATGATGGGCAATGATTTCCCAGATGTCTCTTGATCATTTTCCCCTTGATTTCAGTTTGCACTGAAATCCATACAAATCGTCACTAAATGTGCTCCTTACAGAGACACTCCAGAGCTCAGGAGCAATGAAGAAGGGCAAGAAGAACAGCAAAACTACTCCACAACTTTTGGGAGATAAAGAGAAAATGTCACGCACAATCAGCTGTGTATGTCTATGGGCTGCAGTCAGAGCCTATTGCACATTGCAACCCAAGAGCCCTGTGCTAACAAAGTTTAAATTAAAGGAGCTAAAAGTAGGAGCTTCATAACTAAGTAAAGGGCACATGCAGAGCCTAAAACCACCAGTAAAATTGCAGCAACAGCAGAACGAGACCACATGTCAAGAAAACTAAAGAAACTGCTGACGGTAGTAATGAACTACCTTGGAAAAATCGCAACCTTATTCCACCTTGCCAAGTGAGTTGGATCACACATTAGTCCTCAAAGCAACTTAATTATTACTTACAGTTTCCTTTCTCAGCTGCCTTGCTGCACTCCTTGGACTCAAACAGTACTCGTAGGATGGAGCACCATACAGTCAGGCTCTGCTGGATCAGCATCCAAGGCTAGGTAAAAGGAATTGCATACAATGTCACGTGCCTGGTTGCTTTCCTCATCAGCTGCAAGCACTTCTGTTTAGTTCTCTGAAGGGGCTAATTAGGAAAATATGTGAAAGGGGTTGTAGCCAGGTGTGGTGTTGGAGTCAGAAATACATAGAGTGATATTCATCTTGCTGTTTGGAGGAAAAAAACCCCCCATGTACAATCCAGATTTCGACCTATATCCATGGAGAAAATTGCCTACCCTTTGGGAATCTGTAAAATGCTCTCAAGTGTAAACTAGATAGTAGAATAATATGTAGGATTGTCACAGGGTGAAAAATCATATCATTTTGGGGGTGTTAGCAGGGTGCAGAGATAATAGTGAAAACTTGCAAAATGGAGGTTTGTTATGCTTTGTACTTCTTCTTCCTTCTTTTCCTACCTCTCCATTTTCTGTGGCACTGCAAGATTAAAATTACTGGACGAAAAATGCCGCAGTTCCCGCAGAAGCACCAGAGAATACTGCCAGACATTGGACAGAAAAAGAAAATATCTGTCGTTTCAAGTGTTAATTGGTCAATATGCCTATAAGAACGGGCTGCAGATTTGATAAGCGTCCATTTTGGCATTCTAAGCTGGTAACATCACCTTGCTTGTTAGTGCTCGCTGTACTTTTTAAGATAAGGCTTAATAAACACCTGCCTGAGCTAAAGAATGCCGAAGTTTCGTCTGCTTTTCTAAATCCAAGGCAGAGTCCTTGAGGTAAACTCCCCCATCAGGGGAGATACATGACACAGACTGTGTCAGTGTGGGTCAGTTCCTTCTCCCAAGTAACAACTGATAGGATAAGGAAATGACCTCAAGTTTCATCAGGGGCATTTTAGATCAGATATTAGGAAAATTTCTTTATTGAAAGGGCTGTCAAGCATTGGAACAGGCTGCCCAGGGAAGTGGTTGAGTCGCCATCCCTGGAGGCATTTAAAAGACATGTAGATGTGGCACTTGGTGACACAGTCTGTAGCGGACTTGGCAGTGCTGCGTTAATGGTTGAAATCAATCTTCTGGGTCTTTTCAATGATTACCTGGAAGAAGTGGATGCAGCTAGGATTTACTCAGTTTTCCTGGCTTAGGCACTAATCCCCAAAACACAAGTGAAACTCAGTCTTGCTCTGATGATTATCTGCTTCTGGTGAGAGGTCATCAGAAGGGACAGCATAGGATGGCTGCCCCTTTCTGCATGGCTCTGAAGGGTGGAGGTGTGTGTCCTTTCTCACCTTCCTGCCCACAACATAGCATAGCTTGCAGGGCATTCAGGTGTTAGTTTTGGTAGTAAATCCCAAAGCCAGGCAAATGTTAGTGTGCTTCTGGTATTGCAGTGGGCACTTTTTCATAATTTATAGGTGGCTTTTTTCAGATACTAATCTTGCTTCCTAACCACAGATCTTTCCTTTACTTAGATTATCAGAAATGATACAATTTCAAAAGATGCAGAGGAGATAGGGCCCTGGGGTTTTTTTCCCCACTAAATTAAAAAATAAAGTCCCAAATTGCTTCATAAAATCTCCCTTTTTAAAGCAGTTTTCTGCTTGAGACTGATTCTTTTGGCAAAGTGTCTACCTTGGGATCAGAGATTAGCGGTTTGAGACAGAAGAGCTGTAGATGAATGTGGAAGCAGCAAGGACCGAAGCTGGTCCTGTTCAACTTCACTAGCCTTGGTGAGGAGAGAAGACAATGGTATTTATGTAGTGAAAGCCCAAGGCTTTTAAAGTGATGATGGAAAAGAGAGGTACTGATGGCCAATCATGGTCACTCAGGGTGCTACTCCCACCTGCAGCAGCTGACTGGACACGTGCACAGAGACCAGGGGTGGCATGAGCTGCCTGTGCCGGCCTTGCGCTCAGACACGTGTTCTTCAGTCACTCTGATGTGAAAAGAATGACTTGTAATAGCACCAAACTTTTCCTCCAGTCTTTCCAGACTTTCTTCCCATGTTCTATGCAACACTCCCATGGCCTGCCTAACCACAGTCCCCTCGTACATGCCCAGCTGCGGGATCGATACAATCTGACTCTCAAAAATACTTTCCTGATGGGACTTAGTGGAGTCAGAAAGATGAGTTGGCAAAGAGATATTAGACATTAATCTTAATGGCCAGGAAAACTTGGAATTTATATTTTAAAACAGGAGAATGTCTTAATGTTTTAATTTAATAGAAAATGAAAATAAATCAAAACAATTTATTGGGGAAAAACTTCAGATATGCAATACATTGGTAGGGGCAGGGAGGAGGGAAGGCAGACTTCCTTTTTTTTGGCTTTTTATTTCACGTATTCTATCGTGCAATAGAATCAATCTTCACTTAAAATATATGTGTGTGCTATGTATTACTGTTTTCTGGGGACCTATTTTCACAGCAGAGTGCTACCTGGCATGAGCCCGAGTGGCATGTTCTATTGATCTGAAAAATATCTGCTTTGTTGTAGGTGTTTCGTCATTATATCAACAATTTTAATATTCGTAGCTCTCTACCCTTTGTTCCCTAACCTAGGGCTCTCCCACCTTTCTTCTGTTAACCTCCTCATCCTCTTTTCCAGCACTTCCTTCCTTTTGTTCTTTTCTGTGTGTTGCAGCCCTTGAATCACACCCCTGTTGCCAGACAGTTTGTCCTCTGGTGCTGAATGGGCACTTCAGCAGGCAGCGTGTCTCCTTCTCGGGAAGCGGCTGCTTATTTCACCCACAGAGAGGAGCAGCAATTCAGCACTGCGGGAGAAATTACAGAACACAGCCTGGAGGGGAGGTCGATGAGACAGAACATTTTTCTGGAGCTTTCTGGCTCCATTTAACCTCTCAATAAAAGTGGGTTAGAGCATCCTGATATTAAGGACCATGTGAAAGGGGAAAACAAAAAAAAAAGCACTGAGAAGGGGAAGGAGGAGGAGAAGGGAGTCTTTATACTGGAAAAATGTCCTTGCAGCTAATGCACATGGAATTCCTTCCTGATGTATAGGATAAAGGATGGATTATTATGCTTGGCTCAAGAGTTTGCAAGTGTGACTTTTTTTTGCCAGTGTCAGGTTTGAGCTGTCACAAGTCTAACCACGCTTACTTCTGCATCTGGGCTTGACGAGGGAGAGACTAAAGAGGAGAGGGTAGAAAAAATATTGTGCATTACAGGTCATACAGAAAAATCTAGAAAATAATCTGTGCTGTATTCTTAAAAAATAGAAGTGTCTGAAGGTCCCAAATTCTTCGCAAATACAATCAATTATGCTTTTAAACAGGTGCTGAGGTGCTGAGTGAAGACTCTTATTCCCATTTCTCTACATGGGGAAACTGAGGAACCTTTCCCAAAAGGTAGTGTGAGACAGCTCTGGACTGGCCAGGCTCAGGTGAAGGGATGGGGACATTACCGCTAAAATGGAATGTAAAATTGCTTGTTAATAGAAGACACCCAGAGAACCATGAAGAGGCTACTGCTTTAACTTCATTGCAATTACAAATGTAGATTGATAATGAGGGGAAAAAATACATCAGCAAGCCAAGGCAGTTTTTCACTCCTGAGTTATGATGGATAAAGATGTTTGAGTGGGATTTTGTAATACATTATTTCTGTTTTAATCAGGCACTATAAAGCAGCAAAAGGACTTATATACTTCACAGCCACTTTGGATTATTGAATGCTCACAGTAGGCTAAAAGAGCACTTACAGTTCATCAAATTAAGCAAAAATGTATGAATTAAGTACCATCAAGCCCACAAGCCAATGCATTTATGAGGAGTGAAGACGGGGAAATAGAAGAGATTTAAAGGATGAAGCATTAAAATGTACTTTACAGTATACTTTTAACAAATGACACTCATGACTGAAGAAAACAATTAACAAGCGTCTCAGTCTATTTCTACCCATCGTGCGAAGCTATTTCTACACCTCTCCCTAGTCAACTATCTGTCTTCCTTGGTCAGCTATCTATCTTCCCTGGTCATTGATTATTGCAGTATTTCCAAAGAGCATGATTTATTGTCTCCCACACATGCTCCAGCTTATACAGCACGCCTGCCATGTGAGGCAGGCTCAGCCTGGAGCTTAACATCTGCAATGTGGATACAAAGCTCAGGGTCTCACACACAGAACCTGTTTTGCAGGATGCCATGTGGACCAAAGGCACTGGTATGCTGAGACAAAATTGCAGCCTTCTGAATGCAGAGCAGCTTTCCTGGCACATAAAAGCCTCATCCAGGTTTAATGATCCTAGGAATTTCGATACTTCTCCTTGTCTCTGGGTAACAGAGAGGGTACCTAAGTGGAGACTCTCAGCTTGCTTTCTGGCACTGTGAGTTTGCCAGTCAGTCACTATTCCTTTCCTTTGCTGCTGGTTCCTGGGCATCCATCATAAATCAGTGATGTGGTTTTTTCCCTGGTGATTCCCATGCAAGTTTTCCATACATTCAGGATTGCTTAGGGTCCTAGCTAAGACAGGAGGCTAAGACAGGCTGAAGATGTCTTCTCCAGGAACAGGAGACTGCAGGTACCAGCCCATTTCAGAAAGGGCTGGAAATTAATGCCTTAAGGGCACAGGGTGAGAAGAGGGCAATTTCACCATTGTGGCACCTAATCCGGAGGGAGGGAAGGAAGGAACAGATGGAGACAGGACAGATGGAGAAAAAATGAAACAAACATTTTTTTCTTCCATATACACTAAGAGGGTATAATTTCTGTGGTCTCTTTCACTGTTGTGATAGATTATGAGAATTGCAACAAAGTAAAGATAATAGTACAAGCTAAGCTATCTCTTTAAAAGCATGGAGGGAAAGCCATCAAGATTATGAAAATGTCAGAAATTAGAACAACTTGGAAATGAATCACAAACCAAAAAACTTTATGCATCTGATAAACTGTTTGCAAACAATGGTCATATATCTTTAATCTACATTGCAGCATGAAACACCACCTTTTCATCAAGGACTTTACAGTAACAATTAAATATCACTATCCTCAAAACCATTACTATTATTTCTCATCTCTATGAAGGCAAGACATCAGACATTAAGTAGTCAGCTGAAAATCCCCATTGAAGGCTTTTCAGATCAAGCAGAGGTTTTGTTTCTAAAGCAAACTGAAACAACTGAGAATTAATTAAGGAAAAAATGTGAATATTAATTAACAATGAACTTTGCCAACTGTGTTTTAAATACTAACCTGCTAGATAAGGAACATTTTATGAGTATTATTTCCCAGTTTATTCTAAAACAGTTTTTCTGTGTCCATTATCAACTTCTGCTCATCTTTCAGACCTCTACAGTGTTCTTACAGGGAAGGTGTTAGATGAAACTACTGAAGAGTCAAACTAAGATAGGTAACCAGTAAAAATAGAAAAGAGTTCCCTTCCCATTTCCTACAGAAACATTGGGTGGGCAGCCCATATTGGGATGTGGAACAGTTGGGTTGAAAAGATTTCTGTGTGGATTCCATGGAATAATCCGTCAGCGGCTGAACTGTATATGAGAATGACCATGCAGTATGTATTGCAGGTCAGAAGAAGGTGGCTACTTTAAATTGTGCTAGAAAGTAAAATTCATAAAATGCACTGCCTCTTTAATAATTTTCATTTTAAATAGTATGGAGTGCCTGTACCATGAAAGTGTCAAATACAAATTATTTCTAGCATGGTCTCAATGCAAGGTGTTGGTTGGTCTTGCTCCTCCTTCTGCTTTGTGTGGTAGGACAACAGGCAAGAAAAGTGAGGTTTGTAGGTGTCTAGCACTCATATGTTTTCCCCAACAAATACGTGTCGCTGGCTACGTTCATATGCACATACATTTATACAAATATGTATACACACAGGTATAGATCGTGGCTATGGATCACAGTCTGTGGTGCCATCTGGTGGAAAGAAGTCAGCAGCGGCCCTACTGCTAAAAAAGTAAACGTGCCAAGTAGCCTTAAAGAAGAAAGGAAGGAAGGAATGAAACCCCAAAAGAAGGAAGGTCTGATCATATGATTAATGGAAGCCACAGCATTCATCAAAACACAATCAGTTCCAGTCTGTCTCAACACCTAAAGCTTCTTACCTTGACTGTCTCGGACTGTCACACTCATTGATATGGATCAGCAGTCATTGACGAGCTTTTAAAACCACAAAAAGCTTGAATGGGTAATGGAAATATATAAATACTCCCTGACATTTCTAACTGTCTCCTTTCCCCATTCTGTCTGAGTTTGAAGGGTTGGAGTCTTGCAGACTTAATGGAACAGCAAACATCTTCAATGTCTTCAACATCTGCATTTCATACAGAACCTTTAACAGTGAGCAAATATTTACATGAATACAAGCTTTTATTTTTTTTTCCATGATGCCCTGTCAGCTTCACCTGGCATGACCTATCTCCATTTCTCTCAGTAGATGCAGTTCTTGGGATAAAACTGCATACTAGAACATCTAGACAATAAAAGCAATCATTTGTTTTAAAGATTACTTGGAGTAATGTTTGCCATATAGGCAGAGGAAGGCAGGCATGTTTTATATGAAGGATCTCAGTTGGCTTTCTCAAAACTCTTTTCTAGTTTTGAAGAAAAAAATTTATAAATGTACTTCTTACTTTTTTAGAGAAATCTTTTATCTTCAAGGACAGCACTCACATCAGGACAGACCAAGGCCTGAGGGAGTCTGCCCAATATGAGTAAGGTCTAATTCTTCACGAGGTTATGCAAAATCTGGTCATTTGGGAATGTTCTTTTATACAGAGTTATGATATACTTCTAACTGTGTGTTCACAGTTACACTGAGGACTAGGGATAGGCATAACATTGTTAAGGCTTCCACGGCAGGAATATATACAGCAAAAACAGTTTTGTAGAGAAACAAAAAATAGTTGAAAGGTTCATCAGTAAGGGTTGTGACATTATATCATGTTCATACTGTTTTAAAGGTAGCTTTAAATAATAAAAAGTAGCTGACAAATTTCAGCTTTCCTATCTTCAGATTAGGATCCTGAAATGAGTCAGTTAATTAAATAATGATCAGGGTTGTTTTTTAAAAGGCTGGAAAGTTTGTCGAATGTTCTGTGTCTCATAAAGAAAATACTCTGGAAAGCAGAGACTTTAAGTACATAACTGAGCAACCACCAATACGTATCCATGTACCAGCCATAATTAGTTTCTGCAGCTGAGGCAAGTGTGCCACAGTCACTTCCTTCATTTTCTTTCCCCAGGCTCCCTTTATCCTTTGCCCATTCAGTGGTTGTGTATCACTGCTACTCTTAGTTCTTAGGCTCTCTTAAGGCTCCATCCACCTCTCTGACAGGCATCAAACCCTCTCAAAAAAGCAGATGGAAATGCAGTGGGGCAAAGAGGTGATATGACTAAATGAAAATCCCATCCCTGCTGAGATAACATCCTAATCCATTGGCAGTCTTTCTTGATAGAGATGGAGAAAAATCTTGGATAAGATTTCAGAACTTGAGTTGTGGTTGAACCATCTTTATAGTTGCCAAATTAAATATATACCTTGACCTCCAAAACTCAGCATTGTCAAAATGTGTTCCTAAAGCTCACTCAAAAAAGAAGAGTTTAAATGTATGACTTCTGTTTCAGCCGTTGCCTTATTTCTGCAACTCTTGCTTTTTGCTCGTGTTCTTTTGTTTCTCACTGCTTATATTATGATGTCTGAATCACAGGCTGCTTCTTGTATCCAGTGAACTCAGCAGAATAATTTGTATTGACTTTACTTGGTATAGAATTGGATTTACTGTCCATTGCTCTAATCTGTTAGATTACTTTTCTCCTGCTATTTCTTTCCTATATGTAAATTAACAATGAATATAGAGAAGTTGTACTTACTGGCTAATGCAGTTGTTAGAAGAATGGAAACTAAACAAAAGTAATGGCTATTTTTGGGAACAATTTTCACACAATTTTTTGAGAAAATATTTGTCCATAAGTTTTGACTATGAGTTGCTAAAAAACAAACTTGCATTTACTACAGAAATTAAAACATTTCCTAATAACTATAAATCCCCTTTCTGTCTTCCTGTAGCTGAGGTTCTTCCCCACCCCCTCATTCAACAAATCCACTGGGAGAAAATTACCTATTTTTCTCCCAGTTTTTCTAAAAAAATTCCTTGGTTTCTGTGTAAGCTCAGAAATAATTACTGAGAAGGGGAGGGTTACATTTGTAGGACAGTTCAGCAAGTTCAGTGGTGAATGCCTGGAAGACCCTGTGATGTGCATTGTTACTATGATTAATGACTCTTATTATTGATGCAGAACCATAAATTCATACAGGATCTGTCGAGAATAAATAAGAGAGCAGTGTGTTCTCCAATAAAGAGTTACAACAGGAAAATAGCTAAGATTAATAAAAAGCAAATCTTAACAGATAAACAAACATATAACCAAACTGTGACCATGATATGCTCCCTTTGCAGTTCTTGGAATGTTGTCTTTTCTCTGAGATGGGAGGGGGACTGCACTCTTAGTGCATAGAAGAAAATCAGAACACAAAAAAGAATTTGAATTTATCGAGGGAGCTGATTCATTTCCTCATAAAACCTTGAAAAAGTCATTTGAAGCTGATTCGTTTACAAACACACACCCAAACTGATGTCTGACTGAAGAAACTGACAGTAAATGGGATGGTGTCACAATTTTGGGGAGCAGGAAAGAGATCCCCTTTTCAGCCCCAGTGATTTCTTTGCAGGTTCAAAAAGGAGCATTATCCCCTGTGGTTTCAAGGTGCTGGTTTCTCTGGGGTGCTGCTGCACATCCTCACTCAACAATAAACTCTGTTCATAGGTAGTGGCACAAACTTGGAGTGTGGGAAATAGGGGCTGATAGAGTCTGATAATCTGCGAATTATTTAGGTAATCAACAGCCAAAAATATACACCCTGGGATTTGGTAGTATCTGCCCTGTTCAGGTATACACCTCTGCCTAGGGCTAACAGAGGTAAGCCAATGTAATTTCACCCGGGGCCTCAAGAACTATCAGAGAGATACAGCAGAAAAGTCCATCAGGGAATTGTGGGTTCCCTATTAAAAAAAAAAAAAAAAGTATTCTCATGCTGTGAGTCAAGCTCACTTTCACTGGCTTTTGGTTGTAAAATGGTAGGAATGTCACCTATTTTTGTGCATAATGGAATGTATCTCTGAAGCGATTGTGATCTTAAAAAATATAATATGGAAAAAGTAAGACCCAAACTCTTGAAAAAACCTCCAAAGTTTGCAATTGGATGTAGAAGTGAAATCTAGTATCATGAAAGAGTACAAAAATGAGAAACCAAGTCACATATGGATGTTGTATTGGCAACATGTAGGGAAGGAATGGGTTCAGATGTGTTTCAAAGCTGAGGAAAGAGAGCATAGACAGGAGGAGTTTTCCTCCTTACCTCAATGACACAAGAATACCTTACATGACCATGAGCATCACGCTTCCAAAATCACCTCTTTCTTTCCTGTGTCCTCATACCGTACTCAAAGGCACCATTTAGGCTCCTTCCGTGCTTGATTCTTCTGGGCAGATCTTGTTCTCTCTGTGGTTGTATTCCATAAGGTTTCCCATTTCATGTCATGTTCAGGGACTCCTTCAGCTGGCACCTCTCACACATTGCTTCTGGCTTCATTCTTAGCACACCTCATAGGTATTTCCACTGCTTTTTCTGAGCCTAAAGTACTGAAAATGTGTCTGGGCAGTATCAACTGACACTAAAATGATTTCCTCTTTAATGTTGATTGAAAAATGAGTTCCGTTTCTTGCTCCAAATGCTACTTTCATGTCAGTTATTTCATGAGGCCCCCGAGAGTTTTACTCGAGCAGCCAGCTGCCATGGTGGAATCGTGCTGTGTTGGACCAAGCTCCATGAGCACACACTCAGCTGTTGCTGCCATTCTGCATTTTGAGTGCTCAATACTCACAGGAACACCAAATATTTTGAATAGATCTGCATTGGGTGGGAAGTGGACACAGTGCTGCAGGGAGCTACTGGTGCAGACAGAAGCAGTAATGAATTCTATTGCAAGAAAAGGAGGATTGGAGGCTTCTTAAGTAAAGCCATGGGAGAGGACAGAGAAGGGTATTTTTTGCTGCTCATTATAGTGAAAAATTCCCCTGCTTAGGTCTTTCTCTGACATCTGCACAGAGATCATTTTTCCTGCCTAGAGATGTGGACTTCCATGCTTTTTATTCTCTACAGACTAAATCTCTGCTGTGTCTGTTGCACCAAATGGCATCTGCTGCCATTAAATTGAGGGTGGCAAAAGCCCAAGTTGGCACTGGCATGCAGTGGTGTGGATCAAATGGACAGGCACGATTTGCACGTGGGCCTTGCTACCAAGCAGTTTTTATTACTGGAACTGTTGCAGGAAGAAAGAAACAGGTTGTCAGCTGTGCAGCTTGCTCTTTCATTTGAGTTCTGAGGATGGGTTATGGGTTAAAGAAGACTGGGGATAATGCCCCATAGAGTCCTTATCGCACAAAATTATCCCGGATCTGTTTGTACACGTGTACATACATTCATATCCACAGCACAATGCCTTTCCTAAATAGCATTTTATAAAGGGGCAGAGGAATGCAGAACTTTGCAAAGGATGGAAAGCAGGCATCTTTCTTGACTCTGCTCAGCACCTTAGTCTGCAAACAAACATCACACAAGTGTGAATCTTCTGTAACTCTTTTTGAAACACGTCTGAAACACTCTGTGTCTCTCACTGCACTTCTGCTAAGGTCTATTGGCAGGTGTAGCTGTGCTGATTAAATGTCTGGCTGGGTTTGATGCGGTTGGGGGCAGGCAAGAGGCAGCTGAGAGAGGAAAATGACTGGGACTCTTTTTCTTTGTAAATAATTTTTTTTGGATGATTGTAGACATCACTACTGGAAAAAAGTAATCCTGATATGAAATTTTTCATCCTGTGTTTCTGAGCCATTTTTACTGACAAAGTGAGAGGTTTCTTGTGCCACAGTGAGGAGGAGACATCCGGGCCAGATGTTGATGTCTTGCTGACATTCAGGTTTCCTTGTTCCATCACAGCCTGCATGCACCTCAGCACCTCATGCTGCTTCAGTTCTTTCCCTTTAATCTGTGCACAGAATTAATCAGAATTATTTGTT
Source organism: Oriolus oriolus (assembly GCA_013400235.1). NCBI lineage: Eukaryota > Metazoa > Chordata > Aves > Passeriformes > Corvidae > Oriolus > Oriolus oriolus. The sequence goes on along the minus strand of VXBT01009539.1, from coordinate 169,370 downwards.
TATTCACTCACCAGGGCAGCTCATGCTCACTTATCTAAACATTTGTAGCAGCCTCCAAAGGAGAGGCAAAATGAGGTAGAGCCTCACTGGCCTGCAAAGCCTCTTCCAAGTTAGGGAAGATTCTTTCCTACCTCTTCTCTTTGGGAAATTTGTTTAATTTTGCCCATTTTTGTCCAGTTAGCTACAACATTTAATACTTCTACTCAACAGACAGACTGCTTCTCTCAGGTAAACAGCCCACATTACCACAGTGAGCTTTGATGCCCAAGTCCCTACTTCTTAATGAGAATTCTTTCCAAACCTAATAAAAAATTATATGCTTTGGAAAAAATAACCAGAGAATTCCCAGCAGAGAATCCAGTGTGGTTATAGCTGGTTGAAGCTAAACTTTTTGAAGGTTTCTCTTTGGTGCTGTGTAGGCAAGTAATAGAAATCACCTCAGAAAGCTACACTCTGCATGTCAGACAGGATGTGTCATAGGGAAGGGAGAGATAAATGAGCTTGAAGTGGATTGGGAGGAGAAGGAAGTTCTAATAAAATCAACTATAATTTAGCCAAAGAGCAGAGGTTTTTGCTTTTGTAATTCCTTGATTCTGGGTCTCCACAGCTGGAGGAAGTTTCTGACCCTCTTTTTTTTTTTTTTTGGTGGAGAGGAGACATGAAGGACTTGTTCTCAGGACTTCCTGTCAAGAGGAGCTGGCTGCAAGAGCTGAAACATATTACAGTAATAAACGTATTTCACACAGGCAGGACGGGCAAATGGAAGGAGCCCAGGGAAGCCCTTGATGTGGAAGTAAACCTTCTTTGTCCAGGGGCCTCTGTGCGGGGGCAGAGTCCTCACTAGAATTGCAGACACTGTTTCCAGCATGCAGTGAGCATGGAAACAATCATTGTCAAAGAGAAAGCAAGGAGAAAGTCTAATTTGCAGAATGCACTTCTAACGCAAGCCCTGTCCCCAGTGCAAAAGACAAAAGAAGGGACAATTTTATGGCCAGCTCACCGCACAAGACATTAAAGTTATGTCCAGGTGAGGTGCTCTCCTACAAAGACAATTCAGTTCCCTTGTGTAGTAGAAACAACCCTGCTGTGAGCATCCAGTCTCAGTCATTGCTACAGACAACACTCATCTCTACTCAGAGCACGCTCAAAACTTTAGTACCTTGTAAAGGTCAGTCTGGCCCCCAATGTAAGTCTTTCTGGATTGAAGAAATATTTCATCCTCGCCATACAGGCCTGCACAGGGGTGAATTATACACCTCAAGATGATTTCGGTGGCAGCGCTTCTACTGACTGAAACTACTGGGTAACTATTTTTCTAAGCAGCAGTAGATGTTTCTTTTGAACATTTTTTCTTCTGGAAAAAAGAAGAATTGGATATTCTCCAAAAATTTGCATCTGCAAACAGCTGTTTACATCCCAAAGCCCTCACAGCACAATCAGTTTGTAAAAAGGGAAACGGATTTCGGAAAGCACTCCTTGAACTCCGTGTTATAATCAGCTGTTGCTGTGAAGAGTAACCAGAAACACCAAATGCCACTGAACTCAGGTGTGTCAGAGGCTCTAGCAGAAAGCTGAATCACTGAATGGATTACACAGATAATTTTTCCTTCCCTCGTAAGCCTAGCAGAACATGTCTTCTTTTCTGTTTGCATGGCACCTGGTGGAGACTGAGGCCACTGCGTGTTACTGTAATAAATATTTACTTGCTCATTTGGAACCATGCATGGGAGATAATACTGAAGGGTCACAACTGAGAAACCAGGAAGAAACACTACGAAACTGANTTTTTTTTTTTTTAAAGAGGTAACTTTCTGGGCCTCTCAAAGTTTCTCTCTAAAACGAGAAAGGGGGCTCTCAGAGTGCTTGCTAGGAAGAGAACCTGGAACTTGCAGCACAAATGGAGAAAGGAAGCATTGGGTCAGCTCTCCACTTCTCCTGGTGCTTTACTCAGTTCTGTTTGCATTGCAGTGGGCATTCTTTTCCTCAGCTAAGGATTGCTGTGTCTTGGCATCAGCTGAGGATATCTGTCTACTTCCCTGTTTCTGCCCCCTCCTCTGTACTAAAAAGAGATTCAGTGGTGGCAGAGCACCCGCATGTCACCAAGATTAACTAGAAAACAACAAGACGATGTGTGGAAAGCTCAGAGGAGCCTGGGCTACACTACAGAGCATTTCATACAAAATTGACACCAGGCAGAAGTTGCTCTACCTGAGGAAGAGAGCATCCTAGTCAGCTGCCGTGTGATGCAGCACAACTCTTAATAAGGAGGAAATTATTTCTGAGTGAAAAACACAGGACACGATCCCACAGGAATTATGTTCAAGGAGCTTACACAATTTTCACTTGGCTGTGTGTCAATGGCTGAATGCCACACAAGACAGAGAATGTACTGACTGGTAAAAAAAAGGTGAAATAAATCAAATAATAGGTGTAAATCATGGTTTCTTTTTCTTACACAGCTCTATTTTTCAGCAGCATTTTCATGCAGCAGAATTTAGGGCCTCAGCTAGTCACACTAAAAACATAAGCCCATCCAACTTTTAAAAACAGCTGCATCATTTTAACTGGATCAACTTTCAACTCCTCCATTTAAAGCAGTGCACATATCTAGTAGATTATTTGGCTATCATTTACGCTCCTTCAAGTAAGCTCAGCGAGGTACCAGTGCAAAGCATCTGTTCAGAGTGAGCACACCTTTGGCAGAGGTCTATACACACAAATTTTGAAAAGGAAGGAAGTGGTTTTGTCGCAGCATCTTGCCAAAAAGTGGATTTTTTCAGGAACATTGTAACACTGGTAAACAAACCGTGATGACCGTGCATGTGTTTCTCCGAGCTGACAGGCTGCGGGCGGGCTGAAGTGGAGGGATGTGTTGCCTCCTGCCTGTCTCCCATCTACACCACTGCCTGCCTTGCGTGCAGCAGTGGGCAGCTGCAGCCTCCTGTCTGGATGTGCAGGACAGCACATTCTCCTCCAGGCAGGCTTGTTATCTGCCTGGCAGAAACCCTGCCCTGTTGCGTGCAGCCTCAGGACCACTTCTGTTAGCCATTAATTAGCACCGTGGCTCGTGCTCGCCGGAGCCAAATGGAAGCTTTTGCCTAGTGCACAATATTCTGCTAAGATCACATTGACACGAATGGGCCAAGGAGCTGAGACACAGACAAAGGCTGCAGCAAGTTTACCAACAATCAGGTGGACGCTTAGGTTTGAATCTTGGCTTGCTTGCTTGCTAACTTCTGCTGCAGTCCTGTCTGCTCCTGACCCTTTGCTTCTGTGTTTGCTCATCATTATTGGCACACTGAGACCTTGCTCTTAATGTGCAACCTCTGGTCATCCAAAATAATAAAATTAAAATTTATTTAGACCTGCTAAGTATGGAATCGTCCTAAATTTATGCTACACCAGCTATTGATTTGTTTTCTCTCTTCCCCTCTACTTGAAATCTCAGGGAGTGACAATCAAAGGACATGGCTTTCTCTGCATGGAAGTCATGGACATCCATTCCAGACGCAGACTGCTGACAAACATGGCTTTCGCCCTCTGGAAGCAACACACATCACCCATTATAAAGCCCCATTTGTCCTTGTTATTTTAATTCTAAGACTAAGACAGATACAGTGATATAATTTGCCAATTAACTATTTTCGTTTTTTTGGACATGGACAGTGGGACCAAACAGATGAGAAGATAAAGCCTTCTTACCTGCACTTCTGTGGAAGCTGATGCAAACCCCCCTTAGACTGGTTCCATATGCACACAGAGAACCAACTGACAGACAAGAACACCAAAACCACTAATGCCACAGTTGTTAGCAATTTCCTTGTTAGTAGAGCTTGAAGTTGAATGATCTTGGAAATGGAGCAATCCTGGCAGTGACAAAGATGAACCTGACACCAGAGCATCAGATAGAAACCACCTTTGCACCATTTGTGTTAGTGGAACACAGTGTCCCACTTTCTGCTGATATCCCCAACCTCCTCAGCCAACGCTCAGAGTTCCAGGCTGGCTGGAGCTTCAGCCTCCTGCCTTCCTCCTTTTCTCACCATCATCATGGCCAGCAGCAATGGACATTTCAGCGCAGGTGTACTTGAAAAAACCCCTCTCACCTGCTTCCTCACCTCATTCCTCCATCCTCTAAGGATTTCTTTGGTCTTTCCTGATTAAGCTGAAGGGGGCTAGAAACTCATTGATGTGCATTTCATTTGGCAAGAAGAAGTGAAAAGAAAGTGTGCAGGCAATCCCACAAAACATGTATAGGGCTGAAGGAGACAGGCACATGCCTGGCAGGTAAAAAGGAGCACTCAGTGATTCCCAACCTGTGAACAAAGCCACTTGTCTGGGGAGGAGACTGGAGCTGGACCCTTCCACCCCACCCTCGCCTTTGCCACAGAAACTGCCCTGGTGGGAAGAAATGCACATGGCAATGAGAGCTGCTGAGTGAAGCAGCCACGGGGAATGCACCACATACCTTTCTTGTTCCCTGTGAGATATGGCTGAGGAGGCAATTTACTTTCCAGTTTCCTTTCAAGATGAAGTATGGCTCGCTCTGCCACTTCTTAGGCTGTACTTATTCCACAAATAAAGATTTTCTGTCTTCCACGTGGCAACTTTTGCCCTGAAGTCACTCTTTAAAATAAACCTCAGAAACAGAGGCAATGTTCTTCTAGCAGGTGCACAGCTGAGAGCCTGGACAGCAGATACCCATCAGCGTTACAGATTCAGTCTTGGTGTGAGAAACACTTTCTCCTGTATTTCACCTCCTAGCATGTGGGTGGCTGTGCTGCTGACAGGACAGCAGAGCTGTCCTGTCTCTCTCGTTCCCTCCTTCCATTTGGTGAAGATGTGGAGGAGGCAGACTTTGCTGCAAAGCCTTTCTGCTCCCTCTGTGCTCAGCACAAGAGTCACAGCCTTGGGAAGCCTCCGCAGAAAGGTGCCACAAGAACACAGAGTCACCCAGCTCTTTTCTTTCTTTATTTTTTTATTGAAAGCTTCATCAAAGAAAACAGAAGTTTAAACCTAACATCCACTGATCTACAGAAAGCCCCAGGAGTGGGAAAATGGCAGCTATTTAGGATTGTGTTACAAATGGAAAACATAAAAAAAAAAAATCATAGCAGTACAGATCTTTCAGAGACATTCTGAGACATCAGCACACAGATGCCCATATAAATAAGATTCATAATTTAATGTATCACAGAGGTTCTGTATTCTACATTTTGGATGCAGTGAAGTCTGTAAGGGCTGTAAAGAACCTCTGACCCATTTTTGTGATGCATGTTTTCTGGATAGGAAGTTCATCTGCTTTCAAAGCTGCTTTGATTTTTCTTACAGATAGAATCTGTTCATTCTCCTTTAAAAAGGAAAACAGTTAAAAATTCCTAAATGAATTCTGTACACTTCCTGGTTTTACATAAAATTGTTTTGCCTCAAAAAGATAGTAGAATTTTCTTCCACTCTGGAATACATCATATTTAATAATTCTTCAATAACATAAACATCATGTTCTCTTCTTTAGGTTGTATTTTTGGGCTTTTAAAAATATAACTGACTGTAAATTTCACCAAATTCATAAAATTATTATCCAAGAGAAAGACACTTAAAGGCAGAAAATTAATGTTGGGCAGATACTCTCTTAAGGACAACAGATCCAGATCTTGGAAGGTGCTTACACCTTGCAGGCTTTGGACCTGCAAGGAAAAATGGATTTGTGAACCTGTCAAAGGCTGACATTTTCCACTTCATTACACATTTTTACTAAGGTGAAAGAACTCAGCTGTCACTGTTGGGGAATTAACAGTTGAACTGAACAACTTCAATAAACACAAGAATTTTTTCTTATCATGGAAATCTGAACCAGTGCTGGGATTCATTTCTTTTACAGCTTTACTCTCATAATTTTCTGTTCAATTTTAACAAAGAGCATGTTAATAAAGGGGAGAAGAAATGGTCTCTTCTGCCTGCTTTGAGGCACAAAGGTGAATAAATCTCTGGGGTACATACAGCGCTCTAGCCTATCTGGGTGACAGGAGCTATATCGAAAAAGTTGGTGCTCTTTTTGAGAGGAAAATAACTCTCCTTACACTGCATCTTTGCTGCTTGCTGCGATTCTAGAAATCTGCTCCACTGGAGGGGAGGAGAAGTCTGCTGCTCACTCAGCCCTCCTTCTGAGAAAGTGTGCGTGCATGACTGTGTGTATGCGTATTAGAAATGAAAGGAATCCTCGTTACTAGAGTCAATTGTCATTGAACAGAAAAGACTAATGCACCAAATGTCAGCAGTTTTGTTGTTTTCTGTTCTGCATTTCCATCACACCGTGACTGTTTTCTTGGTTCATGTGGGCTACCGAGAAAGACCAGGAAAATCCCTTACCCTAGGGCACTTCTTTTATATCCGGACCAATTTCATGTTAAATAAAGTTTTGAAAGGAAATGTTGACCATGCGCGTATCAAACATTACTATCTTCAACTACCACATTTGGTCTCATCACTAAAAATTGATTGATTCATTACTTTAAGCACATTATCACTCTTTAGCATGACTCTTGCTATAGGTGGAGTTAAGTGAGTCTGCCTAAACCTGTTTTGCTCATGTCAACCTCAGCATTAAAATGAAGTGGCATGAGGAGCACCATCAAGCTTAAAATCATGAAGTATGGCAATTTGTTAAACACTTAGAATCAGTCTCAATCTTCAGTACCATAAACAACATAATATAGATCCAAATACTGTGACATATTAAAAATAAACTTTATTACAATGCAGGCTTCCTCAAATTTGCTGAGTTTTGGTACACATACATACATAAATAATACCCTTCATTTGATTTTTACTTGAGTAAAAATCCATTCGAATGCTACAGCCCAACTGCCCATCGAAAGTTTAAGCCCTCACTTCTCTAATGACCAGCCTTTATCTTCCACGTTTGGGCATGCATCCATAGCAGAAGATGATACAATGTGGTGCAATTGCTCTCAAATATGCCTCATTCTGCATTACGGTGGATTTCTCGACCAACACAACCAAGGCAGTCTCCTGGTAAACAGAACTATACAAGTAAGCACAGGCTAAGGACAATTCAAGAGTCTGTTTCACTGGAAGGCAATAAGAGGACATTCACAATTTGAGGCCTGACTGTCACAGGTGAAAAGTGCTTACAAAACCAGCAGTAGAGCCAGATAGGAAGAAGAGTCCCTCTGCAATCTCAGCGGGAACAGTGAGATTTTTCAGTGCCCTGATCTACACTCGGGTCAGCACCTGCAAATATAATACTCTCTTCAGTTCCACTGTATCTTTTTCTTTTTTTTTTTCCCTCAATGTTAAGTGACAAGCCCAGGTATTCAGAATTTTCTAGCCGTGATTCATAGTTTTCTGACACCCCTTTTATATTTATCTCTTAAGGTAAAACCAAAATTACCAAACCTGAACATCCAGATTTGATTATTTACAAGAATTCAGGTGTGATGGAAAGTACATACGCAGTTCAGTTTATGGATTTGATGTTACTTCTAGACCTCTGGGCCAGGCACCATTGCCTTAGACATCTAGAGTTGTTTCTGCAATCTTTCAGGAACTCTCCTGATATTTAAAGCTAAATTGGCAAGACAGACAAAGACATTGACTTTACAAATTCAGGTGTTCAAAAAAAAAAAAAAAAAAGGAAAACAGAAAGTAAACAGAGCATAATAATAAACCTTCAAAAAATCATATTAGCCAGAACAAACATAAAGAAAACCAGTTTAAGATTTCAGAGGCCACCAAGTGACAACACCCATGCAGCAAGTGTGTTGCTATTTCACTGTTCACTTTTGTCTTATTTTTAACTTTTAGAAACGAGTTATGACTTTCTGAGCATCTTGTAAGTTCCAAATAAGCTTTTTTCCTTACCTTATGATCTACGACTGTTTATACTCAAGGCTCACAGTGTTTACAATTCATAGAATTCAAGTACCAGTTCACTGGTTTTTTTTGGGATAAGTAAGATGATGAATTGTATTTAAGGGGTCCATTTTCTTTCCTCTTCTTCTTCCTCTACTTCTTTGCTTTGTTTCTTTCGATTTCAAACACTATGGAACATTATAGCATGGAAAAGAAAGGGAACAATTCTAATACAGAATGCACTTGAAACACTTTAAAGTGACAGGCACTGTGATATCGTGTTGCCTGCCTAGCTTAATAAAAAACACTGAGATTGTTTAACTTTGCTGAAAAAAATATGAAAAATGTTTCTGAATGTATAAATAAAGCAGCAGAGTTCTGAATAGAAACAAGAAGGTACCTCAGCATATTCATCAGCCACATGGTAGCTACCTTGTAGCCTCATTGTTGATAGTAAATGAGACTTTGTGTGTGTCACATTAGAACTAACACAGAAACAAATGTCTTTATTTCATATTTAACTGACTTGTGCCTGGGATTATCTCCATTTGTACAAATAATTCAGACAGAGACAGAAATAGAATATGTGTAGAAAGGAAGAAAATAAGGCTAGATTGATTTTTTTCCCTCATATGCCCTCTAAAGAAAGAGGAAAACTTTATCCAAGGACAAAATTCAAGTGCCCCCTCTCAAAATGCAACAAGTAATGAGACAGCACATGAAACAGAAAGAGAGGTTTGGGGTTTTTTTCTGAATTGAAAACATGCTGTGGATGATGTTGTTCTTTTACTTTGGCATCATCTGGTTTTCAGAAGTGTTGAATATCAACAACTACTCTGGAGAAAGCAGAGGTTTTATCACTTCTGAAAATCAGGCCCTCTTCCTATGGTGAAGAACCATGCAAACTCCCATTTCTCTCTTTTCTATGTTGCATATCTAGCAGCATTTGCTTGGGAAACCCCCTCCCCCCTCCCACTATGTTAAAAAATACGATCTTGTTTCATCGATTTAAAAAAATAATTGTGTTCTTTTCCCCAAAAAAGTCAGGTTAGGGAAACACAGACCTCCTTTTAGGACTGGGCAGCTGAATCAGATTGATCCAATATATGCGTTTTAATTTCATTATTTTTATGGATACCCTGTCTCTAATCCACCACAATAAATGTGATGAGCCTTTCCCTCTCTTCTGGATGGAGGAAAGTTTAAAAATGTTTGGTTTAATTTTTACACATAGATATGTGTGTATGTAGGTATATACGGAAATGCTGCTTCACTTCTGCCTCCTCAAGGAAAAAAATCATCTTTTGACTTCCTTCTCACCTTTTTCATTTGTCTGTTTGGAAGAAGTAAGGGCCATAATCAAGATTTCTCCATGGAAAATAACTGTCATTCTTAAAACATGTTATGGTGGATTAAATTTAGTGTCGGTTTTTGTTTTTTTTTTTTTTGCCTAATCATACTAATTAGTGATTGTCAGCCAACATATTAAGACAACAGAAATCATAGCAGAGAAGAATAACTTTTAACTTCCTGCCTACATGACAATACTACATAATTTTCAAGATTTCTCCTTGTGTGGGAAAGCTAAAATGAGAACAAAGATCAAGTTTGCTTTCATTTATATCTACCTGGCAACTCAAATGCAACACTGAGAAATAAATGCAGAATTAAGGTGGCTATGCATGCTGGACGATGACCAAGACTGAGGTGAAGAAATGAATTGGTATGTTGGAATTCAGAAGGAAGACTGTTGTTTCAGTAGAAATACCAAAGATCAGGTAATTAAAGAGAAAAACTCGTCAAAATTAAAGCCCACCTGGACAGATTAGTTGGTAACCCAATCCCCCTTGCTTTGGGATGTTCTCCAAAGCACACCATCAAAAACCAGGACAGCTTCTAATACCAACTATTCTGAAATTTCCACTATAAACATATGCAGTATGTAAAACACCAGTGGAAGATAGTTTAAACAAACAAGAAAGTAAGAACTGGTCCGGCCATGTAGGTCAAATAAAGATAAAAAAAGAAAAAAAACCTCTATCTTCTGGACTGCGTTAGGGTGTCACTTCATCTTTGGTATAAAATAGGCCATCCATAGGCTGCATTTGTTCACAACTAGGAAAGACTACAGAAATTGTCAACAATTTCTTCTATCTATTGCTTTTTTTGCACTTTTTTTGACCATAAGCTCCTATCTACTTAAGTTTTTTTTAATGCTCTTAAGCTAGGTTTTTGCAATGTGACAAGCAAAGCAGACTAAAAACTTCTTAAAGCTCATAAAAAAGACTGCAGATAAAAAGCACTAATGCTTTTGCTAGCGATCACGCTTCGTAAATAAAAAAATCTGCATTCTGCAAGAAAAAAACCCTGCATTCTCTATAATGCAGCAAGTTTTTTTCTCAATTCAATAACTTTACTGTAAAATGCTTTAGCCTTCTAGAATTTTTTTTCTGTCAACACTTAAGACAAAGTTCATAAAAGTCCCAGCATTTTTCCAATCCTTTCAGTTGCCACAGTTCCTTTATCATCAACTTTTCTTCAAAAGAAGAAAATCATTTTCTTTTAAACTGTACAGTTTATTTTTTGTTCACCCCAAAAACTCAGTCTATTAAACTTCTGCACCAGCACCGGTGTGAGCAGTTTCAATTCATTCTCGGGTTTTCTAACAAGACGTTGACAGCTTGCCTTGAGAGCCTTTGACGTCCTTAAAATTAAGGCAATTAAGATTCAAGATAAACCTTACCTAAACATTTCTTTAAAAAAAAACCAAAAACCAAAAAACCAAAAAACACTCTAGATTTAAAACAAGAAGAAAAAGAAAATGAGAGGAAAAAGAGTAGCTTAATTTTTGAGGAAGACAATTGGTTTTCATCACAACTTGCTCCCTCTTGACATCATCAGTTTTTCTGTTTTTAAAAAAAAAAAAATCTAGCTACACCTCCAGGTAAATTCTGAATTCAAATGTTCGTCCAGATGAAATGTCAACCCAGCATTTTTCCTCTGGGTTTTTCCTTTAGTTGAAAAAAAAAAAATTGCAAAAATAAAATTGTCAGACTACATGACGGAACCATTTGCACAGCACATAAAAACACTGTTTTGTTTTCGTTGGGAAAGGTAGAAAAAAAAAGCATTCATTTGACGCCTGTGCAAACTGGAAGCCAACTTCTTGTTCAGTGAAGTTTCTCCATTCAAGGCAAAGATTTCAGACCGACATTCTTCAGTCCTGTTTATTGTCTGTAAAAACAATTGAATTAAAGTGGTCATTAAGTCAAAACAACTTTGAAATAGGCTCCTCTCCTTTTTTTCCACCCAATTCCCTTTAAAAGTTATCCAAGCTAAACTAACTTTGCAGCTGTTTAAATATGATACCACCACTAAGCTGAAAATAGTCAGGCAAAAATAGGGAACTCCTACTTTGGGGACATTAACACAAACAGATGAATTTACTCTTTTAATGCTAGGCATTAATAGGCAGCCTAACTACACCGAAATGAGATGAATACATGGCCTAACACTGTGTAAATCTTTCACAAGTAATTCAATAAGAGGGTGAACATTTTCATAATAATAAGTGCCACTATTTATTTTGGGTATTATTAATAAAATGAAGGATAAAATTACAATACAGGATACAACCAATTTGCTAAAAAGAACACATTTTCTGATGGCAAGAACAATTAGACTGTGGAGCAGTCTGCTTAATGAGCCAGTTAAGGCTAACTTAGCAGAAACCTTCAAGGCAATATTAATTAGAAAAATACATTTTTTTAATCATATAGTGTGATATCTTTCTAAATTTAGCACAGAGAACAAGCAAAATTACCAACCTTTTTCTTACAGATGATACCTCTCATTTTGTGTTTTTGATGTTTCATGTCACTTAAAGATATGCCACATCTAGCTTATCTTAACAAGACTGTATGAGATCTTTAAGAGAGACCCAGAACTTACATATAAATGCTATTCCATGTCTAGCGCTATCCATATGGGTCAGCTGTTGCTTTTCCCACAGCCATTAAAGCTTACATGGCAAAAAATCCTTTTCTGACCAAAGTTCAACACAAGAAAATCTAGCACCTTTCCTTTTGCAAGTATCAATGCACTTGCCTTGCCTAGTTTAAAATAAATTTTAAAATTAGGAGTTAAATTGTGAAGAACGATGACGACCTAACATTCGCCACCATACTTTTTGTCCGGGAGTATAAACATAGAATTACAATTTAAAATACTAAATTTGCCAAAGGGTTTTTTCATTGCATGATGCTTGAAAATTAATATTTTGAACGTTAAGAACAGATTTATGTGGAATGCAACAATTAATTATTTTCTTCAGATTTTCTATGCATAAATTCTGGTAGGAGTACTCAAGCTGGAAGCTCACCTCCTGAAATTTTACTGCCCCTCTGGGTCAAGTGGTTGCCATATGTATGAAAGTCCAGTATCACCAAAGGGTCACAGCACATGCCCTCTAATCTAACCTGGCACTGAGTTTGCCTGTGAAAGGTTCCAGAAAAACATGATTCTTTCCACAATTAAAAATCAGAATATTTTGTCCAGCAGAGTTTTGCTTGGAGGTAAGAGAGTATATGTTTTGGGGGCAAGGATATCCATTGATCTCCGCTTCATAGTCTTCATGCTTTGATGTGGAAAATTAAATATTTTCAAGAAAAAAAGGGAGTAGGGTCTAAAATAATTAAGGCAATTTCCTCATAAAGTAGATTCCTCTGCTCAGAATCAAGGGCTGTTTCTATCTGCACAATAGGTAGCCAGGTTTTTGCCATGAAGTTACCATTTCTGAACTCTGTGGGTGGGATCCTCCAGTACAGCATTCAGCATATTAAATAAAAGAACACGTATGCTGATTAAAAAGTGGAACTTTGAATTTAAGTTTCGTGGTTGATTTTTACTTACAAAGAGAGTACAGAGTCCTTATACCACCCAGTTCATTCTTAGCACATTGCCTCTCCTTCATTGCCTGCAATTTCATGATTGTTGCAAAGAAAATAAAAATAAGGAAATACACCATTATAACTTTTCTCCTGACTGATCAGCTCCCATAAAATAATTTTATATAGTCTGCCTGTTCCTTTGCCTATATCTGACAAAATCATTGTCCAGTCACGGTAATTACTTTCTTGTATTTCACATTGGCAATCACTGTTGTATATCAGGCATGATGTTTGCTATTAATAAATGCGCCCTTTGAAAAGCACAGTAATAAAATTATAATTTTAATTATAAAACAACTTCACTTGGTTTTATATTAAAGGTTACTGGAATATTTTGTCAGAAGTTATTTTTTAAAGACAGAGGTTGTGTATATTTTGGTTTGTTTCTACAGCTTCCCACACTGCATTTCTGCCTGCAACTGGCAGATATAGAGAGATATATAGTTTCAGATAAAATAAAATACTGAAATAAGCATAATAAAAAAATCTGTAGTGGATCTGCCTGTCTGATTAAAAAAGAAAGAAACTCCTCTGAATATAAATGCCAGTGCCATTACAAGTATATCCATTACTGCAAAAAGGCTGTGGCTGACAAGGAAAGATGAGGGATCTCATTTTCAGGGAATTCACCACATGAGCAAGAAACACACAGCACCCATTTCAATAAAGAATTGCAATGTAGTTTCCTCCTGTGCTGGAAAAATGCCAGAATGTGCAGCTCTCAGCTATCTTATGAGGACTTCTACACCTAAGTCCTTTTGCTTTGAGATGTATGAGAAAGGGAACTGAGGCAGAGGAATGGTCAGATCCAAATGCTACAGAACACACTCATTAAAACAAGCCAACAGGATGGTACAGACGTATTTCTCTCTTTGCCTTTTATATTCTGTAAGTATTTTGCAATCATTTATTTATAGGTGCTAGAGAGACTGGCAGCTAGAAGGAATAAGCATACATAGCCTGTGTCTCCAATTGGGTAGCTTGCAATTGATTATTTTTGTAATATGTACATACAGACAGACATAGGCATGACAAAAGAAATAGTGAGGTCTTCTGTTTTATGGTGGGCAAAAACACATAAATCCGAAACCATGTGATACACATATGGTGGGCAAACAAATGCATCTTCCACTTCCAGAGGTCAAAAATGAAGTAAAGCAACTGACAAATTGGTATAATTCTAATCTTTTCTATACCAGCTCATATCTGATGCTTCTGTAAGTACAGAGTCATGGTGCATTGACTGACATATCTATCATATTTCTTGTCTGGCTATTTCTCTACTTTCTCCCCCAAGATAAAACATATGTAATTCTCTTTCCACAGCAATGCTGGTGTTCAGTATACTTGTATTAATGAAGGAATGGATTTGTGCTCCTTCCTAGGATCTGTCCAACATTTATCAGTTCCAGTGAGTACCCTGTCACTACGTAACCTTCCCTTTGTGAAGGGTTTTATTGTAGCAGAGAGAAGCTGTGTGTGAAGAGATCATTCCAAAGATGAAGGGACTCTTTAGGAGTTCTAAATACAGCTGCAAGTTTATAAATTTTTGAACTTTCCAAGGTATTCTGTGGGAAGTAAACAAAGGGAGCAGAAGAATGGAGACAGATGGAGCAGTGCTTCTACCCACCTCTTTCTACTCCCTTCTTCTTCCATTTCCAGGTCCTGCCTACTCCGTGCACGTATGGCACAGTTTTGCACAATCACAAATACCAACCTGGGGTAATTTATACTGCTTCATTAACTACACTTTCAGAAAAAAACCTTTACATGTGCCAATGTGCACTGTGCCAATATTTTCACCACTGCAAAATTTAAGCCCTTTTTAACCTCTGATGCCAGATGCTGCTTTAGCCCAGCATGATGATTGTTAACACAGTTGTTAAGATCCTTCTGAGTCCAGAAAAGCAGCAGACAGTTAGAGAGCACACCACTGTGGGCAGGAGCTCAAGGACATTTTGCCAAGTTGAGGCCATCAGCCAAAACCTTTTGCTAATTACACTGCGATATATCCAGAACTCATCTGAACTTAACAAAGCTATCCAGAATTTATATTGCTGAAAGAGGGAGTCAAATTTGGCCTGCTATAATCAAGAAGCAAACCCTTCTGACTCCAAAGCCTATGCCTACTTACTTAGACTGTTGGTAAGAATATGCAGGCGCATGTTCACTGGATGTTTCCACTGTCATCTGTTGCTGTTGACCACTGGCTTCCTGTGATGAAGATGCTACTGTCTGTGGAGAAGTATCAGCAACAACACCCTAGGGAATCAAATGAGAACATGAAAAACTTACTAATTTTGCTCACGGCAGTGAATTACATAAAAGAGCTCAGCACCAGCTCACCATTCACGCATTTCTCTAGAGATCGAGAGAGTTTGAGGTAGCAGAACCACATGCTAACACAACAAACTCCATCAGTTTTAGAAAGCTAATTTGACAACAAGAAGCTTTCCCAGCCTACCAGTAGTAGTTTGCTCTCACAAGATGCAGTGAAAAACACCTTCCCCTTTGAGGGCAGTTCCCTGCCCATTCAAAGCTAGAGGTAAATCTGATTTTGGTGGATTCTGGGTTTTACTTCTTGGCTTTTTCACAACATATGTATGGCTGTTCTAATTTTTGCTTACCTACCCCAACTTCACAGTGAGTTCACATTTATTTTGTTTGATTTAAGATGCAATAAAGGCAGAATCTAGGCCCACCGCTCTCCACTATACTACACATCCAACAGAATTTCAGTCACCTTAGGAAAATGCTGCCCTCTTCTATGCATGTTCCTTTCAAAAATAAATTTGCTTTACACTGAAGATTTTAATCTGTTAAGTCAAAGCTCCAATGAAGTTTTGTTTTATTTATATGTTTGCAAAAAGTAGATAAATAAACACACAAAAGTTATATTCGTGAATTTAACATTATGCACAATTTCTTATTCTATTTAGACAGTCTGAATAATACTTGGTTTAAATTTTTTGTATGCTTTCAAAGCAAGCTACATTTTCTTTCCTCTACTCTCATGCTTGGTGTGTTGGTCACACGAATAGCAAGTCTCTTCAGGGAACATGCTTTATTACTCTATTGCACACAACAGAGCCAGAAGAGGGAGCACAAAGCACTTGCTTTGTTTTCATTTGAGTCCCGTGTAAACAACAGGTAGTTTATTTTAAAGTATCTCTTAGAATATCAGTTTTATTTTTCAGAAATTCTTGCTTAGCAGACTGCCAGTATTATCTTTTTCTGTCTACTTCCTTGTCTTTATCCTTCTGCTTTTGTCCATCTCATCTTGAGATTGTAAGCTGTCTGGGGCAGAGACTGTATTTTTTTGGTCTCTGCTTGTGGAGCATCCAGCATGGTAGGGTCCTGGTTCATGATGCTACATGAATATAGATAAACATTAACAATAATCATCATCACTGGATAAGAGCAAAACAGGCTATAGATCCAGATAGCATTTTGATTATTATAGTAGATAATTATGACATCAAGTTACTTTGGAAGGCATGAATATACTAGTGAGTGATGGGGAGTAGTGCTTGACAAGTAGTTTAAATTAACCTTAATTCTCATTTGGACAGGTCAGCATGTTGTGTAGCCAATCCCATTGTGTGAATCAGTCTCTATCCCACCATCTCCTTTTAATTCAGATTTGTATCTACCTGATTTAGACTTAAGAATGGCAATTGAAAAGAGGCACTCACAGTACGTTTGCAAACAAATTAGGTTTAGGGCAAAATTACACCAAGGCAAAAAAGACTGAAACACAACCAGCTCAGTATGACAGAACAGTAGCAGCCTTTCCTGTGGGACCTTATCCGGGAATAATTGCAAAGAACTAGGAGAAAACAAGAAAAGCCCACTTGACTGCTGGTGAAACCATGTCAGCAGTACCACTAACTCCTCAAAGCACAGAGTAGTAATAGCACAAAATCCAAAGTCCACACAGATGAAGACAGAAGTACAGAGACCCTGGCACTCCGTGCCTTACCCCAGAGTAGGGCAGAAGTTGTTAATACAAGAGGGTAGTGCCAAAGAGAAACACACAGGGAAGAGGATGCCAAGGCTCTCTCCTCTCGCTGTGCTCAGCTGCCCTTATGAAGCTTCACAGAAGTGGAGGCCAAGCTGACGCTCTCCCAGCAGCTTGTGGTCTACAGGGTTGAGTAAATACTTACTCATTAGACTGTCATCAGCATGACTCAGCCCCAAGGAGGGAGGGAGCGAATCCTTCCTCAAGGATGAAAAGCACTCAGTCAGTGCAGCATCCTCCACGTCTGTATATACAAGAGGAAGGTTTCCATTGCTCAATCACTTTTTCTGGTGGCTAAATGTTTCAGCAATTACCTATGCTTGCTAAGGACCGCATCAAACCCTCTTGCAATCTTCTCTTCTTGAAATCTCTTTTGGTTTCGTGGTCTGCCTGCTGGGTTTGTTTTCCTGTCTCTTCCCATCTCCCTCCCAAGTACATGGGGAAAAAAATAGTCATAATCACTGATGTTTTATTCCATGTCCTGCTGTACAACAAAAAAAATGCAAAACAAGAGCCCTTGCAAATAGTTAAAACAAATAAAAAGAAGGGTTAGAAAAAAGAAGGAAAATGAAAGAAAGAAAACAAAAAGAGAAAGAAATGTGCAGTCCTAATTAAAAAAGCTGGAAGCTTCCAGCCACCACTCCATAAAGAACCTTTAGGCCCCTTTCAAACAACAGGTGCAAGAAAGCATAATAGATAAGAGTTCTGCTCCCCCTTCACTCTACTTTCATAGATGGAGATAAACTTACTTCAATAGGGACAGCTGTTGGAGGCACAGGAGTGTACTGGGGAATGTAGGTCCCTTGCATAGGTGCAGCAGCAGTCATGTACTAGAACAAATCAAAAGCAAATGAACAGAAGAAAACCACAATTAAGATGCATAAAACCATGTTAGAAGCATGATACTATTTCAATTTCCCATTCAGGGTTTTTTAGTCAGTGTATAGCATATTATTTCTTTTAATTAAGAACTTTAGGTAATGGTACAACTTACCCAGCTGTAAAGGTAATATCTGAATATAGGCAATAGTAAATATCTCCCTGATAGAAGCAGATTGTTGTCTAAAATTGAGAGACTCCTATTTGTACTTACAAAAATCTCAGTGGAGTGATGACAGCAGCATATACATACATATATANTATATATATATATATATATAAATACATATATATATATATACTGGTTACAGATACAAAGCAGTCTAAACAATCTTTTGGATTCTTGTCGACCTTATCTAATGACACCTACAAAATATGAAGCAGAAGATTTGAGAGGTTTATTCCAATCTATATTTAACCTCATCAACAGCAGCAGTTGAGTTTACAGGGACACAAAGCTGCAGATAGGTGCAATCCAAGACAGGAGAAATAAAGGAAGAGGAAGAGCCATCTAGAGTTTCTCCTTTTGTACACAGATACCTCAGCTAAATTCTTATGGCTTATTCTTACTATCCAGGGATCTTTCCTATGCATTTTGAAACTTGTGCAAATTACTATTATAGCACAATATTTATTACCTTCTCTGAAATACTGTCTCTCCCAAGTACTACAAGACAATCTTTTTTAAAATTCATGTGTGCATGTGAATTTTGTCATTGTTATGATACTAATCTCTTTATATACAGAGAACTTGAACTGAATGCAACAGTCATTGTTCAAATTTTCAAATTAAGTATCAATATTAAGTCCTTAGATATATATGTACTTTTCTTTCTACAATCCAGTCCTAACTACGTCTTCACTGACAAGAATCTCAGAAGGTGCCTGATCCCCCAGCTGAATGTATGACACTTCTGCTACATGTTATCTTCAAAGACACACCAAAGATCTGAATCAGCCCACAATGTATTTGATGAATTTTAAAATGAGTTAAATATAGCTTTGCTTCCTGGCAGAGCTAGGAAATGCTTGCAAGATTTTATTCTGCTGTTTATAGTAAAATTTACATTTAAAGCACTCTCCCACCCCAAATCTAAACTAACTGGATGGTTTGACATGCCTGTCACAAGTATGCATTATGAAATTGCAAAGTGGGGTGCAGACTGCAGCAGTGCTGCAGAAACGCCTAAGGGAATGACAACAGCATATGCAAGAATCTCACAGCTAAATTCTGAAGTATTCTTTCAAGTAGAAGAAAATAAAAAGTCTTTAAGTGAAATTGTTTTCTATTAAAAAAGTAAGTGAGGATCATATGTGACATAGAATGTGTACTTGCAATATGAGCAGCATATGGTGTTGAGAACCATCACAATATTTTTTAACCCAAATTCACAGTGTTTTCCTTAACTTCAGCAAAGAGACAGGAGTGCCTCCAGTGTCTGTGTGCCTGTATCAGGCCATGTTTTTCTGCAGCTCTTCCTTGTTCTTCAGGAAGAGAACTGAATTCAATAGTGGTTTTTATGAAGGCTAACCCACCAAAAGCATTAGGCCAACTCTCCCTATTGTGCTCAGTACAGCTGGGCTATTCTCCTGCCTCACAGATTAAGAGCTAATGAGAATGTTACAGCGGGGTGTTCCAGAGCCGCTTCCGCTCCATTCATTCTGCCTCGTAACGCTGCCCTCACATGTTGGGAAGACATTTGTTGCGTAGCATTGTTCTAAATGTGTCAATATTTAACATTAACCTGAAGCATGCATTCTTAGAGTTCTGCAAAGACCTGCAAAGGTTCTAAACATCTATGCAGTCTAGCTTCACTTGTACAAATACATATAGATTTTAATTAAAAGTGTTAGTTTAAATAACAAAGTGGTCTCATTCAACTTGAACTTCCTCTGATTTCTTCCTTGAACCTGGCAGAAGATCAACACTCAGACTCCTATAAGATGCAGTTGTCTTCCATCCCCTTACCTTACACACAAACCCGTGTGACTTAATACACAAATATCAAATTATTCAATTGCCTTTTAATTCATACCACTCGATTTTTGCAAAATCCTTTGGCATTGTGTTGTGTAGCACAACAATGGAAACTGTCTGGGAATTAATTGATGTCTTCGCTGACTCTAAAAGAGCTGCTCTCAGTAGTTGTGCAGCTTCTTACTTTATTATTTTTTATCTCTTGAGGCAGATCCTGATCTTACTTTCCAGACTACTTCATGTTGCTTCTTTCACTGCCAGACAATCTCTAGGGAAAACTGTACTGTTGACTTCACTGTCACTGGTGGCCCTGGCCAAAGCCTGCTTGCCCTGGTCTTTTCAGATACTCACACCTCTCCACGCTCTCCTGGTTTAATTTTTTTTGCAGGCGTTTTAACTGAATTCAGCTAAAAATCAATGATTTAAAGCACCGGAGACCAAAGCTATCCAGTTACTTGCCAGACTCCCCGGAGAACTGGAGGAGAGTGACTTCTCCCCTGAGTACAACATTCTGCTTGTCTAAATGTCTTCTCTAATGGTGGTTCAATTTTTTTGATAAATCCTTTAGAGTTCTACAGTTAAAAAGAAAAATGTTGTGGACCAAATTAGTTCCACTAATGGCACAAATGAAGTAATAGTACTTGTGGCAAGGAATTTGGTCCTAGGAAAATTTAGCCAAGGCTCAGTGCTGCAGAAAACTGGTGCTTAACTGGTCCAGTTGGCCCTGGACCCCACAGCACCAGTGGTCTGCATCACAGGTACACATGCTGTGCCCTCCAGTGGAATGTCCAAACACATTTAATGTCTTTCTCTTTATGAATGTAAAGATACCCTGACCATTTCAAGTAGGAGTTACTGGGTCGAAAATTAAACATGTTACTGGGGCTTGGAACTGATTCTCCATCTCCAGGGTCTCACTGAAGGGTTCACTGAGGCTTCTGTAAAAATCTTACCAACCTATAAAGGATAACTACCGCTCAGTTCTCAGAGACACATAATTGGTGTCTAGTATCTGAACAGATGCAGCACAGGGAGTCACAGCTGAGACCACATGAGTTTGGGAGTGTCTGCCCTGCTGGATCAGTTTCTACCATGGCAAGCCTAGTGCTGAGAAGCTGCTTTAGCTTAGTTTGTTTACTAAAAGTGTAATGAAAATGGAGACAGACTAATTTTTATTATAACTGACACTAGCTCAAGCAAGTTCACATGTGTTTCTTTCCTTTGTGAACTACAGAATCCTATTTCTCTGATCTCATGGGATAAATAAAGATTACATAGTGCTAAGGGACAATGTCAGTGTAGATACTTATATCAATGCGTTTGGATAATAAAAGAGTTGAATTCCTTGTCATGAATATTCACAGCTGGTTGTTTAGCAAAAAGCTTCCTGAACACTGCTGTTCAGTAGCTTCCATATCCAGCACACAATGAGCCCACTGGAATCTGTGTCTCTCCCTGGGTCCCCCAGACATTTTACCTAGCTAGTCTACTAAAAAATGTGCTCTGGATGTGTTAAAGTGAGTACAGTCCATGTGAGGAGGTGGAAAAGAACTTCTGAAATTATTCTGAGATTTAAAGAAAAGTTAAATATTTTATATCTACTCAGTTTAAGACCACCCGGGATGAAAATTCTAGTCTAAGGACATCCCTGAGCTGAGGGATACTCAGGAGCTCCATTTGGATTACAGCTCCTGTAAATGTACATACTTTGCATATGGCTTCCCATCTACCTCAAAATACTCATGTAACTTGGAAGCAGGCAGATGGCAAACAAAGAAGACATCTATGTCAGAAGACCATCACTGAGATTTATTTTCTCCATGAACCACACTCATTACAGTTCTTTATCTACACATATGTGAGAAACAGGGACAGCATGACTCACGTGCTCAGCTCAGCAGCACCCAGCTAAATCCACTAAATATTAGTATTACGAGCACTGAAATGAGAGAATCTGAAAAATCCAAATGCATCCTTTCCTTGTCATGTGTTTCCATCAGGATTAAAGATTCTTGAGCTGTGATGTGATTGGTCATTCAACAAGGTATGTGCAAGGCAGAAGAAAGCACCCTTCATTCTTCCACAACTGTACAGGCTTTGTGGGTCTAAAAGCAGAAGCTGCTTATTTCTGACAGTGAAATGAATAGTGACTCTACAGGCACAGATGATGGATCTGGAGGTTATCAAGGAGCTTTTTTGGCACTCTGATCCTTTAAAAGCTGGTAATTTCTACTACAGAAAACAACTACATTGCTGGTGGCAACATGGTCTTCATTTGCTTGTAAGCTATTGTTTTCTTCATACAGTACAGAGAATGCATGTTCTCAGCACTGAAGATGTGCAGTACTATAACATAATTCATGCTTTATGATGCCCGACTGCTTAATTCAGACTGCACTTATCAGGTACCAATTTAGCCTATATGCTACATTAACAATTCTACTCACGCCTTTTCCAATGGGGTTTTTGTTTTTTACCATTTTGAAACTACTTAAATGAGTGAAAAAATACCTAGCTGGAAAAGGAGAGTGTTAATGTACACTTAGACCTTTGTTCTCCTTTCAGATACTACCCTCTGTGACTACAAAGAGTTAAATGCAAGGAGGTAACAAACGAGGAAGCAGGCTGAGGGGACAAAATGAGATCCCTCAAGAAGGATCATGTTTAATTCAGAGAGCAACATCACTTCTTAGAGATCTGCAAACAGTGGGGTGTCCCAGCCTGGCTCTAGCAAGAATCGTGTTAAGCCTGCAGCAAACACTAAACCCATAAAGGTGACAGGCCCTGGGAAATAAAAAACAGGAGGAAGGCAGCTGCCTGTACCTGGCAGAGTGAGGAAGCATGTTGCAGTAGGATAATATGGTTTACCCATCAAAGGTGAATCTGAGTCACCTACAGGGAAATTACAGGAGCTTTTACATTGAGACTATGGCACAGGGAACGTCCATTTATTCATCCGCCCTAAGTAGCCCCTAGCCTGCCTTTCTCAGGCCCAGGTTAAAGCAGAGTCAGGCAACTGCCTAACAGCTGAGGTACATAGCAAACACCCCTTACACCAGTCATTAGTTACTGAATTTCAGCTGAGACAGTGCCTGGAAGAGTACGTCTTGCAAGACCAAACTATTTCCTTTACATCACCAGAAGAGTTTGGCTGCACACTCTGTTTAAATCCTGAAGGCCATCATTAACAGAATGTATAAGAAACCACCCTAAAGTTCAGTTCTATTTATAGGCCTAGTTGCCTATAAAATAACACAGCTGTGATTAGATGGAGGCTGCTGCAGTTACATTAACTCTCTTGGTCACTGCGAGTACTGTGGGATTTTAGAGAGTGACAACAGTTAATAATCTGATCATTGCTGAATAAATTTCCTGGTATAAAGAAAACAAAAAATAATTTACAAAATGAGATAGTAACAGATAGGTTGCAGTAAATCTGGAAACCTCAAACAACACTCAGAATCAGTAGATTTACTAAGGACAAACAGAAATGAGCAAGGAAAAATGTTAAAGAAGCCTTTTATAAATTCTACGTGCAAATGCTCTTTTCTGGTGTTTTACTTTGGTTTTATATCAATGTATATCTATTGCAAGGATCAGAGATCTCTTTCCTTATATCATCAGCCTCCATATTCCTGAGAAGGCACTCAGCCTTTTCAGTAAAGGTGAGAGCCAAAATGCAGAAGCCTTCTACCAGAATGTGCTGGTAAGCATTTACACCACCACAGCCTGCTGAAGGGAGATTAAATGGGAAGTATTACATGAGCAAATGCTAAACCATGTATCTTAAACAAGCAAGGATTCCAGAATCTGGTCTTCAATGACTATTTGTGGTTTCATATCACCGCATGAGCTATAGCACAGTGATAATGACTTAGCTTTTCAGGATTCCCAGAATTACTGCCAGGGTTTGTTTCTGGGTTTTTTTTATCTTTTAAACCATCTGAGAAGTCTAGACACTGCATCACTAACAGAATTATGTGAAAACATTTGCATTGCTGGAAAACTGAAGGAAATGAGTCTGTTGGCTGATTTTTTTTTTTTTTTCACCCTGTGAAGGAAACCTGCCCTTCCACTTTCAAATCTCTTTCCCTGCAAAGAACAAAAAGTGCATCTCTCTTTGACCATTGCCACATGGTTATAACTGTAATGAAATATAGAATAAAAACTGCTGCTTTTTTCTCTCTGGTTCCACCTTCTCATTTGAAAATACCCTGTTCTCCAATAGAAAAGAACATTGTCTTGCTGTGTCCTCTTATCCCATAGTCTGGCATGGAGACATGGGAACTCAGGAAGAGAAAAGGACCATCTAGTTCATCAGCGCCAGTGGCAGTTCAATGAAATACAATATCCAGCTGCCGCAGTTTTCACTTTAAACTTAAAATATCTTTTGCTACCCAGAAGCATTCTCATTTTCCAGCTCAATCCTGTACTTATTCAATGGCTGTTATTAATTTCACTTTCCCCCAATTAAAGAATGGGAGAATAAATGATACGAAGTTTTTGCATATATTAAAATAATTTTGCTAATAATTATCAGCCAGGCCTAAAATATAATAATATAATTCCATTTTACCACACAATTACCATAGTCCTATCAAGAACAGCTCTGTCATTCAACAGAATCCCATTGCTGGGCCACTGCACTCATTGTTCAGACAGAGAATAGAAATCTTTACTAGATTTAACATTCCTTCCCTGCTGCTCAGTAATACAAATGTATTTAGGAATGCTGGCTATCAATTCCCTTTCAACCTTCCTAATGAGATGTTACCTAATTCTCTGAGCAAGTTAAATGAAGGTAGAGAGAATAATAACTTCAAGAACTATATTTGCAAACTAATCTCCTTTTTCTCTTCAGGAGTTCTAAACATCCTTCACAAATCCCTATCTTCAGAAATCAGACTAATACAAAGGTAGAGAAGAAAAAGTGCAGATGAGCTAACACCTCCCCCCCTCCCCCCACAGCTAACAGGTCTTTTCTTCTTTCTGAAATTCAGTCCTGCTATTAAAGCAGAGTGATCAGGACTAATCAGATAAAGACTATTTAGAGTAAACAAACATGAGAATCGTCAGACCCCCACATACAGCTGTGCACCATGCTCTCACTAGCATACACTTTGTAAAAAACTGTAGTAAATGCAGGTAGTATAAACAGATAAATAAAAAACTGACTCAATCACTTTAAACCACTTTTTAGTCTGAAGGCTGGCACTACAAATGGGCTCAGCAAAAGTCTCAAACCACTTCCAGATATCTCATCAGTGGGTGAAAAGGGAAAAAATGGAGGGAAACACATCAAGATGTGAAAATAAGTTCCCATTCTGATTGTATCTTTCATTAATTGGTAACTTCCTTTAGGAACTTGACCTAAGGGTGCCAATGATCCTTGCAGTCCATGTGAGTGTACCAAGGCCCATGACAATTTCGCTCTTCCTTGTGACAAAGCCTCCATTGTAGGCGGGGATCCATGGAGAATGTAGAGAAATGTAAACTGATTCTCCATGTATGAGTGCATATGTGAATATCCCCAAGATGTGAAAACTGCTTTTTTGCATAGTTAAAAAATAATGCCATGTGTCTGATGGATACATTTGCAAGAGAGGAAGACTTCTGTGCTTAAAACAAAGAACAAGACTCTAGCGATTTGTTGTACTTTCTTAATTCTTCAGTTCTCACCCACTTCTCTACAAAAGAGGCTTTTTTTTTTCTAATGCCCTCTGTGTACCTGTTCTATGAATGCAGATTATGAGCTCTCTGGAGCAAGTTTTTGAGCATGGGTTAGTGCATGATTTATTACAGTCCTGTCGGCAGCATCCCATATAAAACCAGAGTGTAGTGACTGTATCATAACATAAGAGTATACTGCATCAGTCTTGGTCAACCAGGGTTGGTAATCACAGAGGTTCTGTCACATTTATATTCTTCTTTCAGATCCTGTATACTGAAGAATAAATGGGTGATACAGTGGAATTATAACTGTGGCCCCTAATGAGAAAAAAATCCCTGTGCATCCCCTTAGTTGGAAATTCTTAGAAATTTCCATCTAACTGCAATTCTTTCAAGTGGTCCCTGATGAATGGCTGCTAGTAAGATGAAGGAAGACTGATCTGTACAATTTAATATTTTCAACATAAGTAAAACAAAAAATGAAATGTGTCAGTGAATCCCTCAACATACGGGCACATTGAGCTATTATTAATAACATATCCATTTACATGAACAAATAATTGTTTTCTAGAGGTAAACATGTCTTCTAGATGCTATTAAATCTCCATGAATTTGAAGAGTCTAAAGAGAAGCAGAGTGCTGTGTGCAAATGTCCATACTGTATGGATGAAGTTTTTAAAACAAAAGGAGAACTGCTTAGACTTTTTAAATAACAGTTGCTCATCAGTCATCACATGCACTTTCGACTGCTCTTTCAGACCAGGGATAAAAATGGACAGCTCGTGGGCCAGCTGTCCAAGAACGAAGCAGATGAAAGCCAGGACAATTAGTTGGAAGCTAAACCAAACCAAAAAGAACAGTAAAAACAGACAAAAGGCCATCTGAATTTTAGTATTTCCAATTTTCCTAGAAACAGGAAGAATTTCAACACCTCCTGCATGACAAGGCACTCATGCCAGACAGATGAAAGGTAGTAAGAGAGTAGAATTATACCACCAGTGTACACCTCGGATGTTGTTAAGAGCAGCTGAAGCATGATATTCCTCAGGCCTGTACCTCTAAAAGATCCCTAGAATCCAAAATATTTGGCTAAGTATAATGAAAAATATCACTGTGGGAAAGGAGGAGAGGGCAAGGCAGGGCAGGGCAGGGCAGGGCAGGGCAGGGCAGGGAAGGGAAGGGAAGTGACCATTTCAATACTTCATAAAAAAGACTTCTGTTCACTAGTACCCTGCATCCAGAGATGGAGGAGAACTTGCCAGTTCAGTGAGCCTGAAACACCTTGGAGACATCACCTTTTGGGGCTTACCCTGGAGGCGTTAGGGATGCCTTGAAAGCTGGCCTTTCTGAACTGGTGGTGAACATGCAACTCCAGGCTTAGGCAGAGGGAAACACATTCCCTCTGGGAAATGCTGGGCCCTTACTCCTAAGGATACAAGGAAAATCAGCCTGCTGTTGGGCATGTGTGGATAAATGTCCTGCAAATCATTCACTCAGGCCTTCCAGGCAGCTCAGCACAGAGCTGGTGTGGTTGAGTAGGGAGTTTGCAAGCCCCAAGAGCCCTGCTTCATATGGGTCCTCATGTTAAGCTCTGGGATGTCTTTGCCTCTTCCTACACACCTGGAAATTGGCAGTCCCTCTTCAGTCTTCAAGCCAGTGCCCTGCTTTTTTTCCAGGACAATCCCACCAAGTTGCCTCCCCAAAACAACATTCCTGGGGTTTTCTGACTTGGCTGCCAGACTAAACTGGCTCTCAGCAAGCAGACCTGTAAGCCGACCCATTAGGAGGAGGTCTGGAAGCCCGCCCAAAGCATCGGACATGGTGAGGCTGCTCTGGAACGTGAAATCCTGGGAGCATTTTGCAGCTGCTGCCTGAAAGCTGACAGAATCCAAGATGGACATTTAAGCCAGTTGGCAGCTGCCAAGATCTTGCAGACTGTATTTTGTATTGGGAACACCATGAGGCATTGTTTCTGAAAATTAAATTCTGTTTGGAATTTCTGGCTCAAGGGAGAATCTTTCTGGTTTGTTCTGAGTTTTTAAAAGATGAATCAGAATGAAACCAAATTTCATAAGATTAATTTCCCACAAACTGGAAACCATGAATGTTGCTCAGCCAACCCTTCTATCTGCAACTTCAGCAAAAGGATCAGCCATATTCATATTTGGATAGGGTGGGGATAACAGAGAATATTAATCTTTAAAGGCTCGTGCCAACATCTGTACATTTAAAGTAAAGTGTTTGAAAGTGATGCAGTACAAAATATTGCTTCTCATTAGCAAAAAATTGTTGTGTCAAAATCTTTAAGTATATTTACATGATCATTAGCTTTGCTTACATGGCAGGGCTGTGGAAGGTGGTAATAGCAAGCACTTTTGGCAAAGACTTCCTTTTCCCACGTTCCACAAACTCTTGAAATTCTTACGGGAGAAGGATCCCCTTAAAGTCAATGCCCTACTGATAAGAGTGTGACTGAGTAAGAATATTACAGTTTGCCTCTAAGTATGTTAATTATCAGCTGTGGGAAGATCTCTGAGACACATCAGATCCTATCAGCAATAAGGCTGCAAAAGCAAAGGAGAAACCTTGACTTTTAGCACAGTAGTCTGAACTATACTGCTATGTCATCATCTTATCTACCATGTAATGATCTGCTAACAATGTTGAGCTCCTAAACTTACTGTGTGATAAAAATTACACAAGATCACTCCTAATTTGCCACTGTTTCATCCATATCATGAGGGTAAGAGGTAAGGAAGAAGGAAAGATACCAAAAATTAAAAAAAAATCTGAAACAATGAAAACCAGCAGAAGAACAAAACAGAAAATGAAAGAAGGAAAAAAAAAAATCCTAATACTTCAAAAGATAGTCATCCCTCCTTGCCTTAAGCCCTCCTGTCCTGTCATCTAATCAGTAATTCGCCTCCTACAGAGAGAGGTCCCTTTAGAATGCCTCCCATTTTTGACTGCTGCAGGTCTTTCACACTATTTCACTGTACTACTTTCTTAACCTAGTACTGGGACACTGTTTTGTTGGCAAAGTGTGATCAACACAGTTGATGAACCATAAGTGAACTAGTCAAGAACCCAAGCCTGATGCTCAGCTTTGACTCTCACTTTGTACGGGTGAGCAACAGAGGAACAAACCTTTTTGTTTGAAAAAAAAAAAAAGGGCAAGTGCTCCTTTTTCATAAGACACTATTAAACAGAGCTTTATGGGTGTGCTTAGTACTTATTTTACCAGGAATAACATAACCAATGCTTAAGGGGGCCAGCAAAACAGATGTGTCTCAGTGCTGGCAGAATAGCAGCATTCCAAGGCTGTTCTTTGTGTTCTTTCAGTGCTAGTTTTCCAAAGGAGACAGAATCACCTTATATGCATTCAAATTATATGCAATTATCATTTGGTATGGATTTGAGCTTTAACACCTTCTTACAGTTCTGGAAAATATAAGCACTGAAAGTTTTCAGTGTTTTTGTATGAATTTCAGTAATTTTTTTAGGGCTAATAAAGACCAGGCCAAGCAAAAAGCAATTCCCATCATTGGAGAAAAAAATCTGTTAATCAGTCTTGTCCTCGCTCTCAGTGTACTGATTGTAAATAGTTTAAGACAGGGCTAAAAAAAGCGTAGCAGCAGTCTCAGCTTGATAGACGAGTATGCTGTAATGGTTGCTCTTGATATATTTTTTCAGTTTAGCACATTCTGTGAAAAATTAGAAGCAAAGCAAAATAATAAAATCTTCCTAACTTC
This sequence comes from Oriolus oriolus, assembly GCA_013400235.1. Taxonomy (NCBI): domain Eukaryota; kingdom Metazoa; phylum Chordata; class Aves; order Passeriformes; family Corvidae; genus Oriolus; species Oriolus oriolus. The sequence goes on along the minus strand of VXBT01009539.1, from coordinate 140,246 downwards.
CTTCCCTGTCCCTAATTCTGAGAGAGATTATGAGGAGAATAATCCAAGAAGGGAATCAACACTGGGGAAGACATTAATACATGTTCAAACACCCATATTTCCTCCTTATGGATGCCCTTTATATGACAGAGATGTCCAAACAGCACTTAAGGAGCAACAGCAAAATGCCTGACAGACAGGCACGATAAGCAATGGCTCAAAATGTTTGCAAGCCAGACAGAAGGGGTGACTTTTTCTCCCTTTTTTTTTTTCCCCTGAAAATCCTTTAAGGTAAACTCACTCCATGTCTGCTGGCATGCAGCCATTTTCCTATAAATTCATATTACAATGCTGTATTTCTAATGGATTGGGTACGGTGCTTTTCCATTTTGCTAATGAGAAAAGCTAAAGGCCATTACTTGTTCTGATTAAGATCCCAAGGGAAGAAATGTGATGTGTATATTATCAGGCCATATGTAAAGGAAGTATTTGGCATTTCTAATCAATCAGATGAAGGGTAGACAGAAAAGTCTTATCCTATGACTGCAGAGGAAGAAGATATAGGGGGAAAAGAAACCATAGAAAATGTCTTTAAAAGGTGACTTACGGGAATCAGTTATAATGATATTGGTATGATCAATGACTAGGGCTACTATCTGGGAAGGATGTAATTACCAAAATGAAAACTTTCAAATGGGAAGCCTGATCAAGGGCAGAGGTACTGTCATATTTCTCAGAGCACTGTCAGCTCTCATCCAGGCAATGTATTACCGTGTCACTCACCAGCACTGCGAGGCTGCACTTCCCTGGGGTGGGAGCAGACCTAGGAAGTGAGGGGTTGAGAAACTTTGCATCCAGCTCAGAAATGTGGGTAAGTCTGGCCCCAAAGGCAAATTCAAGATAAAGAAAGATAAGGCTGGGCAAAGGGAAAATAGAAAAGAGAAAATTACCAGTCATGACTGGCTTTAAGGAAGGTTTTTCAGCAGTGCACATTTAAAAACCACTTCAAGTGAAAGGAAATGCTGTAGCGAGCTACTTGTTGTAAAGGAGAGGAAACTAAAAAATGTACCAAGAGATGCACTGCTCAATTTACAGGATAGTCTGGAATATCCTCTAAGATGTTTCAATATGCAGTTCCTACATCTTTAATCTGGATGGTCTAGAACTTTTTCAGATTTATACCTGAATGAAATACAAAGTTTAGAGACAATTTTTCATCTCTTTTTCAGTGGCTGCATAGTAACAGCTTGAAAATGGTACAAGATAGATGCTCCAAATGGCAAATAAAATGAATAGAGCTTGGAGATGGGTGTTCTAAGAGAGAACAAGATCTTTTGATTGTGTCACACTGCATAGTCAGAGCTGTAGACATACTTTAAATAATATGTTAATTTCACAGAATATTATAAATCACTCATGAACATTAAAACTGACAAAAAATCTAACACACTATATCCTCTCAAATGGAATTGCAGATTAATGAAATATTACTGTCAATGACAGCAAAACTATAATAACTGATAAGGTCGGCAGGAGAGACAGTCTCCTGCACTCTCCCAAATCAGTGTTAGGGCATCTAGCTTTCCTCTATAGGACACCACTGATTCTTTACAGATACTTGGGAATGCTTCAGATATACCCACTTGGGAACAGAAAGAAAGGCTGCAAAACTTTCCCACATGTGCTTTAAAAGAACATCTTCAGCTCTTCCCTTCGTCATGAGATCAGGTGCCAAAACTAAGAGATCTATTTCTCTTAAATGTTACTGGGGACAAGGCATGGATGCAACATACAGTGCTGGAAAAAAAAATAAGAACCACAGCTGAGAAAGCCCATCTACAGCCATCAAACTGAAATTCAATCATCTTCAGCTTTCCTTAAAGACATATATTTAAAATATTCCACGCAGGCCCTAACAGGAGTTCCCAGTGAACTCTTCTGATCCCTCTGCTCCAATCATGCGAAAAGGAACAAATGCTGCAGAAATGCACCCCAGCCTGTACAGGCAAGCAATCCCAGCCCCTTCTAAATGCCACAGCCCAGTCAGGGAATTGTTCTTCTCACGAGGATCTTGCAGAGTATCTATTTCTAGGCTAGGCTGTCCATTCGGGCTTTTTGATGCACTTATGGCTCTGGCACATGGACTGACTGGAAAGCTCAGACATCTTCATTTTGCACTGGCACTCACTGATCAGCATAATGTTCCCTTTCACCTTTCCTTTTACACACAATATATATAAAAAAAATAACAGATGAAGTGCTGTGCAAATATTTGCAGTGGACAAAGTCCTAACTGCACCACAGATTTCCTTGTCCAGAAATATGACAGAGATGACAAAGTGGCCATTTTTCTGTCAAATAAATTTATATCAACACTTTAAAGCCATTGGACTTTGCATGATTCACCTTGCAAAGAAGGATCACTGCTGACATAGAAGTGTTACACTGAACTCACAGGCCACACTGCTAAAATGCAAATTAGCAGAGTTAACACTTAGAAAGTATAAACCTGGCTATTCCTGAAGCTGAATATGGGCATTTGCAGATGCCTCTCACTTAGTGGCTGATGTCAGGGACAACGAATTTAATCTTAGGATGGGAGGGTGTGTGGGGGGGATGGTTTGCCAGCCTGCCCAGCTGTAATATCCCCTAACAGCCTTGAAGGAATGGTAATTGTGAACTGAAACAGCATCTGCTTAACTGTCATCCTTGCCTCAGGACTGAAAATTTTTGCTTGTTGTGAAGATCGTGAGAAACACTACACGGAGCATGAAGATTAAAACAGAGCAAGACTAAAAACATTAAATACAACCACCAAGGCACAGCTGTCCTTACTGCTAGTGAACTCAGGGAAATATAAATGCCAAAATATATTTGACATTCATGATATAATTTGGTATGGGAACTTAGAACACTGAGCTAACTTCAAAATTCTATCTTAAAATGTTTTTCATTATTATTACTATAGAGGACAGATTATTGCAGATTATTCAGCAAGAAGCAATTAAGTTTCACTGCTAGGCAGTAAAGCCCAGTCTAACTAGAACTGGTAAAATCTTCTCTTTTTTTACTGAGAAGAATGGGCCAATTAGTTCAGCTGCCTTGACCAGAACAGCATGTGGCAGTCAATCACACTGAGACTTTGGGCTTTGCCTTAAATGTACAGCTGAGCATCCCTGGGTTTGGAACAGGAGCTGCTGTCTGTACTGTAAGGAAGACTACACTGTATGGAGATCATTTACCTCAAAGGGAATTGAAGTCCTTGCATTAATTTGACTATTTATTTAAGTGATGCTACAAGGTTTTATTAATGTTTTCAAAACACCTTGAGAATATAAAACGCAATGTAGGTGCTGCTGTTGCTATTTGTCAGTTGTTCTCTACCGTAGGATGTCTCTGAAAAGACTGGAGTCCTGTTGCGTTTGGGAGGAACAGCAAATGCTGTAGATTCCCTCCTGTATAATTTGTACCTTAGGGGAAAAAAAAAGAAAAAGAAGAAATGTGTGGAAGAAATCTGTAGGACATGTGCAGATGGAGTTAAAATACTTCCATAGAAACTCCACAGCTTCATAAACTGAACTAATTGAACTGCCTAAAAAATAAGCGCTTCAAACTGTCAGTAAGTACTGAAATTTCTTAGTTTACAATAGGATCAGCTCCACCTGAAAAGATCTCTGTAGAACAATTATAGAGCAGAGACACTAATACTTTACACTTCTGTGTCACACTTGTAATTGAAATCACATATATTAACATTCCTTGGAACACATATCCAATAGTGTACGCAGTAAGTAAAAATCCTAATATTAAAAATAAGCTCAAGATGATGCCACGGTGCTTAAGCCATATTTTTCTGTTTTGAAACACAAGAAAATATAACACTGCTCATGACATTTGTATGAAAATTAATGGAAGAGAAAAGTGGATTTATAAGCCTTGAAATGTATTATTCTTTTCTCTGCTTTCTGTTGCAGATTAATTACTTTAAATTTTTCCATCAATCATTTTCTGATTTACAACTCTGTTACATTCAGTTTTAAACAAAGGATAAACATTTCAGGAAGGTCACTGGTCTTCTGCTCTCAATATCATTCAGGTACAAATAAATTAAGGAAACCTCCTTCTTCTACCAGTGGCCACAAACTGAATGTAATTTTTTGCTACTGTTTCCCTAAGTCCCATAACACATCAAGAAAATCTGAAGTTGTTGCTACCTGCATTTTTTAGCTATGGATAAACTTTATGTAATATAATAATCTTCTAGAATGTGTATAGGAAAATAATACCAATCAATCAAATTGTGGCCATTTTGTTGGAACAGCCATTTGTTCCCAGAAAACTAAAGATTCTGAGATAAGTCCATCATCTTCAGAGGAAATCAGTTTTACTAAAGCTGGTTAGGAGCATCCGCATGTTAAAAGAAAGGCAGCAAAACAGCTTTTGTTAAAAAATTATATTTGAACACTAAAATTTTGAGCACCAATTTGGATTCTGTGGATAAACTATGCAAGGTTATCTGTGGGAATACCATCATAGCCCAATTCTCACTTCCCCTTGTATTTTTGTCATTCCGATTTGCACTGTCAAAAATGGCAGTTGAAAAAACAACAAATACAACTCATTTTTTAGTCAAGTGCAGGTGTTTTAGGTGGAAAGGGCTGGCAGCAGAGCAAAATTATAGTAAACAGGAGGAAGGGAGTGGTCAGGTGCCTGAGTGGTTGAAAAAAAATCACTTTGGAAATCATAGCATCTTTGGTCCATACTGCAAGCCCTGCACACTGCTGAGGTTCACAAGCCAGAAAACACAAACAGCATGAATTTCTTGCATCAGTGAAATCAGTTTGTGTTATATAAATATTATACTGATTTAAGAGAAACCCCCAAGGGAAACACAGCAAAGGCAAACAGAGAGTTGAGGCTGGCAAATGCACAATAATTTGGACATTTAGATCCTAAAGCCTTAACAAAGTGTCTGCTGCTGTATTACAACTACTAAAATTAAAAAGGCAAAATCAGAAGCATGCATGTGTGCCTATCACATTCAAAAGCCATAAAATATCATGAAGGATAGAGCAGTCCTTCACAGGACCAGAAAAAATGTGCCTCTGGGATACGAGTGCTCCCTGGACCCATCCCGATGAGGCGCGGCTCACTTCTGCCACACAGCAGGAATCTGCTGTGTTCAACAGTTCATCACCTTGCTAGAAAAACTCCCAAATTCACTCTGTGCAGCTGCTCTCAAACTCCTTGCTACAGTTCAATGAAAAGTGCTGACTGAGCTGTTTCATAGTAAATATTAGGTACAGCAGAACTCTCCTCCCAAACTGAGTCTTTTAGGAGCAAGAGGATTCTACAGCCTCGTAGCTCTGACACAGAATCACCTATAGCTCACAGATAATAAAATACCATCAGAGGGCACAGAGGTTATTGCCATCAGCAGCTCCCTATAGAATTGTAAATCATTTGAACAAAGCTTATCCTTTTCTGAGAACTTCAGGCTGAAATCACTGTATATCCAGGATCTCAGTGTCTTACACAATGTATGAAGACCGTACCTTTAGCTCCTTCATTTAACCTTGCTTCACAAATGAGTGAACTGGCTGCTCTTTCCAGAATAAACCAAGAAAGATACCTCAAAAGCACCAGTAATTTGTCTTACGGAAAGTTTAAACCTTTGGGGTACCAGTTTGCCAACCATCTGGTAAGCCATGTGGATTAACTGTGAAACACACTGTGAGCTGTGAGCTCAAATTCAGTGGGATACGATATGGGAAAAGGCAGTGAAATTCAATGGAATATTATTTTTGCAAGCAGGTGCAGGTCCAGGCCTTTGTCCAATACACAGGTTATGTTATCTCTTCCACTGTGATTAAAATGCGTAGAAAAGTGAACATCTTTCAGATTAAATTCACTTTCAACTCCATTGTATGTGTTTTCAGCAACATGGCAACAGGTCACCTTCCAAAGCACTGCAACATCTGCAATCTGGTGTTTCTGTGAAGTCCCACTGCCTCTGGAATTAAAAAATTTCCCTTATCAAAGAACATGGGAAATGTAATTCAAAGGTTGCTGCTCAGAGCAGAAACATTTTGCTTAACAAAATGTACCCCTGTCCCATTGGAAAGAAAAAAAAGCCAAAGCGAGCAGTATACTTACTAATCACACAACACATGTTGAAATGAGTCAACCTTACCTCTTGGGCCCAAATGTTCTTTAGTAAGAGGATACTGTGAATGCTCAGTTGCAACATATGTTTACTCTTTGACTGTGTAAACCTCAGACATTGTAAATAACAGGTTATTTTGATGCACAGCTCTTTTCTGAGTCTTGGAACATCATGCTCAGTAAACATTTTTAAAAGTTTTCATAATATCCTGAAGTCTTAAATGAATATTAATTGTTTTGAACTGAAATAACAATGTTTCTTTGTGATGAAAAACAGAGGATGGAGATGAAAAAAGGCTATTAGCCATTGCTCTGGATTTGTGTCAACACCTGGAACTTCTTCCTGCGGATTTTAAAGTGTTTGGCCCAGTTGAGTTCTAGATGTCCCAAACAATGAACTTTCTATGCTTCATTTCAAACACTCGTCTAGCTCTCAACATATTACCAATTTCTGCAACATATTAAAGTTATACTTTCCCTATTCTACTTTCATATCCTTGTTAGCACCACTAAAATTTCCATGGATACCTTTCATGCACCTACGTTGTGTTGCAAACCACTGTTGTCTTCCACCTTCACGCCCTTTTCTTTCAGCTAAAGTTTACATCTGTGTCTGAAGTTGGTACATTTCAAGTGCTTCACGTTAGACCAAAATGATATTGCATGAAGGACTGCAACATTACTTAGGATAAACTAGTTGGTTTCCCATATAATTTATCACGTTGTTCTTTTCCACTGAGGATACAGCCTCTTCAAGCATTTCAAGACTTCTTGCTGTGTTTGTGTACACTTGTACGTGTGGAGAAATGACCACAGATCTGTTTCCCAGCTCTTGGCAAGAAGAGCTGTGGAAGCAGCACCTCTGGGAGACACTTCTTGCTTTTCACATCGTCACAGTTTTGAAAAACACCCTTCACCTCTCTAAGATCCTCAAACTTGCCTTGTATTACAGAGACCCCACAGAATCTGTCTTCAGTACTTATATTTGGATTTATTGCTTCTCTGGAAAGCCATATTCATCATTTCTGTCAGAATTACCTGAGCCTTCTTTAAACATGGGCAGGACAATAAAAAAAAGTTTCATTCTAATAAGGTGAAGAGTTCTGCTCTTGATTGAAAAATGGAAAACGCATTTACAAAAGAGAAACACATCAAGAAAATACAGATGACAGACCTGACATTTAGAGTACCTCTGTTTTCTACCTTTTACTGAGTTTATCCATTGTAGGTGTGGCAGGATGTTTCAAACCTAGAATTATTTTCAGGGTTTTTTTTAACCTATTATTTGTTCCTCTCTTCTATTTCCCTGTCTGCTAAATAAACTCTTTCTCTCCCCCAAACTTGCCCTGTCGTTTACAGCATCAGCACAATTTCACAAGAAAATGTGTCAACATTCTATTTTTCCTCTTAAAATTAAAAGATTTTAGGTAAATGACCTACTAGTAGTTAGCAAAACGAGTTCGCAATCTTGGTTCATCTGTAGCAGAGGTATCAACAAAAATTTCTGGGAGTATGACCATAGGTGAGCCTTTTGTGGGGGGATACTCTGCAGACCACTAACTTTATGCCACATACTACCAGTTTTATGGCTTTCAGTTTCTATCCATTGCTACAAAACAAAGAAGTTCATTTTACATGCAGTGCATGGCTTTGAACTGCACTCCCATTCACCAGGTGGCACTTCCAGAAATCACAAAATAGAACTGCAGCAGTGATGTTTAAGAAAATATACAGTAAACAAGCCCCTAAATGTTCTACTTCACAGTTATGTGAAGTCATCTGCAAATTAATTATATGATGAGGTTAGTTTGATGATGAAAATGAAGTTATATTAGTCAGGGCTTTCCTGGCTGCTACTTTTTGCTTTGCTGATCCATCACTGTTGCTTTGTGTTATGTGTATTTTTATCACTACAATCAGGGAGTCGATTCCTTCTCTGAAAGGGAATCTGGGCTAATGTCACTTTGAGTCAGTAGCTGATACCTCAAAGAGAGGCAAGGAGTCCTCAACAACAGCTCTTTGTTCGTTTGTGGAAGTGTCGTGTGAAGGTAAAATTTAACACAGAATAAAAGCTACTGACCTGCTGGGCTCAGCTGAAGTGCTGCTTGGACCAAAAATGGAATTCCCTCCATCTGTGTTTATTCTTCTTTTACATTTTCCTTTCCTGCCTATGACAGGCAGTGGCTTTGAATGTTGGCACACTTGCACATAAAGGCAAACAGTGAGCCACTACCAAGAAATGGTAGGAAAGTAAAGCTGAGTTCAGAAGAGAAGGGGGAACACTACAGAAATACGATTTTATAAACTCTATTCATTAAAAAATGCCATCTAACCACAGCTATGATCAAACATAGACTGTGGAACCCATGTTGAAACAGATGAGTAGAAAGAGTCTCATCTACACAAGAGCTGATCGGCCCAATTCTTACAAAAGTTTGTGGAATTTCAAGATGGTCCAGAAAGAGAAAAGATCACATCTTTCCTTGCTCACCAAAGCAGGTGTTTAGCCCATGCTGTCAATTTAAGAATTTTTCCACAAAAAATGCTGTTGCATCCACAAATGTTTCCCTATGGAAAAGCTGAATCTATTTTTAAAGATTGCTAACCTATTTGTCTCAATAATATTTAGTGGCAGTGAACTCTGCAAATTGATTTAATCCTTTATGATAAAAGTTCTTTGTTCCCTGTTGAGTGCTTTGAATCTGGTGCTTTTCAGTTCCACTGAGTGCCCCTTCTAATCTCAAATTACACATCAGGTAAATTGGAACTGCCTTTCAAGAGACTGTTTGGGAAGGAAGGTGCAGGAGGAGTTACTTGTTTTTTATAAATCTCGTGAGAATTTATGCTGATCTTCTCCTTGCCAACCAGAATCATTTCTCCTTAAATGGATCTCCTGCCCCAGACAGCTCCATGTTGTTAATCACTTACATTTGCCCTGGACTTTGGCTGAGTAAAAGGATAAGGAAGATCTTAGTTTCAGCCTAAACTAGGCTATTTCACTTGCAATGGGTTCAGTCCTATATTTTCCACACAAACAGTAACTGAAACTGTCAGTCAATAAATAAAACAAAAGAGCTCTAAGATTAACACCTGATAACGTGAAAGGCACAAGACTGCAAAGAAACTTTGCTCCTGCAGCTCTCCAAGGACCTTGTGACATACAATTAGAATAACAGAGACTACTTTTTGAACAAGAATCTGAACATGAGGGGAATGTGATGATGTTTCAGCTCCATGTAGCTGTAGTATCTGCAAATAGAATGGAAGATTAAACAGGAGAAAAAACAACCCTATCTAACAAAGCAGTTATTCTGCTGAGGCCTTCAGGTGACATTTTAAACCACCAGTGACCATGGAGTATCCAAAGGAAATAAAAGATAAAAAACTTATAACAAGCTTGTTGTTCCATTGAAGGGTTCTGGAGATATCATCAAGCCTTGCTGGCAACAAAAAGAACTAACAAAGTGAAAGATAAGACTGATGTACCTGCATAACAAGCCTGCAATTCCACTGAGAAATTTCGGTGATACTATAAAACCAGGAAAGCTGAGTTAGGGTACTTTGCAGCTACAACAGGATCCCACATTATGTCAGTGCAATTCTTTCACCTGACTGCATTTTTAATACAGAGTGTCTGGAACAATTCAAAAAATTTGGTTTTGTTTTTGTTATTGTTTTAAAAGTGCAATGGAAGGTTTATTTTGTAAGTTGCCTATCATATTTCTAAATTAGAAACTACAAGCGGAGTGAACTGCAAGTGTGAAGCACAATTAAGCAGCCCAGTTGAACTACCAGTTTTAGTAAAAAACCTGGCTTCTACTCACTCTCCCATTGGTGAGGGCCCCAAAGGTTTAAGATGAAACAAGGCTACAGTAAGGCAGTTCCAAAGGAGAGGGAGAAAAATCTGGAGTTACCCCTCCGCCTATGAGGACTAATAAAGGCTGCCTCAAACTATTGAATGAAACTGGAGCCCAAGCAGTACCTGAAATGGATGCTCTGAGCAGCGAGGAGAGGGAAACCCCAACCAAGAAAGTGCAGAACAGCAAACTTCCTTCAGGAATGAGAAGCAGAAGAGAAAGAATAAAGCAAATCTTCTCACTGAAGAGGCAGATTATTGCTGTTGATGGCCAAATACGGAGGTACCAAGCAACAATGACTGAAAGCAGTGATCAAACTGCTCAGTTTTTGCATTTCTAAAGGTTTTTGTATTATATCCACTCAGGCATCAATCACAACGTTATTAAACCACGAAAGAGATGTCAGATCAATGGCTGTATCGGAAACATTTTGAATGACAGACTGACGATGGAACAATTCCAGCCTCCATACATTATTAAACACATACTAATGCTGCTCTTTCAGTGCTACCCTTACTGACTCACACACTCTCTTCTCCCTCTACAGTACCTTTTTTAATAGCAGACCTAATTGTAGATGATTATTACATGGGAAAAACAAGACTTGCTATAATAAATAATAATAAACTAGTAAAAAAGAAAAAAATAAAGCTTTAAACCCCTGTCTATCTTCACATTATGCCTTCTGGCATTAAAATTTCATTTTAATACAATTGTAGGAACTGAGATGGGGTTGTCAGCCTTAATCAGAATATTCAGAGCTATTGCTTTCTTGCTGTAATCTTGACATAATTTAAACTTAGGTTTTCTTTATGTATTTGCCCACAGCTAGTACACCCATGTAAATGCATTTTGCTCTTTTTGAGTGAAGAGGTATCTATGAAAAATACATATAAACATGGCAGAAATTACCCCTCTGGCAGATTGTCTTCTTAACTCCAGATTTCAAGCAGACTGGGGAAGTGATCAGAGAAGCACACATGCCTCTCAATTCATCAGCAACAAAAACTGTATTTTCACCGGCAGAAATCAATTTGATTTTCATAAAGGCAAAAAAGAATTACATTCTTGGTGGATGAAGCACAAAGCACAGTAACTGGGACATTCAAATACTGTACCAACTTCTCTCGCAACACAGGAATATAGGGTCAAGTTGCCATAAATGGCAGGCCTTTACCTCATCTCTCCCTCCAGTGCCCTACACCATCCTTTGGCATTGGAATCAAGCAAAGATGGATTTGCAGCTTTTCCCTTGGCCTGGCTTATTGACAGCCTTAGTGCATCCTCCTGATTAGGGAGTGCTTGGTATAGCAGAGATGTCTAATTTTATGCAGACAATTCAATAACAGATAAAAAAACAATAATGTTAAAAGTATAATAAAATGAAATTAAATATGCATTTTTCAGGAGTTTGGATAGAAAGAAAACTTCTTGTCCCTATTCATGGCAAATGGTTTCCTAAACAAAATTATTTGTGTTTTGGGGGCAAGGCTTTACGTAGGGCAGGGGTAATGCAGCTGACTATGAGTAAGTCTATAGGAAAACTACTTTGTTTTGACTGCTGAATTGGATGCTCCCAGCTGGAAGTGAACAGCCCTGCCAGCATTAAGCCTGCCCTGGGCTGGTGACCAAATAATCAAGTGGATGGAGGCAGCTGCCCCCTGGACTCCCAAGGGTTTTAATGTGTGCTTCAGGGCTGAGAGATCAAAACTCAAATCCAGTTTTTGGAGTCAAGGCAGGAAATGGCAGAGGCTGCTGTTACTCAGGTCACTCGCCTTACCAAAGAGCTAAAGAGTGCTCCTCTGTGAAGGGAGATGGAATGGCTCCAGCCTGGACAGAGTATTTTAATCTTTTAAGGAGCATGAAAAGGCAGAATAATTCCAACAAGATACAAAGCTGCATAGGCCCTTATGCTATTTCTCTAGCTCACTCACTAGAGAATAGATTTTCTGTTGAAGCAATGTTTTAGAAACCCAGTGTTCATCCTGAATCAGGCAAGTGTGGACGTGGTTTTGAAGTCAACTCTCACTTAAGTGACCACAGGGGTCTGTTATGGCTGAAAAATATGTTATATTAATTAGCAAAATGCTTTGTCTAAGGAAGTGAACATATGAAAGCCTTCCAATAAAAACTGCTTTGCATACTGCAAGCTTTTAAATTAAATTGGGACAGAGTTACTGCCAACAGTGAGTAGAATTATTTGTGACTTTTTGTCTTGTTTGCCTAAAAATATCTGGCTGGTTTCTTGAAAGGTAGCTGGTGGCGCTTTATGGCACTCTGTTGCACCGTTTTAAGGATAAAATTGAAAAATATATTCATAACAGAAATGTATCATGTATATCTTTTACCTCCCATAAAACCTAGTCTTGCTGAGGTACTCACAGTAGCATGGCTTAGACTTGGCACAATTCTTCATGCTTTATGCTCTCAATGCTCCTCTCTCTGGACCAAAAGTCAGAATTCCAAATAAATGAAGTAAAAATATCTCTAAATAAATCATATCTCTAAATAGCTTGTGTTCCTCACGGCTTTTTTTTTTTTCCTGTAAGAGAATACATGCTGAAGAATGAATTTCACATGTGGATGGATACATCCAAGAAAACTGCTACTGGCAGCCCAAACCCTGATTTCTGATAAGAGGAATTCCCAACAGGAGGAATTCTCAATGACATCCATGATTATCCTGCTTGCATGAGTACTTTAACTGGCTATGGTGCTGATGCTGTTTTTACCAAAGAGAAATCCTGTATGTGATAAAATAATTTGTCATTTGAGATGTTTGAAAAGCCTATGGATATTGTAGCACTCATCAATCATTTACTCTTTCTTGCTCTTTAAGTTTTCTGCGAATGAGTTAGGAGTTTTACAGATAGAAAACATAAACCTGTATGGTATACCTCTGAATGTATTTCAAGAAATTATCACAGGGAATGCTGTGACCTTGACAGATAAAACTGTGTAAAGAGTTATGAAAAGAAAGGAAGTATTTTCTTTTGGTTGCAGTAACATGAGTTCAGGATCTTGTTGTCACCCACTAGATGACCCATTGCCTCTCAGAGTCCTCTGCCTGACGCCCCAGATGGATTTGGTACTGTAAGCACTGTAATAGTGGCTTCAAGTAGGAAGAGAACATTAACTGGGAATTTTCTAGTTTGCATTAAGATTGCAAGACAATGAGTGCAGAGGACAATGTCTGTTAAGAGTTATGGAATTGAAAATGACAGGCAGAGGAAAAAATTCATAGGAGCTGCCCAACAGCACAACCAGAATTCATTTTCCATTTCCTTGCCTTAACTTTTAAACACGCTACAGAATCACAATAATTACACATGCAGAAATTCTCACTAGTCCAAGTATTTCCTTCAATTTCATGACGGAAAAATGCTGAGATTAAGTTTGCAATGTGATTCCTACTTTTTTTGATTGTTGAATGCAACATTTAAAATATCAGGAATAAACAATAAACCATCATATTTAAGTTTCGTGGGAAAAGAATACAGAAGCCTTAGATCTTATCAGAGATTTTTTAAAGAAGTGGGAAGAGACACTGCAGTTAGAATTAAATTCAACAAATAAGGAAGAAGGAGGTGAAGGGAAGAGGATCAGGAAGAGACCCAACACAGTGGGTTAAATAACTTCGTACGGATGTAACTTTATTAAGTCCCTTATTCAATTAAAAAAAAAAAGTTGGAAAAGTTGCATTCCTATAGATTAGTATCAAGTAGAATGGTGGTGAAAAAAAGGGCAAGTGCATAACAGAGCATGTTATGTAATTACATGTTTCATGTAATTACTACATAAAGAGCATGTGTGCTAAAGATATAGAAGTGTAATACATATGCCTGTATTTTTGCAAAAATTTACATTACATGCAGTGTGCACACATTCACATATCAAACCACCATATATTTTCTGTAGATGCTGTATTTTTGGTACTCTTCAGAGAGCTTCAATGATTTTAATTAAGAGGGGTTTTTGCCTTTCTCTGACTCTGGGGGAGTTAACTGAGTATGACCTACACAGCTTAAAAAGAAAATAATTGTTGAAATATGCATGTTTAAATATGACATACTGGAAACACAGCTGACCTTGACCAAGAATCACATTTCTAAGCCTGGAACAAAATACATATGGCTAGCTGCTATGGTTTGAAGTGAGTAGTGGATCCTACCACAAAGCCAGAACTCCTGTTCCCAGTGGTATGAAGCTTTCTAGACTGACAAGCAAACAACCTTCTATTGAAAAAACAAATTGATAGAGCAGTACTTCCACAATTACATGAGAACTAGTACAGATAATTCCTCTTAAATATAGAACAGGTTTTGTTGACCTACCATTTTACTACTCATACTACTTTGTCATTTCTGTTCTGTAATAACTACTGCTGACTGTATGATGGTGAAGCACTGAAAAGACTAATGAATTACTTTAAGAAACTCAGTAAGCAACAGATGCTTTGCAATAGAGAAACAAATAGTGATCTTACCGTTCCTGTTGTGCCCAAGGAAAGGTGGTTCATCTGTTGGGTCAGCGGGCCCATCATGCTTGCTGGCTGCATTGACATAGTGTGGTCCATTGTTGGTGTTATCACAGCACCCTAGAAACACACATTATTTACAGTCCAACCTCTCTCTTATTAAAAGGCATTCTTTAAATGAGTGAACCTGACTAAAAACTTGACATGAATCTTAAAAGAGACTAATATATCTGTCAGAGGAAATATGTTTTGTTCCTATTGACAACCAAGCTACACACATATATTATTTGTACTGCTAATGAGGCCATTTTATGTCAGCTCCAATTAAGTGTCATTTTTTACTTCACTGCTTCTGACAAACAAATGCATATGTTCTTTCTATGATGAATGCTACTGTACATTGCAAAATGCCTGTCATTTCCATTTTTCCATATCCTATATAGAACAATCTTACAGACAGAACACATACGTCCCCAATTTTCTCTGACTTCTAAAACCTTCAGTCTCAGAGATCTTCAGCCCATTATGGTAATTATCTTGGATTTTTCCAGTCTCAATTAAGAACCCTTACTCATGATATTTTACAGCTTGTTAAGTAAAACTAGCTATTGACAGTGAGTTTCGTAGTGACGCCCATTTAAAACACATACAGAGTGTTTAAAAGCATTTTTCTTCTCTGCATGAAAAACAAAGACATTAATAACAAAGAGCATATGTACCAAAGCAAGAACAAGACTTTGACCAAAAAATGAAACAAAAGACATGCCAGAGGAGCTTTGGAGAGAGAGCTTCTTTGCCATTCATATTCCTTGGTTTTTGCTCTCCCACTCCCCAAGGTCCCATGTTGGCAACAGCATGCCTTAGTGAAGTGTTGATTCTCTTCAGCTCTATGTTATAAAATGCTATTTCCTGTGTTGGTTAAAGAAAGTCATTCAGAAAGAGTGGTCTGCTCCTTTTCTTGCAGATAGTGAAATAAGGAGGTATTTCCAGCTATTTCTTCATATGAAATAACAACTTTACTTGGTACGTTTGCGTGCACACATCACAAACTTGCACAATCACATTACATCTGCTACAAAGTGTGAAAAACATCTATGAATGTATTTCTTAAAAAAAAATTGTTTTTTTTTCCCTTTGAGAATACTGGAAAAATCCACCTATGAAAAAACTTGTTTAACCAACCTGTAAAACAAACTTGTTTCAAAACCCACAGCACACCTATTCTAACGTGTCTGTCTCACATTTACATAGAGCTATTTTTGTCAAGGATCTGATTGGAAGCTAAGGATTCAAACTTTCAGCTGCAATTAAAAATAAATAAAAACACAAAATTCTGGGGAAATACCAATTCAGTTCTGCCTTGCCTTCCACAAATATTTTTTCTATGCACATTCTATCTGAGAAGTATAGAGTCTGCAGTCCCTGCAAACTTGTTGCTTGCACGCAGTGGGGTAAGAAGGAGGTAGGCTCATTTTGGTCAGTCCTTTTTGTAATACTCTCAGCATATGAAATACATACACACTTGTTTTACATCATAGAGTGGATTACATTTCTTGCATTGACAAGGGTCCCTAGAGAAATCTGACAAATTACAGAAGCTACCCTCCATGCAGTATCTGTCATGATTCCAAATAAATGCTTAGAAAACAAGCTGATCAGTGTGCACGTATCAAACCTGCAACACTTGCCACTTTTTCCACTTTCTCGGCTATATTAATTTGCACTGTTTTACATAGATTAACTTATTGATTAACTCATTTAATGGACTACCATAGGGAAGTCTTCCCTTTGGGTGAAAGAGTCTAAAAGGAAATCTGTGGGGCACACACCCATTCAGCCCATCCAGTAGTTCCTGCATAGCAGATTCAGTGCAAGAGTCTAGAGAAGAACCATGCACAAGGAAAATAATATTCGTGTTTTGTTTTTGAAATAAGTGGCCTGGGATACCAGGCCAGATGAGGTCCTAGGGTTTATACTTTACCTGCACTTTTTGGTTATGAAAGGAAATTGTAAGCTCTATGCTAAGAGTGATCAGCATTTTTACTGTACCAAACCATAAGTGCCCAAAAAAAATTTGTCAACTGATAAACAGTACTCAGTTTGCTCTACAAGCAGTTTTCTCCTTTGGCTAAAAGATGGAGAATTGCCTCAGGGCTTTCCATGACAGACAAGTTGAGGTTCCACTTGTGATGTCAAGGAAGGCAATTCTCCCCATCTTCTCCATATTCATGAGATCCTACTTTGAGAGATGCGTTCACCTCTGGGGGCCCCAGTATAATGAGAATGTTGAGAGGGTCCAGAGGAGGGCCATGAAGATGATCAGAGGGCATCAGTGTATATAAGCATCTGAAGGGAAGGTGTCAAGAGCATAGAACCAGGCTCTTCTCAGTGGTGCCAAGCAATCAGGAAAGAGGAAACAGGCAGAGACTGATGCACAGGAATTTCCTGAACATGAGGAAGAACTTCTTTACTGTGCTGGTGACCCTGTACTGGAACGGGGTGCCCAGAGACAGTGTGGAGTTTCCCTCACTGGAGATATTCAAGAACCCTCTGGATGCAATCCTGTGCAAAGATGCTTATTGCAAAAGTGTGGTTGGAGGGACTTGCTATGATTGCATAAATGACAGACTGATAACTATTACTGTGTATAAATTCAGGAACCTGAAAATGAAGAAGAGGCAGTGGCAAAGGAAGTCTTGCGATTTAATGTAATAAATGCAAGTGCCAGACGTACGGTAGAAAAATCTGAGAGCAAATGTATTCAGCAAGCAAGACAGGTATTGCAAACAAACTATTAAAAAAAATATGGACTGGAGATAAAATATATCAAGGACAAAAAAATTGCTCAGAGACAGCAAACATTATTTTCAAACTGAATATATATATATTCCTGTCCCTAAATATATACCATTTAATACGTTAGAAAAAGAAGCTGGGAAAACAAACCGAGTATTTGCAGCTTTCCTAAGACAGCTTAACATGTTTTAAGCTGACAGTTACCTAGAGCAGAGAATTACATGCATTTCCCAGATCATTAATTCACCAGTTCAGAATCTTCTTGTGATCACGTAGGAAAGAAATTATACTTAATTAAGGAAATATCGTCTGGTTGTTAGGGCGACACCCAGTCTCCAGACCATAATGCGTTTCATATTACATGCTGTCAAGTCCATTCATATTCAATTTCTTTAGCTGTAGAAGACAAAAATGTCTTGCATCAGATGTTGCCATCATATTAAAAGTAATTTGATTCTTTTCAGCCCATAATATGTAATTGCTGATAAACATCCAGTTGGCTACTGGCAAAGGTTATATCAAACATATTGGTTTGTCTTCATCTGTTTGGATGTCTGATTTTACTGAGTTTGTAAATGGATAGAAAGACATCTTAGCATTGCAAACTATTACTTAAGGCCCAGCTTAGTTGCAAAAACCTGTAGAAGAAATTATGATGAGGTTTTTGCCACTGTCTTTGCCCATAAAAGTAGTTGGCCTGTCAGTTATTTAGATCTGTCCTGTTGCCTCAGTATGATTACTTTTTTTTTTTTTTTGTAATTCTCACAAGAAACTATAATGACTTTTAAATTTGGCAAGATATTCTCGGCATATGATTTGTCATACAACTGTGTCAATGTTATAATGGATTCAAAAGAAATTAACAGGGCAAATGATAAGGAATAATGATACAGACATGCATGTTTTTTGCAATATTTTGATAAACCTAAGATAAACTGACATACAGATTTGATTTCCTCTTTACTTTGTTTGATAGACCTTGCTGTTTTAGAATGCTTTATGCTTTATGAACATACCTTTCCTGTAAGAAAGTGAATGTATATATTTCAGAATACAATCTATCACTTACAAAGAAAGAAGCCTGACTTTTTAAACTATGGCTACAAACTCAATTTACAGGAAGGACACCAAAACCATTTTATTATATGAGGTAAAAATCTTTATGTATTTGCCAACACCAAAAGGCATCAGCAGAACACGTCTATGTTGGTGCAAAGACAGAGGCCTCCTTTTGTGTGGTGAAGGGTGGGAAAGTGGCATCAGAAATAAAAAGTGTATTAGGAGGCTTTACGAATGGAGAGTTCACTAGCTGAGGGATGCATTTAGGGACTAGTGGGAGGATGGATTAGTTAGTCACAGCTTTCTACAATAATGAACTGCATTAAAGGCTTCTATTTTATTCCAGTGTTCTAATACTGTTATTGGACTTAAGGGGAAAATACCAGCTGAATAAATAATTTTTAAAGCTTACAGTAAGCATCTGTTTATTTTACAGTTTACTTTTCCTTTATTTAAGAAGTTTAACAAGTTAACCATAGTTACAAATTCTGCTTCGTAAACACTGGCCAATGTAAAGTCAATAAACATTACAGCAGAAAACTTACTTTTCAAATTTGTTTACAGATATCTTGTGCAGACATATAAGCACCAGGCTGTTCCATCTGAAAATTTATTACCCTACTACCAAGTGAATGTCTTTATGTTATCTAGAACATGTTGTTTCTTGAGATTTTATTAAACTGAGTGAAAGGATGACTTTCCTTATACTTATCAGACAGACACATCTATCAAGAATTAATATGAAAAAAATCAACATGTGTGCTTTTTTGCAGATAAATATACTCTCTCTGCACACTGAACAAATGATGGCTATATTTTGATTTACTGTTCTGTCCAGTCTGACTTGTCCGATCTCCTTGGGCTGCCTCTCACAGGCAGCAGAAAAAAACAGGTCCCCCTGTCAGAATGTGAGCCTACTGAACTACTCCAAACTTATTGGTAGGTGGCCAAATTCCTATGACTGTTGCAGGAAGATTAAAGTTAGCTTTGAAATCCTCTCTGTCCTTTGTCATCAACTCTGCTGGGAATACTCGCTGATATTCCAAAACAAAGGAAAATTTATTTTCCCTTTCTCAATGAAAAGGCAGTAATTGCTGTGGCATTTGCCAGTTTATCAGAGATTAAATCATGATTTGAGTACAGTGAAGAAGATCAGCAAATATCAGCTAAAAATGTATATTCTGCAAATCTTAGGATTTGGTTTCATTTCATTACACTGTTGATTTTAAAAGCTTACTAAAAATGCAGCAAAGCGAGCAAAAAGCCCAAATCCTCCACTAAATTAAAGCAGCTTTAGCTTTGGAATAGGCAAACCTGATAAAGACCTTCATCAGTGCTGAGACCTTAATCAGTGCTCTGAGTACTAAACCACAAGTTCACATGGTAATATTTTGAATCTTGGGCATAAATTCAAATTCTTATCTGACATCACCTTCATAACTTAGCTGAATCTCCTTGGAGCAACAGACATATTTGCTTTACCTTTCTTATGTTTTTGCTGTATGTTTGTGAACTTCTTTCCTCGGCTGAAAGTATATGTCATAGGTCCAAGAGAGTTACTGCCCAGAAGTAACTGGTTTTAAAGGATTAAGAATCCAAATACAGTGTGGTAAATAAAGAACAAAAGTGACCCCTGTGTATGCTTCACCTTTTTTACAACACTAGCCAAGGCTTTTTTTTGGTTTCTTTCCCATTGTCCTTCTTCCCTTGTATTTCCTGTCTCTTAGTTTGAAATACAGCTTTTGATAATGTACAGATACTAGCCTACATGTACAAATCCAGATTAAAAGGATACAGAAATGAGAACATCAAGATATAAGGAAAACACAGTTGATGCAATAGGAAGAGTTTTACATTAGTAATTCTGTGCGCAAATAAAGCAATACCTGAAACTATATTGTACCAGTTAATAAATGTATTATATCAGGCAGTACCATACTGTTAGTAGTTTATGCTTCTACCAGAGTTGAAAAAATCAGTAAATTTCATAGCATACCTGTCTATTAATCTAAAAGGACTTAACAAAAAAAAAATAGCATTTCTGTTGCAAAAAGCTGCCCGTGTCAGTCAGTGTCTAAGGTGACTTTTGCATGGTGACTTGAATCTTTTCACCCAAAGTAGAAAGGCCATTGAAGAAAATGACAATATTTATGAATATTTATGAAGGGAAAATATACCTGAATTCCTACAGGGACTCTGGAGCAGATTTTGTGAGCCTTGGGCTATACCTCTGCCCTTACTGTCTGCCCATGTAGGCTGGACCACAAGCTCATGTGCTTCTGTGTAGACTGAAAATCTGAAGTTTTCATACCCTTCTTCAACTTACCCCAGGAATAAAATAAAATTACTGGTATTATAGGCATGAATAAATGGGAGTAGTGTAGCTGGGGCCTTCCACAGCAATCAGGGAATGACCTGTTGCAATGGGGTATTCATTCCAGCAAGTACTGGAGAAGGCAGAGAGGCCATAGGCAGCTCTTGCTCCCTCATCTGACATGTTCAAGAAGGGAATGAGAAATCACATTTGCTTTTTTTCCTTACTCTTCAGCTTATAAGTGCACTTGGCTGTATGATGGCTTTACGTAGCCACTCCACATATCAGTGCTTTTGTTCTGTCAAGAACAGCCAGCCACCACTAATAAAAGCATCCTCACAACTCTCAAATAAGGTTTAGCATCCCCAGAAGACAAAGAAGAAACACAAAGGTGGTGATTTGCCTGGGACACAACCACTGTAATACACAGATCAAATCTCCTCCTAGCTTTCCCACTATCAGATTTCACAAAAGAAATATCAAAAGATTTCAATCCATGTCAAAACAATCAATTCCATTCTGTATATATTATTATATATATATTCTGATGTGGATGAAATCCTTCCTCCACTGTCTCCCAGCAGCTGATGTGCCATCCTAGTAAATGGGAATCAGGAGTCTCTTTTCTGTGGACTAGTTTTTCTTAACACCAGAAAGTAGTTTCATCTGTTAAAGTTAAATCCAAATAATACTTCCCCTCAAACAGTTCTGTTGTATTGCCTCCCTTCTGTTGTATTGCCTCCCTTCTTGCCTATAACCAGGTGTGAAAATTGACTTTATGGCACATCCTAGTTCTAATAAGGTGATAAATGGATATTATCAAACAGTACAATTAAAATACAAGCCAGCACCAATCTTTAGCCTAAATTTTCACTTCCTTGCCTTAGTGGGTTCAAATGAAACTTTCAAAAAGGATGCCATATTTGTATCCTCAATAGTTTGATTTTACATATACATACATAAATTCACAAAATTGCACATGGGAAGACAAATTATATTGCCAATTCTACTATACCCACTCAGGCCACAACATTTTTTCCGTATGTGGATAGCTTTTCTTTAATGTTTGAAATTCTCAGTGCAGGATTTATTATGGCAAAGGTAACTAAAAGTAGCAGTAACTGGTTTGTAAACTTCTTGTTCATGAGCAACATTTAATGAGCGATGAGTATAAACTTCTGTTACTGGCTGAAAATGCTTACTGATTTTATTTCACTCAGGCAAACATGCTCCCAAGACAAGAAAAAGGCTTAACAGGAAGGTTTGCCTCCAGAGGCTTGTGCTTTTATGTAAAGGTACAGAGAAGGTTGGTGGCATGAGAGCGTGTAAGATGTGTTTAACGTGGTGGGACCTTGCCACTCCCTGGGTTTTCCATGCAATGTGAGGCAGTCCCACCTGCCTGTGTGCTACATAAAGGCAGGACAACAGATGTGACCAAGTGTCTGACACACCGGGCTGTTGATCTCTGCTTTTCTGGCGAGATTCAGTACACAGGTCAATTGCCAGGCACAGAGAGTGCTTAACTGAGTTTGGGGAGGAAACGCATGTGACATTGCTTCTATGTGCACTTCCAGCCTCAAAACTGCAATGGCCAGTGACAGGGCAGCAGCTGTGATCTGTAACAGATGTGCTGTGTTTCGTTTCCTGCCCAAAACCTGGAGGGACTTGCACTGTGAGCTGTAATCTTGCAGCTGAGCTGGAGGAAAAGATTCACTCATTAGAAGGACAAACAATGACACCGGGAGACATCAGAAATTATGAAGAACTGGCTATCAACAAGAGAAAAAGCTGAAGCAAAAACCAAACAGAAAAGCAGGCTGGTAACATAACCCTATGTATTAAGGTTATATTAGAGGTAAGATGACAAAAACAACACCCTACACAATGAAGAAAATGGTATGGCTGTGCACGGTGTTAACTCCACAACACTACAAAGACTTAACACAACCAGACTCAGATGGAAGTATCTGAAATACCTTCACCTTTCAAAAAAGTGAGGTGGTATCACTGAGAAGTTCCAAGGAGACATCCTGAAGGGCCAGGGTAGCAGAGACCAGAGTGCTCCTTTGTGAGATCCCAAATACTTGAGAGGACAATGGGAACAATGGTCAAGGAATGGGTAAGTATCAGGATGTTTCCCTGCAACTCTGAGATCAGAAAGGCTCTTGTAAACCAGAAGTTATTAGTGATGGACTATACAAATAAGGCAGCTTCACACAGTTGCTCCTGGACTTCATGTCAGCCCTTCCAAGCCAAAGGCAACTCTTCAACATCAGAGTTAACTCCTAGGCTAGGCCCAAATCTAGGCTGCACTCTGAGAGATATGCTGATGTAAGGGCCACCATGTAATCCAAGTATGGAGCTACATGAGGTGGGTAGAAAGACACCTTAAAATGCTGAGGTTAATGTCATTGTACCACTCTTGAACTCAGCTACAAACACAACGTCCATCCTCCATGAGGATGCACGATGGAGCACTGCCATCTGCTCCCTGTGTCTCCACTCCTTGTTGTGCAGCTCCTGCACAAAGGAAGATTAAAGGTATGGAAGGTCTAAAAATTATGTCCTTTCCCTCCTCATCCCATTTTTCAAATTTAAAATTTCTGGAAAGGTGATGAGGACAAGTAATGTGCACATAATGTTCAGAGGAATCCTTCTTATCCTACCTTTTAGGACAGACAGATAGTAGAAGATGCTATAAATGAAACCCTGGGTGAGTAAGGATGATTTTCTAAAGATATGCTTCTGTCCAATAATACATTTTAGACTTGAAGATGATAGACTGGAAATCCTGCACTAAGCCACTGCTCATGTTATGTATCAATTCAGTTCTAGACCACAGTGATTCATACCAATCTTTAAAACTAAAAATGTGCCCTTATTAGAGAGGACAAATACAGAAATCTGTCTCTCTGTCATGTTCTGTTAGATTTGTAACCTGTAATGTTAAACAAAGCCCTTTCCCACACAGTAATGGAAAGAAAACTATTGTGGCCTGCCTTTCCTCTCATTTAAACCCCAAAATTTTCACAGCCTACATGTCCTGGCCCAGATCCCAAACTGCATTTCATTTTCTGGACTTGTAACTCCTTAGGGGAGGCTATGCATGAAATCCACTCCATTCTGTATTGGGATTTGTCCTTTGACTGGTAAAACTGGTTACCTGGCAGTGCCAGCTTTGTCTTGTTTTGCTTTTTGCCACACCTCAAATCCAAGACTGAGGCACATATTTTCAATAGTGCCTTCTTACCTTATATTCCATCATTAAAAGTAACACGAGACCATCCATCACTGCGACTGGGGATGTCCAACAGCCCTTCCAGGGTTGGGAAAGGTAGGGGGCTGCATCCCCACAGGTTACCTTGAATGTGAAGAGCACCGATGACACAGAGGGGAGAGCCTTTACAAATTTTAAGCATGATTTTTCCAACTCTAAAAAATCCAGACCAGTCACTTCTTGGACTTGACTCTGTACAAGCAAAGTGCCACCCACACCTGGCTTTTGCTGCACCTGCACAATCCACTGCACTTCGAATGATGCTGCCAATGACACCACTGCAGTTTCTACATTGTTTTGAACAACTGATAACATAGGCACAATCTGGACAAACTGCAGCTGCAGAAGTGCCCCTACCTAAAACTTCTCTCCCAGATGCATGAGACCTCAAGAGGCCAGTAAAGCCGATGGCAGCAAGAACACAGAGCACGTCCTTCAAAGGTAACTGCATCTAAATCAGTGAAGGTACAACTCATATAGATGAAACCAAATTCAAGCCCTCAGCTCTGTGTCACCGGCCAGAAAAAAAGGAGTCTAGAGAGGGTAAACAGATTTTTAAACTAAAAATTGGATATTTTAAATTCTGTTTCATTTTAAAGTACTTCCAGTGAAACCAGCCTGTGTATTAGAGTAAACACTTAACATTTATAAGTCTCCCTTCTACCAAAGACCTCAAAGTGTCTTAAATCCTGTGTGATATATACAGGACTCAGAAGCTGGTCTGTTATCAGGGTTCTGGGATAAGTTTGGATCTACATCTGAACTTTCCCAGGTCCATGAGCATTCAGACATTTGAAGGACGTGCTCGGTGTTCTTGCTGCCATCAGCTTTACTGGCCTCTTGGGTCATCACCACTGCAGGCCCAAAGAGAGCAGGTGGTTTCAATTACACACACCAGTCCAAATTGATCAAGGAAAGGATACATTTTAACTCTTGATTCATGCTGAGCAGTTTAAAATAAATAAGAGAAAATGGCTAACTTGAGTCTACTTCGCTCCACACTCCATTGTCTTTTAAAAGCAAATGAAAATATTGAGGAAAAGCAATTTAAAAGCAACCCCTGTGAGTAAATATTCAGTGTGAAAATGGTTCAACTAGTCTAAGTAGTAGACATGAAAAGTTAAAAAAGATGCAGATTTTGGCTATTATTAAGCTAAAAAGAAGAGAAAGTAAGTGATCCAGCAAGGATTACTTACTTTCTTTTTAATATATCTTTACTGATTAAGAATGACTAAATTGATGTATTTTCCCTTTTGTTTTTCATCCAGATAAAGTCACTCTTGGGCAGAAATCTTCCTCATAAAGTTTCAGCCTGGAGCACATTTTTACAGCTGAGTTATTATCCTTAAAATACAAGTTCATACTGGAAATGCTGGCAGCCCTCTTAACTATTGTATAGCAGTGAGCACAGCTGTAACATGTTAAATATGCTGAAAGTACACGGGGGGAACAGAGTGGCTCAGGGGCCTGGCAATGGAACAGGGAGTCTCAGCGCTGGGTCACCAGGTTTGGTCATCGCTGCGACTCAAAGCTGCTATCAAGCAACAGCTTGATGTCCAGGTATCAGCTACCCACAGAGAAAGCCTCCACCACAGAAATCCACCACTGTGACTGGAGATGTCCAACAGCCTTCCCAAGGGTTGGGAAAGGTAGGGGGCTGCATCCCCACAAGTTAGCTTGAAGGTGAAGGGCACCAATAACACAGAGGGGAGAGACTTGTGTGGTTCTTGTCCCACACGCTGCCCAGTGTACAGAGGGTGTTTGTCACCAGCCTGTGGCTACTGGGTCTTTTCAGGACACTCAATTTTATCAGAAGGATGGTAAGCACCAAAGACTGTTCCTTCTCCACATTAGTGAATGGACCACATCCATCCCAGCACACTACCAGTGTCAGAGGAATTGCCAAAACAACACAGGCAAATGAAGTCAAAGTCTGCTGCTTCAGTTTTCTCTAAATGAATTTACTGCAGTAAATCATCTAAGTCTCTCTGGTTTTCACTTATCCATACACGCTGCAGTAATTTCTATAAAAAGCTTTGATTTATTATAGCTTTTTTTTGTACCTCACCATTTCCTACCAGTCACTGTGTACTAGTCCATGTGAATGCATAGCAAGCAGGCAGATCCTGACATACAACAAAGATGTTCTTTACTTTGTGGTTTTGTGGTTTCCACACACCGTCTCATTTGCAGAAGTTTTGGTTGAACGCAAAGATTTTGTTTGGGCAGCTTTCCTGAATTTCTTTCAGCTATTTGAGTATTGTAGAGGTGTTCAGTTTTCTCTGGAAAAAAATCTTTATGTTTATTTTCTGTGGCATCTAAAAATCAAACTACCATTGTGGTCAACAGTAATTTCAGAGGTTCTAGGAATGAGCCAAGGAAGAGCCAAGAAGTCCAAGTTATTTCAAAGTCATTTTCTAAACCCTATCTGGAGTAAATTCTTCAGGCTACAAGGCAGCTGATGGGAACTGCCTGTTACTGAATACTGCTCTGAAAACATCTCAGACAACAGAGAGCACCTTGCTCTGTAGCCAGAGAGGAATAAGCTGGCGGGTCACTACTGTGGTAAATGTACCAGAGTGAGTCTTTGATACAAACTGTATGATCACCCTTCTGTGAAGCACTGATCAGGCAGCTGAGTCTGCCATGAGTTCAGTAAGATTTCTTTTACATGATGGCAAGAAGATCTCTATGCTTCGGAGGAATAAATTGTAGAGCGAGCTAGAGAAAAAAAGGCCAGCTGGATGGTATACATGTATTGCTGAGATGAACAGTAAATTATTTGGAAAAAAAAGTCTGAGGGAGAATAAAACATCCTGTGAATCCAGGTCACACTTGGCACATAATTGTGACCAAAAGAATGAAAAAATTGGAGCTGTCAAAAAGCAATGTTTCCACCATATTTCAAAATGACATGTCATTTCAGAATTTATCTAAATTTGAAGGAAAAAAAAAAGCTTAAAATTAGTTCAGTAACCCAGAAATTAAAACAGGGAGATTATAGATATTTTGTCTTTGTTCTTCTTCCCACCCTCTCCCCACTCCCTAAGTCATCTCTGGGAGTGGAGTCAAAACAACATTTTCACAACTTTTTCCATGTCACTACCCTCTCCCTCTGCACATTTTCACTTGAAGACAAGTTTTAGAGCTATTATTTGATTCTGCCCACAAAGCCAAATTTTATTATCCACAGAGTATTATATATGTAATAGCCTTGTCAGTCCTAGCCAGAGGCAAAGGGTAGCCTCAGAGGTAAAGGAAACAAGAAACATCCAAAGGAAGATAAATAGGAATGAGATGATAGGCAAATGGCTAATACTCCCTTCTTTTGTTGAGAGATGTGTGGATAGAAAAATAGTGCTCTAATTAATTCCAGAGTGACACAGACTCAAGGGCTGGGTTCTGTGCACTGCATGCTTGTGAATCTTCATTATATGTGAAACCCCTTCCTCCAAAAACCAAACAAATCCTTGTTTTGTCTTTGACATCAAAAGATGCATCATAACTAACAGCAGATGTTCCGATAAACTCCAGTAGAGACCAACCTCTCGGCAGCCACATTTCTGTTCTGCAGTGACTTTTCTAGGCACACAGAAAACCCGCTTGTGGGACTGAAAAGTACATGAAATGGTTTTCTGGCAGTATTTCTTGTGGTATTTTCTGGTACTATCGAGGAACTGCAGCATCATGAAGGACTGTCTTCTGGTGTTCCAGTTCAGTGTCACTGCAAAAGATTATGAATGCAGGGAGGTAATGCAGAAGTACACAGGATAAAAGAGGAACTAAGTGAGGCAAAATTTCTAGCAGAAGCTGTTTGCAATTTCAATGGTTCAAACTTCTGTAATCTAACGATCACGGTAACATACAGATCCTAGGAATTTGAAAAAATTGGCTTGAAATCCTGGCCCTGCTGAAATTTATTACAGTTTTGTCATCAACTTGAATGCTACCGGTATTTCACATTGTTTTAATCCTCTGAGACAGATACCAAACTGCACATTAGTATGCAGGTATCCAAAAGAGTTTTATACCACAGACAGATCTTCATTAATTAATTATCTGTAGCAGAGATTATTCTTCTCTTGTTTTCAGATTCAGACTGTAATTCAGTGATTTTGGTTTTTTTTCAGTTATCCAATTGTAAATTTTGTGGCCCTGTGCTGCCTGCAGATTTGTTTAATCAAGAAACAAAATTTTGTTTTCTGGCAAGACAGCTATCTTGTCTAGAAGCTGAAGTAATTAATAAAGATAAAGACAACCAACCTTGGAACAGGAAAGAACCAAGTCTAATAAGAACTTCCAGTAAGAAACCATCTAATAAATACTTGTTATGCACATTGAGAAGAATCCTTAGGCTGAAATGTTGCCATAAATTATTCATATGGAAGTTTTGGACTGTAAACAAATTTATGAAGATAATGATCTCTTTGCAATTCATGAACAAAAGTGGAAGGAGGGGTCAATCCCCAGAATAAACTGTGATGTATAAATCCACCAGCTGGAGGCATAAAGTACGGATATAGAGATTCACTGCAGAAATTGTAAAATTATCCCTGTGTGTTTTCTCCTTCCAGAAAGACAGCTTTGAAGAGCAACTGCAGAGCCAAATAATTTAGCATATCCGCATTTCCTGTTCTTGACCAGAGCACTAATCACAAGTTAGAAATCAAAGCCTTTGGACTATAATGGGTGAATCAAATGAGAACTGTGCACAGCATTAGCCTGTGCCTGCTTAAAACTAACAGCAAGCAAGCGTGAAACCTTTGTCAATACAGACCGCAAGGGGTTGTTGCAACTTTGGGAAACACTGATGTTCATTTTTGTTTGATGTACCAAACTGCTTTTCCTCAATTGAGGATTCATACTGACTGACTAGGTGGTTTAATAAGCTGAATGAATTTCACAATGGCAAAGTTTACTTCCAGTAAATTTATTTAATGGCTCAGGGAACTGATGAAAGGGAAATAAAAATCTGATGAGGAGAAAAAAAATTAGTCTAGAATCTAGACTCCCCCAGGACAATTGCTTGTGCTTTGTATCCTCTGTACTGACAGACAACATATTTGCTTTCTAGCTAATTAGCAACAAGACTAAAATTTTACATCTTTGATGTGTATGAGATCAAAGAATATTAGGAAATAAAAGTAAGATTAACATAATTGTCTTGTACAGCTATAATAAATTATGACCACATATACAATCAGACACCCTGCTCATCAGGAAGGCATAAACTAGAATCAATTGAACTATACAAGAATCTTGTTTAACTTTGTTTCCTCTGCAGCATCTCACCTCTCCTGACACCCACCACTGGATCCCAGATGGAAAGCCAGGAAAGAGGCCCTCTCCCAGTGGCCTGACACCCATGAGATCCACAGAAGCTCCTGTTTCAGTTGTTGAGCCTTAAAAAAAGTAACAGCCTTGTGCAGACACAGCAGGCCACCAGCAAGGGATGAACTAAAGGATTTCCAGGTCCAAAATCACATATTCTGCCCACATGCTTGATCTAAAGGATTAACTTCTATTTACTTTTTTTTTACTACTGTTGTCTACCTAATGTGCCTACACAGACTGGGCACCAAACCTCTTTGGGAGCATTTTGTGGTGGTGCAGCCTTTACCTATTATGTATGTAGGACATGATTCTCATCTGTCAAATCTGTGGGACACCTAACATGCTCAATTTAGGAAAAAAGAAAAAAAAAAGAGAGGAACCAATGCTTTGATGTATACCTGCATCTAATTCATCATTACCATGGCTGGAATAATGTGTTAGGAGTGTTGCATTTTCTTTAAACTGTCCATGAGAACAGTGCTGCCCTATAATAACTGATAAACACCTGGCTTTGATTGATTTGTCTTCAGTCTTAATACACAACCCTGTTTGTTTACTCCATAAATATCTTAGTATTCCTATTTCCTCACCAGCTCAACTGTGAGAAAAAAAAATCAAAGGCAGCCAAAAGCAACTGCCTTGTAAGAGTAAAATAGGGTGGGAATGTTTGGATCGCTCTGGCTCATTAGGGTGACGTGAAAGGTCTACTTCTGGCTAGGAGCTGTGAGCTACTCCTCCAAGCAAAAGCATTTTGAAGGTTTTATTTTTCATCAGGTGGCAGTGACAATGAAAAACGTCTATTGCACTTCAAGACAGCTGGTAATAAAGCAGCACAGAGAACGACTGACAGAATAACAGTTACTATACCACTGTAGCTTCTAAGTTTTTACAGCCACTCAGCTGGTGTTATACCATTGTATTAAAAGTGGTTTAGGGTATAAAAAACATTTGGTACAGAGAGGTTCTCTCCCTCCCCATTGCTGTATGAGGAATCAGTGCAACAAAATTTGGGAAAAGCGGGTCTTTTGCTTAATTGAATTTAGATATTTTTAATGTGTAGTTTTGCTGTAGTTCACACAAGGGCAAGCCTGAAAATTTTTCTGACAACTGCCTCATTCAGCACCCTTGCAAGCAGCTCCCAACAAATCCCAGTCTTCAAAGGCACATTGTTTTTGTTTGTTCTCATTGTAACAGATGTTTTGTATCATGTACTTCAACGAACTAATTCATCTGCAGAGGACCGCCTACTCTGGCTGGTGTGCATCCAGCTGTGGAAATAGCTCAAGTGTCATCTATGACCACTTTCATTCCATTCTTCTGACCTCACAGGATCTCAGTGACCGCATCCAAGCCCAGTAAAAATAAACAGACCTGAGAACATCCTTTTAAAAAATTTCCAGCGGAGGAGTAATGCTACTCCAGGCAGGAAGCCTTTCTGGAAAGAATGTAACTGATGCTGAAGGAAGATTCACTCAGCTCTGGAAGTCTCCTCCAAAACACGTTGCTTTTATCATACGAACTACTCAGTCAGTATTAAGAGGCAATGTCATGTGTGATTTTGATGGAGCTGAGAGCTTCTGACTAACTCAGTGCCTTATCAATTAGCCTGAGCACCAGACAATCAATCACCACTTCTGCTCTAAATGTACTGAGCTCCCATTAGAAGCTGCAAATACCGTAAGGCTACTTCATCTCAACACACTGAGCCCTTTTATATACTCTGGCTCTACTGTAATATATTTCTGAAGTAGAAACAAAATCAATCTGAATTGCTCTGTAGTGGAAGCATATCCCATTAACAGCTGTGCACCAAGATTAAAATGTATTAGTGGATAAAAAATAGTCTGCGGCTGTAAGAAGACAATTACTGCTTTCTTAAAAGTGACCAAATGAAACATCCAATAGCAATAAAGAACAGACTTTCCAAAAATGCCTTTGGAATCAGTTGGGATCACTTCATCACAAGTCAAAACATGCCTGGGACGGTGCAACCATTCCTTGATTAGCTTCCTTAGAAGCAGGAGCAACATGTTGTTTTCTGAATTCGTTGAGAAGTCGACTGCAGTTTCCCACAGGAAATAAGTAGCTCCTGATAAGACGCTGATCATACACTTCAATATTGGGTCCACTGTATTTGCTAATTACTTTCAAACCACTTAGCCAAGTCACCCATTAAGAGGAAACGATTCAATTGCACATCCACTGAACTGAGAAACTAGGTGACCAAAACTCCTTGTGGAGCTAGAATTATCCACCTGTGTAAGAGGGCTCGCAATATGTCAAACCAAGTAGTTAATTTTGGTTTTGAGAAGCAGCTATGGCTGTAGTTAATTAGACAGCTTGGAAGGATTTTTAATATTGTACAACACCAATTACTAGAATATTTCAGAAACATTTCAGAAGCCTTTGAAAACCTTCAGGAAAATTAGAGCCTTATATCAGTCATCAAAACGGATTCATCACTTTCAGGAAGTTGCAGTCCAAGTCCCTTAAATCTGCAGAGAAAACTTTAAAACTTTCTGGCAACTGCCCTATATTTTAGAGATGGTAATTTATCTTTTCACTTCAGATCAGGTGTGTTTGCTATAAACTTGCTATTTGGGTATATCTAGGGGTCACCTGCTTCAAGGTTTAAGCAGATCACGCAGAAAGCAGGAACAGCTGGCTGCAGCTTGTGACATTTTCTGAAGTTCCTAACTCAGAGGTCAGCAAAATGGACTCACTCATAGCGACGCTAAAGAATTTCACATTAGTGTTCACTGACTTCACAGTAACTCATTAACTGGTGATACCTAGGCTAAAAATGGGTGCCTCACAGAAGACTCTTCTGGGATTTTAATTCTTTGTCTGTCACACATTCTAGCCTTCTGATGATTTGGCTGTTGCTTGGTTTGTTTGGCTTGGGCTTCCACTTTGGAGCATGTCAGAATGATAGATAACATTCTTTGAAATAGAGAAAATACTTCTCAGAGGGAAACCACCACGTTTGAGTAAAACAATTGTCCTTCAGCACATATACAAAAGTAATGCCTGTGATGCTCCTATGACTTATACTGGATATTGGAATTGTTAATGTCAAAGAGTTCTGTCCCTTGTATTTATCCACAAGAATTTTACCAGCACTAAAGAGTTAACATAGCTTTTTATGCTGTGAGAAGCAGAACAAATATTGCATAATGCCTGGTTACATATTGTCGCAGCTTGGCCAAGCAGATGAAAGGAAACAGCAAAGCACAGTCTCGTACTTCACTCGACACAGCAGCACTCATGGCATGTTTCTACTTACTCCTTCACTTGTGTGTTGAACAAAATAATGAAAAGAAGCTCAAAGAGGTTTCAAATACATTGCATATTGTGGAGGCAAGTGAATATCACCACAAACAGATCATTGATAATCACCACAACCCACACTCTCAGAGCCATGACCTGTATCACTGATTTTTATCTGGAAGACAGATTTGAATGGCACGTACAACTCTAGGAAGAATAAAAAATGTACACATTTTGAATATTGTGAGAAAGTTCTCTTCAATTATAGTATTTGAAACTTCCCCAGCTCTATTACAAGATATTTATAGTGAGTTCACCTGGCTTACGCACATATCCAAATTTTTTTTTTCCTGAATGGATGCATTGGTACATTTATATTATCTCACTGAAAACATCCATGGTTACTATCCATAAAGTATGAAGTCCAGAATCTCAAAGATGTGCACATCACCTGTGCGGGCCAAGCAAAATGTTTTTCAGGGTTACAGCCAAACCTGAACTTTGTCACCCAAGGATATATAGTCTTGCTTTTCTACCCTGTAAAGTGGAGGCAAAGCCAAGGAAAGGGTCAAACTAGTATGGAGTTCCCAGGACCTACTGCAGGTCCATGCTTTTAACATGAACGTTGGCATGGATTGAACATATATTTGCTGTGTGAGTCCAAATCTGAGCTCTGAGCTAAAACTCTTCTCTTGGCAGGAGCAGTAGCAGTACCAGGACTCCCTTTCAAAGACCAGTTTCCTCCCCCATCACTGTGCTCTAACCAACTGCCTAAAATTGGCTTTACAGTCATCTCCTGGTAGAACCAACATGCTCAAGGTGTATTTCGGTTGAAATGTTATAAAATTGGGTATCAAGTGAAGGTTGAACATGTGAACAGGGTGTTACTGTCTGCAGAAAGCAGCATGAAACCAGGGGAATTGCACAGGTCTCTCCCTTCAAATTTTTCTTATTCCTCTGCTGTTCCTGGGGGAAGACGTGGCCTGTCACAGCTTTAGCTGTCATAATGAGTGTCTTTGCTTGTTGCACTTGGAGCGGAGTTAGCAAGGGAGCTAATATAGCTTTGCTACTTCCACAGACACAAATCAGGGAGATGGGGTTCTGCATCTGCCTATCAGAAACACTCAAACTGCTCCTGACAAACGCCCACCCCTTTCTCTCCCTGAAGCAAGACCTGTGACAAGCACCAGGAAATGATCATTGCATCAAACACTTCACCCTCACTTAAATCCTCTCCTTTGCACAAAAAATGACATGGCCTGCCAGCAGGAAGAAATGTCAGTGGTGGAATGCATACAACCATGCTTTTCATGAACCACTGCTTGTTCTCCCAGACCACTGAACCCTGGGTTAGCCAGGAGCAGTAGTGGCCATGCAGATGAACCAGCATTACAATGGTAGGTCTCTTCCCCTACCTGCCTACAGAAAATATACTTTTAGCCACAATCCTGTCAGATGTGGGACATCTGTGAGCGTGACACCCACCCTCTTGGCTAGAGCAAGGCAGTAGACTAGTAATTTCCAAAGCTGAAAGCAGGAGTTTTTTATTGATAGTGCTAAAGAGGAAGGCTATCAAGCTGTGAGCTGACACAGACTCACATCCTGTGTGGATTGGGGAAAGAGGGGGTGCATAATGATTTGCAGATTGCCGTACTGCAAAAGTACAAAGGCTGTTTGAAAGCAGGCTGTGTGCCGTGCGAATCACATTGAGCCCTCCTGTCCCACCATGGAGATCAGTAGCAGGGTGTCAATCCTGTGATCCTCAGCTTGAAGTAACCATCCAAGTTATCCCAGACTGAACCCCGCATGAGGACTCCACACTCTGTGAGTTCACAGCATTTCAGGAGGCAGAAGTAGACAGCCGATAATGAGGAACCCGGTTGTCTTCCTGCTTTGGGATGTGCATGTATGGTTTGCCATGCATAGAGAAAAGATAACTTCCACTCAATTGCTCGCTCGGAAAAGCCCAGTGGTGAAAGGCTACACCTGGGATTTGGGGTGGATGTTAGAGATGGGGCTCTCCTGGGCAACAAGACCTGCAGCGGCATTACAAAACAGGTAGCTTATTTAAAAGGCACAGAATGGGAAAGGATGTCCAGCAGACATCCTTTAACAAGAGGCTGTAGTCAGTAACAAAAAATAACAAATTGCATTTAAATCGTGGTAAGAAGAAGTGAGATTTCAGCCCCTAATTTCCAATTGTTTGTTAACAATAGGCTATTTGATAAGACAACCTACCCTGCTGGAAGTGCATCTCTTTGGCAGGTAGTCCAAAGGTAGTGGTTTCACTAAATAACATCTTGTCATTCTTTCAAAATTCTTCAGATTCTGTTGATCTGTCACTGTGTTACCCAACTCATTCTTCATCAATCCACTATGAAGCAGCCAAAGAATGTTCAGTGTTTATGCTATTACATTTCACTATTTGTTTTTGCAATCACGTAAGAAATGGGTTGAAACCATGCTCTCAACAGCACTGCAGATAGCACTGACTCACAACAAGAGGCTTTGTGGCAAACACTGCTGAATGCATGGACTTAATCCTAATTCACACCACTTTGAGAGGAAAACAAGGCCACAAGGTTACAATCTGAAAACTGTAATTAAGCAATTACTCCACTTCAGTGGGACTAAAATCCGTTTAGGAAAGATACATGATTTGCCTCTGTACTGTAAAGTTTAGGTCAATATCATATTCTTTCTAAAGACATTTGTAATGGAAAGAAAGCATTTGACTCATGAGAGTAAAAAAA
The DNA here is from genome assembly GCA_013400235.1 of Oriolus oriolus. Classification (NCBI taxonomy): domain Eukaryota; kingdom Metazoa; phylum Chordata; class Aves; order Passeriformes; family Corvidae; genus Oriolus; species Oriolus oriolus. The sequence goes on along the minus strand of VXBT01009539.1, from coordinate 104,965 downwards.
ATGAATGTCAAATACTGTTAGACCTGACTACATTCAGTACATTCAATAATAAGCTACTACTTACGATATCTTGGATGTTTCCAACTTCCAGGATGTCAGATCACAGTGTACATTTATACACTGATATAAAAAAAAAAATCTTAGCACTGCCTCTGCAAAAATAATTTAAAAATAATTATGTTATTAAGATGCTTCAGCAGTTACAGTTGAGAAGGTGTTAATTAGTCAGCCACTTACTCAGACACCTCAGTAAGTATACCAGGGATGAACACAGAAGGGAGGAAAAAAACAAGGCAAGAAAATGCTACATTTGGAGGCCAGAAATAAGATTCGTTATAAGTCTATCTGAGACATTGCAAATGATATTCAAACACCTAACAAAAGGTTTCTTACACAGATAAGTGAAAGACAAGGACAGAACCCAGAGCTTGGCTCCCGAGGCAGGGAGGATGGGGGACACGTTAAAGATACTTCAGAAGTAGCCCCAGCAGAATAAGGACACTGTCTCAATTTCCTACAGGAACAATCAGACGCCAGAGGCAGCACTCAGAGAATGAGTGTTTGGGCAGAAAAATGAATACAGACAAAAGAGATGAAAAACCCAGAGAAGTCACTGAACTCAAGGTGAAATGGGGAACCAGGACTGGATCATCCCTGTTGCAGAGCTGGAACATATAAGCACAGGTCCAGTGGTCAGGACTAAAAGGATATTAATGAAGACAGAACATAGATAAATCAAAGATAGATCTCGCTGACCTCATTTTTTAAAATAAAACAACCTATTTTCTCGACAAAGGACATGCAGCAGATCTAAACTCTCTGAAGGTCAATAAAGTATTTCAGGCAGTGCTACAGCCAGAAATTACTAACCTTTAGGGATGATAAAGGATTAACTAAAGCGGAAATGATAACAGGTTGTACTAAAAGACAAGCTATGCTGCTTCAGTGGGAGGGTCACTAAAATCTCCGTCAGGATTGTTCTCATCCAACGTTTTTAATAATTCCCTTGAAAAATAAGATTTGGGGAAATTACAAAGTTGTAAGGCCCATTAAGTAAAGTGGCAAATTAGACTACCATACAGGAAGGACTGGATTAAACAGAGGAAGGCACAAATTCATGAAGACAATTAGGCTAACATGTGGTTCCCTTTATCACGCAAGAGCATCTGCTGGAAACGTGGAAGAAGGAGAAAACCTAGGTATATCAGTGAATTTCAGGATGACTGCATTACCAGTCATGAGCACAAGGGAAAAAAGATATTTTACAATGCAGCAAAGTCATCCCAGAGAAGAGAAGGAAGTATTAACGCTGTTTGCACAAAAGCCTGGAATCCTGTGAGCATTGACTGCCCCAGAAAAATGAATTCAAAGTGGAATAGATCCAAAGAAGGGTCATTGTTGCAGCAATGGTACAAAATTCTTACATTACTGCAAATGCAGTGATGTTAACATAGTTAGCCTAAAAATGAAAATGCAAGTAAAATTTTTGTCTATAAATTAATGTGGTGAATATTGAGAAGGGACAACAGCTACTGAACGTAGGAAGAATGTTTGACCAAGAACAGATGGAGGCAAAATGAATAGGAGCACCTTTAGGTTGGAAATTAAAAATGGACTGCTAAGCCCCAGAGCAAAGGTGTTTTGAAACAAACCTCCTGACAGGATTCTCAAGAGGCATAAAATCAAACTATTTAATCAGGTTTTGCAAGGGATTATGTAGCATGCTGCTGAGATTAGCTCAGTTGGTTAGAGCACGGTGGTAATAATGCTAAGGTTGTGGTTTCAATCCCTGTAAGGGCCATTCACTGAAAAGCTGGGCTTGATGATCCTTGTGGGTCTCTTCCCACTCAGAATATTCTGCGATTCTATATGGTTCCTGGACACAGGAATTTTGAATCTTATAAATGGGTCACTAAGTCCTTAGAGTACGTTATAATAATATTTTACACAACTCCTGCACTAGAAAAATCATGATGCAATCATTAAGTAATGTATAGATTAGCTAGTTTCCCCTACTTATGTAAATTGGTCCTTGAATACACTTGGCGTAACATAATGGTAATTTATGGAAGTGCTTTTGTTCTAAGGATTAAGAAGGTGCCAGAGTCTCCTTCATCAGCTTATTGCTGCAGGCTTGATTCTCTTCTAATTCTCAGTGTTTCACACCTATGCAATTCAATTTTCTTAAGTGAAGTTAGCTCTTGATTTATACTGGTAAAAATCAGATCCAATATTTCCTTTTGTAGCTGGGACAGATTTATTTTAATAATTAACATGAAAACTCTAAACCCCCGTAGTATCACTGTGAGGATGTGTTTAGAGGCATCAGTCAAGATAGGCCCTTGTTCCACTTGACTTTTCACAAACTTCTACTAAAAATTATTTACCAGTATGACAGTTTTATAATCTAAATAAATTGGGATTAAAAAAAGACAAATCTGAAACTGAGCCTGAGAGAAAGATGTTTTCTCCAAGGTCAAAAAGCAGATCAGTGGCAGATGAAAAAGTATCTGCCACTAAGTGCTCTAAGCCTACATGCATTCCTTGAAGCCAGTGTGAGGAAAGGCAGGCTCAGGTCAAAAAGGAGCTGCAGCAAGGATGAATATAGCTATAAAATACATTTGTAGCTGAACAAGCATGCATGATTTCCATTTGGAATTTTCTTTCAAAACCAGCTGAAGCCTCTGGGACAAACCCCAAATGAATACTGTATTTTAAAAAATAGTAAATTAACTAACCTTGAAGATTACACCTTGATTCACACATAATTTTCTTCCTACTCAATTGTTTATAAAAGAACATCTTGTCAATAGCCTAAAACTTGACTTGATCCTTCACTAACAAGAATTCACCTTTACAACTTTGACAGGTTGCGCCAGTTTTTTTAAGTCCTATTTTGGAGTTATCACAATTACAGTGCTGCCCTGGCATTACTCTAGTTGTAAATCACAGGCTTTCCTCAAGAATCCTCTTCTGGGTTTGCAGAACACCAGAGCCTGTTTCCTTCTCCAAAGCTGCTCAGTGCTTCTTCTGCAATGGAAATGCTGATTTCCTGCAGTGCAGGGATGGGGTTTGGGAGGCAGAAAAGAGAGCCAGGTCCCCTTCTGCTGGTGAACTGTCCTCTGGTAACATCTTGTATTCTTAACTGTGCTATGGAAATGAGAACCACATCTCCATCATGGGAAAGGAACCCAGAGATTATTCCCAGCCTTGTCACCCACTAGTGTGAAACCCCTGTGCTCTCAGACCACAGAGCGCATTCAAAGCACTCTGCTGTCTGTGGCAGATGAAAATTGTTGCCTTTCCCTTCCACCATGACAGAACTCGCATGTTTGGCAATTGCACCACACGACCCTCTTTGTTACAAGCAGGCTGGGGTCCCGCTTACGACACGCACATCGTCTGACTTGCTGTAAGCCAGCAGAGCAGAGCGCTCTCTGCGGAAGGCAAGTAGCATCAGCATCAACTGCAAGACAGCAGACAATGCAAGGCACAAAATAAGAGCACGGTTCACGATGGAGGGTAAATTTGAGAAGACTGTAATAGACAAGTCACATACCTCCGCCTGTTCACAGCACATATATGCATGCATAAACAGAATGCAATACACGGGGCAAAATACCTGATGGTGAGAGAAACTCAGCACTCTGCTGAGCCCTTTGCTTTCTGCACACTGACTAATCTAACTCTTGGCCTCTCATTAATAGCATGTGTTTACACAGCCCACCACTCCTAATCCTATCACATTCTGCCTACTTATTAATCTACCACCTGAAAAGTAACTAACTTGACCAGTGCTCACCAATGAAAAATTTTTGTTTAAAATGGTGAACACAAGGTATGAATCTTACAGATTTGTGTTCAGGATTTTGATTCGGTGTAATTCTAAAACTTGATGTAAATGCATATCTCCATGAAAACAGAGGTATTACATATATTAATGTGAAATAAATAAAGTATTGCTGATATTCTTAGGTGATTTACATGGAGTGGGAGAGGTGAAAGCAGAATGCAGGCTTTGTACAAAATTAGAGGTTGTTTTTTTAAAAAATGCATTACATTCTTCCACAGAAGGTACTCTAATGTCTATTGATTAATAACTCTCTTTTAAAAAAGTATTCCCCTTAGATAAAACTGCTTTTAAATAGCTGTTGTGTTAAGGTTTTTCTTGACAATGAAGGTTGACGACTAAGGTTGCATCTTTTCTGTTAAAAAGAAATCAATATTCCATAACCTCAACCAGAATTTCCTGGCTTCAAAAAAGTCTGGGGAACCTTTCAAATTTAGTGTCAGATGCCTTATTTTCCAAATATCATTAATGTTTATAGATTTATATGAAAAATATATATATTTTATATAGACGTACGTTTTTTTCCGCTAATGTAAATGTCTTTAAACAAACCGATGGTTTATCCATTTAGTGTTCATGCTATCTGTAGAATATTTGAAAGAAAGAAAATTTTACTAGAGCTCTGAAGTCTTCTTATGATAAAACAGCACAGCACAAGTTCCTCAAATGCAAGGGCTTGTCTACTGGAAACATTTGTGGTTCTCCTGTCCATGTTCTCTAAGTGAATCCATATGTGGTGTGTCTTGCTGCCATCACAAAAAATGCTCCGTTTCACTAGGGGGCTCTAACAGAGTGTTGAAAAATGTTGGCAATTTAACTTAAATATATCCTTTTCTGGCATTCATATTAATTTCTACAACAGCAGAACAAAGGACTGGAGCAATACTTTGATATGATTCCAGAAGCATTGTATAATCAGACTTAAAAACCGCTACACTTGAGTAGGAGATGTAACTTGGCTAAATCACTTACACCTGTTTTCTTTTAGAGGTCTAAGTTGGTTGAGCTCAGGCACTGCTTTTCTGTCCTGAGTACTCTCCCCAGCACGACACCTGGCACTAAAGAAGGTCAGCAAGCACATGCTCACCCGCATCTGAAAAACCCGCTGAGGTAGCACTGAAACAACATCTGTATACAGAGGGTGCTGGGTGAGAGGGAGGCAGAAATGACCTCATGTGAGCCTGCCTGCCCCAAAGGAATATTGCCAATTACTGTCTTGATTATCAGAGTTATAGAATTGGCAGTCCTCGATTTTCTGCCTCGGGAAACACTGGAATTAAAACCGTTCAGCAGAACTTTGTCATTGGTATTTAGTTAGTTATTTCAACCTTTAAACATTTTAGCCTTAAGAGTTCAAGTAAGTTCATGTTCAAAGGATCTCTTAAAAATACACAGCTAAAAGTTGAAAGACTTGCTGGAGATTCCAATTTCTAAGGATTATTTCCTGTTTACTTTTCATACCAGCTAGCTGAATTCTCACATTTCATCTTGGAGGCAGGACTCAACTGTCTGCAGAGGACATACTTTGTTTTCTTACACTTGAACAGGCAAACTCAAGATAGACTCCTGACTCTGTTTACTGAAAAGGTAGAGCAATAAACGTGAGGTAGAGAAAGCCATCTTGGGAGAGGGACATGGATTGGAGCACAAGGAACTTCTTTGTTCCAGAGCGTAGGAATCAAAACACTGAAACTGCTGTGGTATTTTGGGTATTATCCAAAACAGCAGAGTCGCTAGTGGGAAAACTGATCCATTTTAGCTGAACAATTTGTACCTTTTATGTTACATTCATGCACAACAATAAAAAGGCAAGAATCTGGATTCCTTACTCAGGATTTGCTTCTCATCAAAGTAGGGGTTTAACACTGCTTATGAAATAAGACATGTTTTTGTTGATGCTTTTAAAGACAGACAGATTACATTCAGCCATGGGCCACAGGAAGAACAACAGAAAAAAATAATAAGGGTGTTTAGTAAGACACTGACCTTTCTAGAAGGACTGTGAGGGCTTGAGAAACTTCCAGAACAGAAGTTCTCCCCAAAATATTTTATCATTCTCAATGGCAGATTTTTACATATGCTGCTCTGCTTGCACCCTTCCTGCTGCCACTGGCATACCCCTTCTCCAGCTATTATGTAGAAACTATTCCAGATTGACAAGAACATCTATCTGTGCATACCCAGTGATTATTTATGGTCACACACTTTTACTTGTAAATAAAAGAGTGTAAGTGCAAAGCCAGTATGTACACTGAATACTAGGGTAGCACATTTCTGTTGGTTCACTAAAAAAAAATTGTCTTTAAAGAGGAAGAGTACATGTATTTTTCACAATAAAGATTTGAATCAAAATATTTTGAACAAATGTTCTCATCAGTAAAAATGAGGTTGTCTACATGTGAATTGACATGTAAACATGTTTTTCAAAGTATCCCCTGAACTGTCAAACAGCCTTCAGGAAAAACACAATAATATGACACAAAAACACACTACAGGAAAAACACAATAATACGGCAAATGTTATAAATCCCCAGAATAACTCTTATCCCATTTATGTTTTGATTCTGTCATCACTAGCCATCTATCCTTATCCTGAGGCAGTAATAAAATATAAGACTTGTTTCAAACACGGAAGAGTAAGCACTGTACCTTGAAAGATATAGTTAACTAAACTGAGCCTAGACTACCATCGGTGCTTTAAATGCTTTGCCAATTTTAATCCAGACTCACACTGCTAAAACTCTTTTGGAGCTTGTCTTCCATTGCAGCTGTGGAGAGTGACCAGGGCATACAGCAAAGCAATGGAACTGCCAAATTTTAGGTATTCTTACTGGGACACAGCACAGTCAATATGGGAAAAAGTGGTGAAGGTTCAATTTGCAAAGGGTGCATTTTTCAAAAGTGTCTGAGTCATTCATGAACCTCCAGGTAAATTTTTCATCATGTCCACATGATTCAGGAATCCTGTTTTCCAAAACCCTGAAGGTTGTGTAAGCATTAAGATGTGAGAAGTTTTCACGTGTGACCCTACTACACCAGCAGAAGTTTATTTTTAATACTATTTATTCAAAAATAACAGTGCTGCCTCAACCTATTTGATACTATTTTTCCACAGCTCTTAGAGTAAGACCAGCAAAAATCACTGACAACCAAAACCAAAACCCCTTTAAAAATTGTATCTGCAGTTGTTTATTAGCATCACCCTACAATATCAGCTCTACACCTGCAGAATCCTTGACTGTTCACCTGACTTTCTCCTTTTAGCACAAAAATGTTCTGACTATTATTTTCTTAGAAAATGTAATTTTGGTTGTTTTCTGTTTTTAAGGGTATCAAAGAAGTAAGAAGACAAACAAGGCTGAGAATGGAAAGAAGTATACACAAATATTTTCCAGTTAATATATATGTCATTTTTGTTTGTTAGGGTCAGAGGTTTATCTGGTTGTAGTTAAAAAGCTACAGAAGGAATTTGAGATATCATCTTTTACTACAGTGGGCTTTTTAATCCACCAAGTAAATGGATACAGAATGCACACACGCACAGATCAGGAAAATGTGGCTGAAATCAATATACAAAGGGAAATAAAGGAACAAAATGTCTGGCAGGCTGACCTGCTGCAGGGGATATCACTGAAGAAAGAGCTTTGTATTTGCTTTGTATATGGGGAGGCAGGTGGGAAGGGAGATGAGATGGGCAGGCAGAGGAGGGACAGACAGACACGGGATGGTAGTGCCGTGCAGCACAGCTCTTCCCTCCTGTCAGCAAGCTTGCCAGTCTGGGAGAACACTGCCCTGTCTGTGCACAGCACGCTGAGTGAAAAACCCCCTTTGTCTCCTCTACAGCATGGTTCTGCCTGTCTTTTTGTCACGAGGGATACTACATGATGTTAAATTATACATAAATATCAAGTAGGTCTTTCTGTTGGAAATGAAAAGCTAATCATCCAGTAACATGATTTAGTGGATACTTATAATCAAAACAAAGAATTAACCACCACTGTTTCAGCAATTCAAACTGTGCTTTCTATATGAGTTCATCTCTACTCACAAAGAATAATAGAGGCTTAACAAAATGTTCTCCTTCCTGGGGCAAGGGGAATGTAATATTTTTCTGCAGTGGGTTCCAGGGGGACATCACACACCACAACCAATCATCTCATAAGGTATTATGAAGTAAAGTGGCAGCAATTTAGATAATAACATGAAAAACTAACTTACAAGAAGAAACAAAAAGCTAACCAAATTAGAAAGTTCCTGGTTTCATCAGCTCACAGGGTTACCAAAACTCACATCCTTAATTCTGCCAACTTTATCGTAATCTTTTCTTCATTTTTTTTAAAGCTACAGAGGTGCCTAGAATAGATTCTATAGTTAGGCATGAAACTACGGAAACTTAAAACAGACACAGATTCTTTGTTTTCCTTCAAAACAGACCATTAATTCTGAAGTCTCCTGAATTCTCTGTTTGGTAATACTCTGACAAGTTTTCAGACATTTCTGAAAAAGAATTCATCTCTGAATGAAACCTGGGGAATCATAGTTCTGCCTTTTTGCTTTAATACTTCTTTGGTACTAAATGCCTCATGTCATCTTACTTAAGAACATAATCTTTGGAAACATATGCAGAGAGACTAGGATTGCTACAGAAAACACATGGAAGTAACCCACAACAGCAATGACACTGGAACAGAAATGGTATACCACTTATCCACTGTCCCTCTGGTTTTCCACCTAGAATCACACTTCCTTTTTGACATTACCCTCTGGCTGACAATGAACACAAATTTAACTTGGTATATTGAGTGTGCCATTCACTATAAAAGACAGTTTTCTCTTCATGTCCTTACCAAGGGGTAAATACATTCAATTACCACATCAAAATACCTCTTCTAGTACTGCAAAAAATGCTTTGCTGAATATTGTCAAATAAACCTCAAATACACACATATACACAAAATCTGGGGCTGGGAAAGCGCTTAGGTTTTCCTTTTAGAGGGAGGCTTTCTGCAAGGATTGGAGATTCTCTGGCTTCCACAAGTCTGGTAACTCATCATATACAGGCATCTAAGATTTCTTGTGCTCTGCTATTAAATCCAAATATTAGAATATAAGACTGATGTTAACTGTGAATTTGTTCAATATATCTCATCTCCCTACAAGGAATACAGCAACAGGTTTACTCCACTGAGATGGAAAGTTCCCCCAGCACTGCAGCAGTAGGAACTGGGTGCCCAGTCAGTCCCACACTGTGGTCCCTGCCCTGTGAGAGAACTGATAAACTTGCCTCCAAAGAGCTGAGGGGTGTGGAAGAGGGGCTGCAAATTGAGATGACAGACTTGTGCTACTAAACAGATATGTAGTGTAATTATATCCATGTTGCTGTAACTCTCAGCAGAAATTGCACTACTGTGAAGTCAAAATATTTGAACAAAAAATACTAATAACAAACAATCTTAAGCCATAGACCTTCATTTTAATTTTACTCTTCTTGTATAAATCAACGTATTGATGATTATGTGGAATATATTTTTAAATTCTGATTAATGACACTGTTAAGCGGATCCATACCTGAGAAACTCATCAAAGGTAGAAATGTAACTAAAGTGACCTGTAGATAGTGGAATTCAGTGCTGTGTTTTCTTCTCGTATATCGCTAATATTTAGGCAAAGTGCATCAAAACTCTTCTGTGAGGTAAACAAAAAATCAGCTCCGCTACTTCGAATGAATGTTGGTTAGAAACATAAAGCACCCTTAAGTAGTTATAAATTGATAAAGATGACAATTGACTCAGGGGGGCAAAGAAAAAGAGTTGACTGGTCAAATTGTAAAGGAGATTCAGATTTGGTAGAGACTCTCTAAGACAGCTGTGCTTCACCCTTCTCCACTATGTTGAAATGCATTACTGGGGCACTGAGGATCCTTCATATAAAACTGCACAGGACGTTTTTGATGGATAAGCATATAAGGAATGGTCACGTGTTGATCCTGGCAATTCAAAGTATGCAGGAACGCAGTTACCTCGCAGTCCCTGAAGTAGAGCGTCAGAAGCAACACTCCAGAACTTGTTACTCTCACAATCAATGCAATTAGATAACACAGCACCCATCCTCCCCTTTCCACTAAATCAAGTGGTGCTCCTTAAAGAAACAGAATCTTTACAGCAGAGGGCTCCTGTCACAGGGAGCAGCTGGCTGCTCTTACATGACCCAGGACTTGATTGTGGCCAGACAAGCAGAGCAAGGCTACAATGGAAGCACTTTTAGCCGGATATAACCAAGTATCCACTTACTGTTGGTTGCATAACATATGGCGGATGAGGCATCCATGAAGTACTCTGGACCTGCACATCAAATACTTTTAATTAGCATAGAAAAGTTTAAAACTTAAAGATTTACTTGAAAATATTCTCTCTATTACAAGTAAGGTGCTAATTTTGACAAAAGACTTAAGTCTTATAACTCAACACAGAATTAATTTACGCTTTGTAAAGATATTGACAAAGGAAAAAGCTTTCAAATTTCATCTGATAATGTTTTCCACCAAAGTCAGAAGTCTGAGTGATTGCACCACTTCTATGAATCACATTTTATCTCATAAAGCAGTCTTCAATATTCCATGTTGTCCTATTTTTTCATTTGCATTGTTTGCTTTCATCCATCAGTGTAATCATGAACATGTCATCCAACCGACAGTGCAGGAGACATAAAATGTTCGAAGTTTATTTTTGAAAGTATCTGTGTGAACTTTTAAAGGTGTATCATTTTCAGAGATCCCAGAATGACTTCTTCTGTTTTCAGTAAGAACTGCAGATCTAATTCAGAGTTTTTGAAACTTATTCTAATTGAAAGCTTTCACGGCAAAGCTGGCTTAAGGAGTCCACCCCTCCAGGATGATTCTTAGGTTGAGCATCCTGGGATGTATTCCCACCAGAACTCCATATGCATCACAAAGACTTTCTTGGTTGTTCTGCCTTATGATTGACATATATTTCAAGGATATAACAATTTTACTAGGAATTGAACACATTACAGAGAGTTTGCATATTTGCGGTGGAATCTCTGAGCCATAACTCCCTCTTGTGCTATGTGCGAACAGCCCACATGCTATCATAGCTCAGACTCAGCCCCAAGAATTGCGTATTTTAGTTTCCTTTTGCATCAGTCTGGGCACCACAACATGCAAGTGCACAAAAGATGTAGCTGTGCTAGAGCCATCAGTGGGCACCTCACTTGCTGTCACAGAGATGGGTGTGTAGCACCTCAGACTGACCATGTATAACAAGGGGAAAGCTACAAGGTCCCACTTCTCCAGATGCCCTGTGATTTTGTCGATGAAGAAATTGTTGAGAATTAATTGTATAACAGTGTGCTTCAACATTTGTATATGTTTATTTATAAAGTCTATTTTTTGTTGAAAAGCAAGTTCAGCAAAACATCTTTAGAACCAAAACCAGCACACCCACATGCGAACACACCTCTACTACAACATTTTCTGCTGTGAATCCCCATGAGTTAAAACACACTAGAGCTGCCACATCCTGCTGCTGCTCATTGCTCCCACTCTTGCACCACTGCAGTTCCTTCACCGTGCCAGGGCAAATGCCTTTGGGCTTACACTGCAAACTATCTAAGGAAAATGATACGGGTTAAAAAAAAAATAAAAAGGAATGGTTTCGGTGCAAACACATGAATCCACAAACTGATGCAATGGTTCAAACCAGAATGGGAAAAGGGAGCAACTGTGAATAGTGGAGCAGTGGTGAAAGTAAGTGGCTAGGAGGCCTGAACTCAGTGGCCTGAATAAGAGGGAAGTAGTATGGCTCTTAAGCCAGCTTTGCTACCAAGAAAATTGCGTGTGAGCTGCACTTGTGTATCTCTGGCATTGACTCTTCTTTGGTGCTGCCATTACTGAAATTTACTGAATTTACCTCATCAAAAAAACTTTTGTTTGGCAAGTGCTACATAGCCATCTAAAGTAAAATAACACAAAAGTCAAAGAGAATTACAAGAATAATTTATCTTTGAAGATCAAGTTTAAAGCACAGTTAACTCCCAGAATTACCTGTAAGCAGTACCATACCATCAGCAACCCCCACCAGCAACAAATCAACCCTGACATTAAGAACAACCCACCATGCAGCTTTGCAAGTTTGGGTAGCTTATTTCAGGTAAGACTCGGGGTTGGAAAAGCACTGAGGGCACAGGACAGAAATAACTAAAATTGGAAAATGTATAGACAATGACCAGCTTCTGTGAAGTTATATGTTCCCAGAGAATGGCTAACAATAAAAATACACAATCTGCTTTTGACTTCCATCTCAGAAAGCCAAAACAAGACAATAATTTCCCAGTGGAGATCTGAGAGGGATACATTGAAAAGAGAAATTCTGAACAACATGGCATGTAGCAGACTAAGGAATGGTTTCAGGACACTTGTCCTCAAGTAATTTGCTTTGTCAGGGATTACTGGATAAAAATAAGTACTTTTAAAGGATGCAGTTACTGGAAAAAATACAGCTGAGGTCAAAAGGTCAAAGCATAATGCAGTCAACATAAATCATGAAAAAAAAACCACTCTAAAAAAATTTTTGCTAATGAAGGGGAGCCAAAATGAGGAAACACTTCAATAAGAATGATAAGCTTCTGGTGTTGTCAACTGGAAATTAAGCAAAATGCTGTTTATCAGAGAAGCTGATTGAAATTAAGAACTATGGTGGCTTCCATTACTGCTGTAAAGAATGTGGGAAACACTTAAAAATCTACCAATGATACCTGAATATTCCTAGAGAGCCCTTTGTTATAAGTGGGACTCAAGAGTGCAAGCACTTACACAATTTTCTGTGGTATACACTCTGCCTACATCCACATCCAAAACATAATTAACTGGGAAACACAGTAGACAAGTGCATATCTGACGTACCTGATATGTAGAGACAGGGGAAGCAGCAATGAATGGCGTGATTGATGTCTGTGGAATCATGCGGTTTGTTGGAATACTGTACGGTGAGGAATAAAATCTGCAAACAAAGAACAAAAGCGAGATTTTTTGAACCTTTTGACTACTTAGGCTCTGACTAAATAATTCACTGCCTCCTGGGCAAAGACAAAAAGAGTCTACACAGGTAATTATGTCCATCCATTTCCAAAACCACAATAAAAAAGATGTGATGGCTCCATTGAGCAAATCTTGAAAATGGAAAGGAGGAGGAATATTTACACAAAGCATATTTTTTTTCACTTCAACTAGCACAAATATAGAACTTCACAATACAAGAAGCAATTATCTGAAATGCAAAGACAGCTGATTTTCCAGAGTCCTAGCTAGTGAAAGGAAATTTCTTACGCGATATGGAAGACAACATTACCGATTTCATTTTTACACAGGGTACTGTTTTCTTTTCATATCCTAGTGCTTCAGTGCTGAGAATAACACATTCTACATACATGCCTGAATTATTTTATTAAGGTGTGGCTACAAAAACTCACGCTGAAATTTTTGTATTCATCTAGGCAGAGCAAAACCCCCTTTTTCTGGTGAAATGTATCAGGAATTATGAGGCTAAATGCCCCAGGCAGCACTGAAAATCTCAGATTTAGTTGGTTATATTTCCACTGTTGCATGCTATGAACAGAAGCTGCACTATCTCTTGCTTGATGGTAATAAATGTTATGTTCTTTCTTCTTCCCTGTGGGTTAATGATTATTGATAAAATTATCACTTGGAAAATATTACTACTGCTGGATTGTGTTAGTACTTAATATGTGCGTGCTTGTAAAGATTTTTGCATTTACCCTTTTTTCAGTTTTAACTGTAAGCCAGAACAATAAAATTGCTTAAAAAAAGATTGTTTGTGGTCTTACAGTTGTCCAAATGCTGGTATTTTAGACTCAGAGAGAAACAGTCATGTGCAGTGTCCTTTTGTCCTATTTAAACCTCATGTAGATCCTTCTCACACAGTATGCACCAGTAAGTAACAGAAGATTCTGTACAGTGAAGTGGTTTGCATTCCCTCTCTTTTTATACATTTTTCCTCTCCCTACTCTGAGGCAATCAACAGTAGCTTTCCATGAGAGCTAAGCAAAAAAAAAAAAAATCATTACTGGTGTTTATACAAGTGCTCTATTTCCTGATCACCCTGGCATCACAGATTTAGTACTAATCAGTCTAGTTCAGACTGCATGCATTCATTCTGGATGCAGGCTCAAATAACCACCGACTTCAACCAATAGCCTTGGAAAAACAGGCTGCTCTCCTTGAATGTGGGGTGGAAACATTCAAAGTTAGGAGGGAAGAGGGAGACAGAGAAGCAATCATTTGTTCTTTCTATTCCAAATCAGATTTTAAAATGCCAAAAGCAGCAGGTGGCATCTGAGTGATTTTTTGTTTAATAGAAATATAATGCTATTTTAAGACCATTTATCTGCCCTCACAATGCTCGCACAGAGACTATTTTAAAATTGTGCCTTTGCCCAATTTTATATATATCCTATTATGAGAACTTAGAGGCACTTGTATCCCCATGCTTATACCAAATATTAAGTTCACACAGCATTGTGGGAGTAAGGATTTTTACCACTTGCCAGGTTCATCTACGGCACTAGCACGATGCAATTTATCTAACTCCTTTTACAAGGGTCTTCTCCCAGATCAGTGTTAACCAGAAATCTCTTGGGCCATGCTGTTGCTAAGTGGATCAACTAAGAAATGTTGTGTGCAGCAAATGAAAACAGTCAATGCTAGACTGACAGAATTTAGTCTATGGGTAAAATGTGGAATGTATAGAAATACATATAAAGCTCTTAAGCTAAAAGATAATATAAAACCAAAACTCTTTTGAGAAAACCACACATTTTTGTTCATTCTGTTCTCATTCTGTTCATAAACCTGGCACTGATGCTGGGCTCATACTCATAACCACATATGAACTGCTTGGACAAAGACAAGTACAGGGAAGAAACAACTTTCCATTTGGACGTAGTGCTGACTCTTTGGAATAGACTCCCCAATAAATCCTAGCAAATACTAACAAATTTACAGAAAATGTGTGCTAAGCCAAGAACTTGACAGACAGCTTGCCATTTCAGTTTCAGCTTAGAGATGCAGTTATCTGAATAGTACATAAGCCTGCAGAATATATACTACGGTAATGTGGAAAATACAGCCTTTCCAACACCCCTGCCAATAACGTTTATCTGACGCCATTTGGAATGCTCTCAAATACGCATCAAATAAAACATACTACCAGGACTCTCAGCTGTATTGGGAAAATTTGTGCACAAGGGCATCAAGGAAGAGAAAGGAAGAAACTCTGATGCTGCAAATGACAATGTGAGAAAATCCGGTCCATATATTTCAATTTTAATAATAATAAATCAAGTGTAACAATCTGAGTCACTGCGACAGGCTGTGGAGAAAACATTTTGCAGTCAGGAATCTCTTACATCGAGAGACAAAGTCTTGTTTTCTTTCCTCAGTGCCACTTGCGGCCAAAAGGATCTAATAATAAAGGATGTGGATGTCTCTGCCACATGTGAAGTACAGTGGTATGGTGAGGATAGAGGTGTCCTTGCTGGGGATGGGCTCAAGCAGAGCCACTCTCAGGTATGGGGTGCTCAACCTACCACACTGCTGGAGTCATTTGCTGCCAGGGCAGGGCCCGATGACGAAGAGGGCTCAACATGCCTTCACCCATGGCACACCGAGGCCTCTCCCTAAGTTCCCTTTACATACAAATGGGCTAATATCCTAACGTGTAACTGGCATAAGTGACAGGCTGGGGATCTAATAAAAGGCAGGAGGAACAAACACACAAGGGTGGCCTGTTCTGGCACAAACCCTACAGCACACCATCAAGATCTGCAGCTGAGGACCTTGCTATACTCAGTCTTAGGCTTTGCCTTTTTTCTTTTCTTTAGGCTTAGAGAGAGGTGAAATGAGGTGGAAGATTTGTAAGTTCATTCAAGGGAATACAGGACTCTCAGTCATCAGAATATCTACATCAGAGAGAGGAGTGGAAAGAGATATGAATTATACTGGCTTTGACTCATTTTAGATATATTAACTTATGCCTACAAGTTCCCTGGCATTAAAATGCACAGTGTATCTAGCATGGTGCGCTGGGTATTTTGAGAGCTGTAGGCTTTGTGGTAGTTGACCTGTGAGCTCTAAGGAGAGCTCTCAAAAGGCTCAGCTGCATTTTCTGCGAATGCAGTTTGCATTCCCACATTGGTCTGCGCAGCTTTTTGCAGGTGCAAGACAGTGTCCCTGCTCCTCAGCTGCAATTGCAACGCCAGAAGCAGAAGCACGCCGGTGGCAAGGGCAAGGCAAAACGGACGTCACCCTTGTACTAAAAACAGACTTTTTCAGCATGCCTAGATTCCATACGCACAGGGGAAACTCATCATTAGTAGGCAAAAGGATGCTCCTGGAAGTTCCTGAAGGGGGGTTTATAAGGGGCTCAAAAGAACACATTTTTAAGCAATGTTAAAAGAAGCGTATTTCCAGTGCATCGTCAGGCACACAGAGGCAGCGCTTTAACAACAGTTTCTGTTGCTTAACAGACAAAGCACATACTCCCCTGCTACACCAACCCTCCCTTTGCATTTGGGGACTGCATTATCTGCAGTGTCTGTTCACTATTTCCCTGCCAAAAAGTGGAAAAAAAATCCATATGGTTCCCATTCTACTGGGGAATGTGCAAGCTTCCAGACAGAATCTGCACAAGAACAAGATCCTATTTGCACTGCAATAAACACCATTTGCTCATGCCTCGTGCCTGCGGGCAGTACTGAAAGAGTTAGATTCATAAATAGTATCCTGGGGCTCACATAATGTAAGAGTATTACCAAGCATTATCAAGGCAGAAATTTTCTGCTGCAACAAGGCACACAGTCAGATGTTTGAGTTGGAAAAGACCTATCTGAATATGGAGCCCATTGGCCAGCAAATGCACAAAATAGTCCCCCAGATATGAGATACTAAACTGATACAGTACATTACAATCTTAGTCAAACGGCCAGGAGGACTCCAGCCTCAGGAACATTTTAAATGAGCTTCCTTACAGTGCAAGTACAAGAGCTCTATCCTGCTCTTCGTATGAGTGCATAAAACTACTAAAACAATGTTAATGCCACAAATTGAAAAATCAATAGCATATTACAACAGGCACACTACTCCCCAAAATAAAACCTGAGTACCTTTGTAAACACAATTCAGAAAAGGCTGATTATAAAACAAAAAAGTGGCACAGAGAGGTTCCCAGGTGAAAAGAGCTTATCTACTGAAGTGCGTGCATATCTTCAGTACCTCATACTGCAGTGCTATAGTACACTATGGGCTGGATTCTCCACTCCATTATACCAGTTTTACGCTGATGTAACTCCTCCGGATTCTTAAACGGAGCTACATGGGCATAAAAACAATATAATGAAATGGAGAATCAAGCTTTACAATGTAATAGACTCAGAAGAAAATCATCTATTCTTTAGTGGGGAAATAATCGTAGTCATTTTTAGTGCAAGCCTCTCTCTCACTCTCTTTTGTTTTATTCCTGCTATAGATTTTCAAGGCAAATATGCAGTTATATGGTAATAAAAGTGATAGTATGACACCACGAACAATAAGAACCTACCTTTTCATTTGGAAACAAGAGTCCAGATTCTTCCCTGAGGTTTGGTTATGGCCCAACTCCAAACCTAATATAACCCACGCCTCTTAAGGAACTGCAAATTTTAAATACTACCCCATGACACCTGCAGAGACAGGTTTGTCTAGTAGGTTTCCATCCTCCACATAATCCCGTGTGGACTTGGCAACTTAGATGCATCCAAATGCATCTATCAAGCCTATAAAGAACTCTAGTAAATGGCAGCATGCACAGTTAATCTTTCTTTTAAAATTTTGTTGGTAATTCATAACTCTTCTGAACCATCACCTTGACTTGGTACCTTTACATTTCCCATCGCCAGCCTCAGTTCACTAAGTTCCATCCTGGTGACCCCAGGAGAATGCTACAGGGAAAAGGCCTTTGTTCCACAGATCTTGGGGTGACATTGCACCATGCAAACCTTACTGGCTCAGTCCACGTTACGGACAAAGCATTCTGCACCCTTTCAGGCACAGCGCCAGCTTTGTGCTCACTTCCACACTGCCCTCCCCGTGAGGAAGATGCCCCTTTGCTGAGTTAACCTGTGTTACTTCATAGAGCTTAAGAGCCTTTAAGTCTCTGTCACCAGGGCCACACACCAATGCCTGTGTCTTGTGTCAGCGAGCAACAGATCACATTCACGCATTCCACAAGCAAAGCATCAAAGTGCTCCCAGGCTTTACTAAAATAAAACTTCTGAGGTAGATTTTCACTGTACTTGCAAGTAAAGAGGCTTATGAAAAACAGAAAAAATTTAAAACTACGGGATAGTAGAGATTACTATGTAAATGCCTGGGGAGATAAAAAAAATCCTGTGGGACAAAAAGGGTCCTGATGATCCTCATGATACTGCACACAATCAAGATCTCACCACAAGAGTGTTTTGAATGATGGTTTAGTCCTGATAAAACTGAAAATATTTTGACACTTTAGAAAGAAGACGTATGTCACAGCAGTAATTAATTGTCACTCTTAGAGAGATACCTGGTACTGCAATTTAATTTATTTATTGCCTTAAAAATAAAAGAATATTTAAAAAACTGCAGAGCTGAAATTCTCCATTGGGTACAATTTCTTTACCCAGTCATCAGTGACAGCATGTTCAAACAACCGAGTGACCAAACCATCTGAACAGCCTGAACGGTACTCTTGGATATAAATAATGTCTGATTCTGTGATAAGATTCATAACTTTAAAAAATTATTCTTGAATTAAAATTACATTAGTCTCAAAGGATCATTCCAACTATGGTTTCCAAAACTTTCACACAACCGACATGCAGGAATTCACATGAGAAAAAAGTTAGTTGTCCACACGAAACGTTAGTGGATTATGAACCGGTGATGTTTTTATTTACGGACTATAATGTTTTACCAGCTGAAAAGTATGACAATAGAGAAGAATGACTAATTTGGAGGTCAGAACAGGGAAACAGAAGCAGAGGATTCTGAAATCACAACTACAAACAAACACTATTCTTCTGAGTTTGGCCTCCTCCTCTATAACACAGGAATATCACCAGTCCTACAAAATTACTGCTTTTAAAGGGAAATTAGGCAAAATAGACTAACTATTACTGTGTTGTTTTTTTTTTTTTAACTACTGGGAATGTTAGGGTTTTTTCCCTAAATGCTTCAACTAGCAGTGACCTAACAAATGTTTAACAAATAAACCCATTCTTATCTATATCAATAAATTCTCCCCTTCAGCTGGAGAACACAGGTGGGAATATGCATGGAATTTGATAATCATATCATACATCTGTCTGATCAAAGAGTGACTGACAAAGACTTCATGGCTGAACTTCCTGCCGCTCTTTAAATTGTTGTTAACCTAGCTGAAAAGATACCTAAATTTCAAGGATATCCTTTTCTAGCTTATGAAATAATTGGAAATGTAATCATGCAGGTAAATAATATGATGATGTAATTTCACTGCACAATTTGAGAAAAAATTGCAATTCCTTGTGTCAGCAAATGGTAGCTGAGAAATAAAGAAGAGTGTTGCTCAGAATTTTATACCTAAATCTCATCTGCTTACACACTAATTTAAGGGTTTCTCCCTATCTGGCATTTTTATTCAGACAATGCCATGGAAGCCAGCCAGCCTGCAGAAAGAACCCCAGATGAAGTAACAGTTCTATTATCCAAAATACGTTGGAATCTTCAATGATTATTTTAACAAAAGCCAAGTCAGTAAAGGGAAACTTTACGGGTTTCCACTTCATGACTGAGAGAGATTAAAAAGCCATCTACTGACATTTGCCAAATAGAGATGGAAACTATTAGGAAAAACAGGTTCCCATTCAAATGGATATTGTAAACAAGAAGGCATAAAAAGAAAAGGAAAACTAAAAGAAGAACTTGACAATATAGCATTATATGCTTCAGACAAAACATGACTGAGTGGATTTGCTTTTCAAAAAGTTTCACCACAGAAAGAGAAAACAGAAGATGACGTTCAGAATAATTTTTAAAAAGACATAAGAAAACATGCATTCCTTACCCATTCTGTATAGCAGCTGTTGGATCGTAAGTCAAAGCCATGCCAGCCTGCACATAGTTAGGGAAGAAAAACAGATTTTTACTATTACTGCAGGAAAAGAGAAAAAAAAAAAAAGACATGAAACATATTCTAAGCCAATATGAATAAAAACTGAATGCAACTTAAACAGAAATCTAAATTCTCAGGGGAAGCTCTAATGGCCCAAAGCAGCATGGACAGATTGGGTACCTCCCCTGCCTGAGAGATCACTGAGAAACAGATCTGTTCTGTCTGCTGGTTGCCGTCTTTCCATAACATTTAGGGCAAATGGTGTTTTTGTTGCACCAGTACCAATTAATAACTCCACTGAGATCAATGCCTTTACAGCTGATTACTCACTATAACAAGACAGGCCCAAATCCTGCTGTTGCCTGTGAGATGGGTTGTTGGTAAATATTCCAAAGCCAACGTCGTGAGAGCTGCACACGAAGGAGTCTCATCTTTCCTGCAAAGGTCACACCCTGCATGACCCCCGCCAACTGTTTCCCTGGGGTGCAACTCGTACTTAGAGTTAATTCATCACCGTGAGACAAGAAACAAAAAATGGACTGTGCAGCACAAAAGCTTGAGCTTTCAAACAAGGCTTTTAAAATACATCAGAGGTCTGGACAGCAAAAGAATTTGTTAATGTGCTACACAGAGCTTTTCAACTGCCATTTACCACCAGGCAGACCGTGACCTGTGCGAAAGGATTCGGCAGTGTCAAAACATTGTCCAGCTAACAACTGTCATCGCTGCCACCATTAGCAGACATATCCACAGGTACCACAGGAAAGGCAGTGAGAGAGCAGGGCTGGAGACAGAATTAAGCACTCCACCTTATGCTCCAAGATAGCAGTCAGGGTCATGCAGGAAAGATCTTTTTTTTCCCCTAGCATTTACTTAAAGACATGGAACTGACAATCTCTCCTCCCACATACTGCATTTGCTTTGACTTTTTGCCTTCCTTATCGATTTTTATCCCTCCCTTTGTGAAATGTTTTCCAATGTAAGACACTACCAACAGATGGGAAGAAGCTGTCCTTTGTGCAGGGTTACAAGCATAGGAGAGAGGAACCCTATTGCTCAAGGTGCTGCTCTCTCCGTGGGAGCAGCTGAAGAAAACGCCACGGCACCATCCCACCCCCAAGGCACTGTATTTCTCTTCATTTTTCATACACATCCTATGCTTGTTGCCTGAGACAGGCAGCATTTTCTTCAAGGACAGATGCTTTACCAACCACGTGGCATGGTCTGTGCTCCTGCTGGGAGCTTTTCATGCCCCTAAAGCCATCTACCAAAGTACTTTTGAATAATGGCATCTGCCCCCTTCCAGATGGCTGTGCAGACAGGTCAGGAAAGCGTTTGGGCTTGGCTGGTTCCCAGGCAGGCAGGTGAGCAGCCAGGGTAAATGCACTGGTGACGAGCAGGCAGAGAGCGGTCAGCACTCCTGGAAGAGCCAGGTTAGACCAGAAGCTGCAAACTGCTCTAAGAGGAGATGGTCCAAGTTTCCAGAGGCCAAAAATAGTTTCTGATCTGAAAGGCCAGGCTTCACACTACCTTATGTCACCAAAAAAAGGTTCATGTCCTTATTAAATTTGTATATTTTTCTCATTATTCTTTTAAGCAGATGCTAGGGCAAATGTTTTGCTTTATGAAAATGCCACTGTTTTAATAAAATACGTAGTCTCTCCCAAGTAAAGGATAATTCAGGAGACTAAGTCCAAGTGCATGTGGCTATTTTTAAACAAGTATTGGTTTCATACAAAGAAAAACAAAATGGCTATTTCTGCAAGCTTAAAATGTCATAGAGGTGAATTTAGGGTGACCTAAACCACTACTGATTTTGATGTAAAAAATAAATTATCTTAGAAAATCATCATCCCTTTTTTAACTTGGTTTTATATACTTAAGTCTTATATATTATATAGCTCAGCATATTATACTGTTTAGTAAGGCTGCATTAATTACTAATGGAAATGTATAAATTTCAAAACAAAAGACAGAAGAAAACTTCAATATCATAAACTTTTTGGCTGCAATACATTTTTGAGGAAACATACTGTCTTATTTTCCTTTCTCTTTTCAACACGTATAAAATTTGTTATTGCTCTCTTTTCGTATTCCTGCACTGGTGAAGACAACTTAAATAGTATGTAGAAGCCCTAGAGGGACATAAAAATTAATTCTAACAATTTTTTAAAAAATCCTCTTTAAAATAACATAAGATATTCCCTCTAAAGCGAGGTGTTTACATTTTAACATCTCATCACACACCTACTCAAGACTGAGGAAAAGAACCATTAAAATTTCTTTGGAAAGGACAGATCCAAGCTTTCTAAATTAAGGAATTCTAGATCTATTCGTCCTTAGAGTTGCTGGATCAGAGTTCACTATATCCCACAGCTTGCATTAGTGACCTGGGGACAAAATGGCAACAAGGGAGGTAGGTCTGGGAGGAAAAGAGAAAATAAACAACTGGTATTATTTTAGTTTCTTTGACATAAATAAGAATGAAGGTCCAGAAACAACAACCTGCAGCAGCTCTTTCACTGCAGCCCTAATGAGGTCTGCTGTCCACGTGAGACCTGCAAACACACGTTTGTGTTCCTTTCAGTTACTTTTCTCACAGATATTTGAGCACATGGTCATGGCATGGACACTCAGCTCACCCTCCAACCCCATCAGACCCCTGACCTGTGTGGGTCCATGCAGACTGCACAAACTCAGTTCTCTATGTTGGTATTAGGAACCATAAGTGATGCAGCTGCGTGCCTGAAGAGTACAAAATACAAAAGGCTAGACACTCATCTCGCCCTTATCCACATTCCATATCCATACTGCACAGAGACAGATTACCAGAATCTGCTCAAGTACTTCAGCAGTGACCACTATAAATATCACCATTGCATTTACCCGTAAATGAAAAGTTTCACATTAGACAAACAGGACACAGCGTGTGGCATTATGTGCATATGGTAACCACCTACAGTCGGCCCAGTAATACTGCTAATATCTCCCATTGCTGCATAGCCTTAAACAGCTGCTATTTCAAATAGCTGCTAACACAGGACTATTTACTTCTTTCTCATCAAGTTGTACAATTCCTCCCTACAAAATTATGCTGGCTGGAAGCCTAGAGTGGCAACACTTAGCCTGGACCAGTCAAAGATTTATGGTCTGAAGCATCCTCATTCATCAGGAATAAAAACTGATGAGCAATAATAACTTACTGGAAAATTGTCTGAACTTTCCTCCACAGCAGACAAACAGGAATTCCAAAAATACCAAATGCAGAATATTAGGGTTGGCCTCAGACTTCCATGTGAGAGAGGTCTAGCTTATTCTGTCAAAATCAGAATTGAATACAGCCATCATAGTGCTTAATACAGGCTGAACTATACCATGCACTGGCTGGTGCCTCTATAGCAGCCCTCTGCTGTGCTGGGACACTTTTTCTTCCAGGCCTTTTCATCCACTGGTTTGCTCCTGTTTCAGTAGAAGGAGAGGGTCTTATTCTTTCTTCTCATAGGGACACCTCCTGATAAAATGGCACCTGAGGGAGTGGCACTGATGATGGAATGCTTCTTTAGGAAAGTATTTGTCAGAAAAATCTTCTATTATGTAACAACTGAACCACATAATTTTCATGCCACTCAGCCAGATAATGGCCACAGACTCAGCTATTGAATGAAAACACACGATGCAAAACTGGGAGGAGCTGTTGACTCTGTTGAAAGTAGGGAGGCTCTGCAGAGAGACCTCGACAAATTAGAAAACTGGGCAATTATCAACCATATCAAGTTATACAAGGGAAAGTGCCAGATTCTGCGTCAGGGACATGGCAATCCTGGATGTATGGACAGAGTGAGGAATGAGAGGCTGGAAAGCATCGCTCTGAAAAGGGTCCTGGGGGTCCTGGTCGATGGCAGGTTGAATCTGAGTCAGCTGTGCCCAGATGAGGAGTGGCTGAGGTCACTTGGTCTGTTCAGCCTGAAGAAGACAAGACTGAGGGGAGACCTCATTGCAGTTACAACTTCCTCATGAGAGGAAGAGAAGGGGCAGGCACTGATCTCTTCTCTCTGGTGACCGGTGATAGGACCCAAGGGAAAGGCCTGAAGCTGAGTCAGGGGAGGTTTAGGTTAAACACTAGAAAAAGGTTCTTCACCCAGAGGGTGGTCGGGCACCGAACAGGCTCCCCAGGGAAGTGGTCACAGCATCAAGCCTGACAGAGCTCAAGAAGCATTTGGACAACGCTCTCATGGTCTGACTCCTGGGGATCACCCTGTGCAGGGCCAGGGGTTGGACTCGATGATCCTTATGGGTCCATTCCAACTCAGTATTCTGTGATTATGTGAAAATTCTGCACCTCAACATTTCAATATGCAATCGCTTAAAGTAATCAAAAAAAGGGATAGCTGCTGTCAGTCACATAATAGAAATAAAGATCATTCTTAATGACTATTGGTCTGTTCAGAAAGTCAGGTGACACAGAAATTAACCCAGCTTGTTTAAAATATTGACTTTTTAAAAAGGATTACTTAAACCATATGAGTTTACTTATCTCTTATTTTTACCAAAGTGTCTGAACTTAAGGACATGAGGAAGGAATTAAAGTTTTTGTTATTTTTTGCTGCAGTTCTCTAACTATTGACATCAGTGAAAGAGATTCTAAAACCAAGACATTCAATTTAAGCTGTCTTTAAATTTAAGCTCTTTCATTCAATAAAGAGCAGAAAATATCAAAAAGCCTCTGAAAAGCAAGGGTTTCCCCAGGAAGTTTGAAGGCCTTTTGTTCAACACTTTACTGTGAAAATTTTTCCATGGGCAAAGACAAGGTGTTCTGTTTCTGGTTTGGTTATTTTTTTCCTCCTCTCTTTGTTATGATTCAAACATAAACGAGCAGGTCTTCAATATCATGTGAAATAAAGGGGGTTTATTATTTCTCTTCCCAACCCCCATGACGTCTCACAACAACAACACTTTTCAGTGCAGTATCTCTCTTCCAGCAAACATAAATACCTATAAATGACCAGTTCCTTCTGTGCATCTTCTGTGCAGCCCAGCACCTTCTGTGTTGCTGGCAAGCTGCTTTCATGAACATCTTCACCATCATGTCACCGTCTACTCTCAGTGTACAAGTCTTTACGACACTGTGTGCAAAAATTCACCATAATATTGATCTGCTACAGAGATGTGCTATGCCTCCTCCTCAGAGGTGAGACTTCCACATTATCTCCTCAAACCTGCCCTGGCCAGCCTCTGCCTAGTGCTGGAGCAACTCTGCAAGGCAAGGCTGCTGCCACGGCAGGATCTCGTACTGTGCAGGAGACCACAGTCCCATTGGAAAAAACTGGAGAGGCCTACAAATTAAAAACGGGTGAAATCCATGGATGTGGGGGGGTTTCCAAGCAGAAGAGCCCCTGGATTTTTCCTCCTTAAGCTAAGATTTGGAAAGGTAAGGTTGTACACTTGGACTTAAGGGATTTCTGTGGTTAACTGATGTGGGAGTTAGACTAAAAGATAAGTTTCTCTTCCCCATCTCCACTGACTCACACCTTCACCCTTTCCCACTGGAGCACTGCCATCCCAGGGCATGCTCTTGGCTGCTACAGTGGAATCAACTGAAATCTCAACACTCAGATTCCTGTACTTGTTTTGTTTCCATTGCTAATATCTGCCAGGCATCACAACACAAGGATCTCTTGTGCCCTGACTGCAGATATCCTTATTGAAACGCTTTGAAGGAAGAGGAGAGAGTAGGGGAAAGAAATCATCAACCCAAATGAGATTAATGCAAAATACTGATTTAATAAAATAAGCTCAGTCACCAGTAAAGTTAATTTGATTTTGATTATTTAAGCAGTTCTGTCAGAAATATTCAACATTATTAGAAAGACTTCTGAATTTATTTATGAACAAATGCTCCCACCATTCCTTTTTAGAGAAGGAGAAAGCTAGAATGTAAATGTGACACCTCTTAGATACAGAGATGCATATGAAAGAAATGGAGCATTTCCCAGTGATGTGTGCTCCTTAAGCAGCTGCAGACTCTGAGGAAAAAAGTGGTTGTGGAGAGAAAATATATAATACTGATGTCAAACTTGGGAAGTGATCCATGAACCTCAGAACATCATAGGCAGCACTGATAAACACAATAACAAGTTCAGATGAATGACAAGAAACCCTTTTGTCCTACAGAACTGGAATGGAAGTCTGACATACGCAGCTTCAATTCTTGGGACTGAGTCACTTTCTTCCCACTTCAATTTATCTGATTAGTTAAAATATAAGTGCTGCAGTCTACAAAAATTGAAAAGAATTAAAACCGAAAGAGAATGAATAGAATAGAATAGAATAGAATAGAATAGAATAGAATAGAATAGAATAGAATAGAATAGAATAGAATAGAATAGAATATTTCTCTTTCCACAGCCAGCCCATACACTTAACCTTGTCATCTTCAGGTCTATGTACCATCTGCTTTTGGGGATCTGGCACACCCATTTTGCCATCAGTGTGATCCAGTGTTATATCAGCTGTGTATTACACTCACATCTGCACACTAGATGTGTGTGCTACAGTGAGTTGGCTTGCAGCACTCCTGGTATCTATTGGGGATACAGCAGAAAAAGGTATGTCCTTACTCTGTCTCCAACATTTGTTTATTCTGTCTAAGAAAACACTGTTGTAGCAGCAGAATTTGCAGGAAAACCCAACTACAGGAAAATCTCCAGGGCAAATGGCATGACATTTTTCATCAGAGAAGGAAATTCGAAGCCAAAAGGAAAACAAAGAAAACTAATCTCTACGAACAGGTATACTGCTAATTCTGTTTTAACTAAACCGTGGGTCTTTTGAAATCCTGATTGCAATGACAGTGATTTCACGTATGTTATTGGTTTAAAATATTTCTATGTACTTTATAAGCTCAGAATCCAAATTAGTCTTTGGTACTTGTGCCACTGAGGCATCTTTTCAAAATGTTGCCCACAACGACAGCACCTTGTGTCATTATTCCAGATATTTTCACTTACTGGTCAATTATCTTTTGCCCTTCTCTTTCTCCCTCTGTTTGGGCTTCTCTTCAGGTTCAACAGGTTCTCTCTTTGCTAAACTAAGCTTTTGTTGAAAATAAGCATGTGAAGTGCCAATGTTTAACTTACAGGCATGCTAAATATATATCGTAAACGTCTTTGTGGGTGGTTTACATATGAGGGTACTACAGCTTATCTGGACAGAACTGGGAATTGCCTCTCACAGAAAAGAGAAGCTACTTGTCAAAGTATAAAATACATCCGCCCTAGACACTCAGGATTATGGAACACAACTAAGTAGTACCTATCTCCTTGGAAGCATAAAAACAATCCATGTCTGAGTTATAAATAGGCCTGGCACAGAACTACTAATCATTTCTAAATGCATCTACTGGTAAAGAAGGGACCACTGGCATCAGAGCAACTGCTTCAGCCCTTCACTGGTACTGACTTTACAAAAAATTTGGAAGTGTCTCAAATTACTTATTGTATGCTTTTCTCTCTAAATTGCTGTTTGCATTAGGCAAAGTTGTAATGAGTAGTGGATAAAAAGACAAATTGTTACAAAAGCAACATTCCCAAACTACCAGGTAATTTTATTTTTTTAAGAAAGAATTAAAAACATGTTTAATTCTTTAGACATTCCATGAACTGAGCTTGAAAGAAAACAAAGGAGAAAGGGGTAAGGAGGAAGAGAATAAAGGGAAGAAAAGGAGGGTAACCTCTTGGCTCTTTAGAAATTAAAATGTAACTCAGATTACAGAAGTAAAAAAAGCAATAAAAGTATTATTACTGAATACCATTATAGACAAAATTCAGTGACAAGGGGATTGCATTCAGTGGTGCATCTGACTGTTGTGATACATGCACCAGCACTGTAAGAGTGACATTCTTTTACAAGACAATGCAACTATTTAAATAGCCCAAATTTTACGGAAACTTTCAAATGAAATATCAAAGAGTTAAATATAGTTTATGTGACCATAAAAAAACCCTTAATCACTTTGGGCTGACCACATGTAGAAAAGCTACAATTTCTAGAACTGTAAAAACAGTAATAAACTTTAGGCAGATTTCTCCCTGTCTACCAGGTAATTTTCAAATAGGCCTGCTCTTAAATACATGTACCAAAAGACTTTATTTCTGAATAATCGAAACAGTTTCATTAAATCTGCAATAGAAGACTATGTTGCAAAATTTATATCACAGTTTTTAATCCAATCTGATCTCATTTTTTGACTACACGTGATTCCCTGGGTGCATCTTCGACTACAACAGTTTCGGGGAGTTATGTCACCCACCTCTAGACTTGTCTGTTGCAATTTAGATGTAAATTGAATCAAATATTTTACAGACAGAATTTGAATGTGATTATCCTCTATCATCATCTCAATACAATCTTGTCAGGTTAAGTTTCAAAACAGAGTTCTTAATTAAACCAGTGTGACTTAGGGGAAGCTAGCCCAAAAAAGAAATTACTGAACTTTGTGCAGAAATTATGTCAGTTGCTGGGGCAGAATTTCATTGCAAATATTTCCAACACTTGCAGGTTTCACTGTACATTTATTGCACCTGTCTATTAGATGCCTAATTTGACAGCCTTATACAAAGCCATCACTAATACAAGCTCTCGGCTCTGTAGTCCAGAACTGGTCAACCATCACAAACACTCAGTTAAACGTCTCAGTAAATCTGCTGAACATTTCCTGAGACTCCAAACAAGAGTGTAAGGGTAAGGATTAGAAAGCACTATTCAAGATCTGGCATTCTTCCCTGGTTACAACTGGCCAAACCCACCCTCCCAGACCTCCCAAAAAGCCCTAGAGAAATTCAGTATATTCCTAAAGGCTTGACTTTAAAAACGACGGCAATTTAACAGCCAGTCAAAGTATTTCTATGTGGTTATGAAGCAAACTACGAAGATGTATGACAGGAATAATATTTTCTATTGCATTCTGCAGCATGACCTGACAACTTTACAAAAAACAAAGAAATCCTGTCTTACGAAATTCCACAGAAGCTCTTCACAGAAGGTAGTAAAACCTCTGAGAACAGCATGACCAGAGAGGTGACACTGCAGCAAACCTGCTCCTCCCCACTAAATCTCCTGCCACTCCCTCCCTACAGCAGAGTACTGGGCACAGCTGTTTGTCTCTACTTTGCACGCTCAAGTTTGAGGCCAGTGACAGAACTGTTGGCGTCATTTCTCTGGGATCTGCCCTTCCGAGAAATAATCCTCATGCACGCTCAGTGCTAATGCTGGTTAAACCTCAGATGCTTTAGAAATGCCCTTCATGAAAGTATTCAGGAATGCAAAGGCTTATCTGAACGATAGCCAAAATACATCTTGGTCTAGATACCACAGGATTTGGCCAGGGTGGAAATACTAAGGGAGTAATCTCTTGGATGCTGTTTCAATATTTTTCTTTGGGGAAGAAACCAAGAAAAAGCAGAGGTGTAGGGAGTATTTCCAGATCCCATTTGTCATCATAACTATGACACTTGTCATATATCAGTTATTTTTCACTACTCACTGCCTGTTCTTTTAAAAAGAAATTAGAAGAAATTAAAATTGACAGGAATAACTGTAAAAAGGTTACCCGAGTGCTGCTACCTAAAGAACAACTGAATGGTAGATTGTTTTTAAAGTAAGATTGTTAAAAGGACAAAGAGTCAGAAAAATCTGATTGCTTATAAAATATAAGAGTAATTATGCAGAAATATTTTACATTGGAAATAAGAAAATTAACAGTAGGGAAGAAACTCAGCAAAAGAGGGACCCTAACAAGCATTCTTGTCTTTTATGCTCTGAGTTGTAAATACCCAACGTGCAGCAAGGTATTAACCAGATGTTAGTAAACAGAGAAAATCTAGCCTGAAATATCTCTGAGTTTGTATCTTCACAATCTTTTCGTGTTTGTACATTATACCATGACAACAGCTCTGTAGTTGACTGTGATCAACAACAAGGAATGAAGTCTTCCAGCACTGAAAATCCATTTTTAAGTGTTGATACTACAAACACACCAGCCACACCCTGCCTCTAGGTCACCAGGATATCACTGGGCTTAACAGGCACCACTCCACTAGCAGCAAATGAACTACACAAGATGCAATAAGCTGATGCCCAGAGGCCACAGGCATAATGGTGGCTTGCTGGCTTTAACTTTATACTCTCTCATTTTATTGATTTGAACTGAAGGAAGTATAAAACAGCGGAGATAATGGCTATGATGGTATTTACTTTTTAAACAGGGGTTTAGACATCTTTAAAAAATGGATCGTTGACCTTATTGAGGGCTTATTCTTGTCTCTTATATATAGATCTTTGTTTTTCAAGCTATGTGTATGCTGACCTGAGTCTACTGCTTGAAGTACTTCTTGGGCATGTGTTCCTCAGCAGATCCCTAATATGACAAACTATATGGCTCCTGAGAAGACAATTCCATTTTTTCAGACATACATCATAAGAGACTGCAATGGGCCTTTGGAGACTTCTGCAATATCCTTTGGCAAATGTGTCTGCCACACTGGGGTTTTCAACCCACAGAGTGAAAAATGGACCCTTTGCTGCTGGAACAGTATAGAACAACCATGGGATGGTGGGAGAAATTTCTACACGTTCAAAAGGCCTTTCTGTTTGTTTTAGGAGCTCACTAATAGTGCTACAGTATATATGTCATAAACCAATGGTCTGAAAAGTATCAGCTAAAAAAATCAAGTAGTTGCAAAACAGCAGAAATACTCTGGAAACAAGTAACTCAGAAACACCAAATCATTTTCTTTTTCTTTTTAGTTTGCCTTGTAAAGTTGAAGTAAACATAGCACCCTGCCCCCCGCAAAAAAACCCCACCCCCTCCAACTTGTATTCTAGAGGAGCACAATTGCACAACATACTTTTTTTCCTTGAAGCATCAATCATAAACACAAAGAATAGGTGTTTAGGATAGAAATACTTGCAAGTTCTTCAGCCTTCATAGCTATCACCATGCATAAGAAGGCACTATGATCAAATCTCCCTTCTTTATTCAAGTCTCGATAATAAAATTCAAAACCGGTAAACATACTCTTGAAGAGTCAAAAAAATGCCTTTCTTATTTCACCCAAAATTGGAGTCACTTCACATAAAAGAACACAGAAAAGAAATTCCAGTAACAGAATACTTGCAGTAGAGCAGAGAGCAACCATTAGATGACTTTACTTTAAACCTTTGTATACATGATGCAGCTGAGGCTACTGGAAATTGCTTTGTCTTGAGTAGAATGAGGAGCTCAGCTCAGATAAGCTTTCAGAAAACTTTTACATAGACCCTACATCTGGATGTGTAAGTACATCTCTCTTTTTTGGAATGGCTCTCACATCCCCTAAGGATCTTTTACCACCAGGAACTACATTGAGAAAATAACATTGCTGAGTTGCTTCAGTGTAAACTGATTTGGTTTGTAAAAGGTACATGTTGGGTGCTGATGGCTCACCAGTAAGAGAATCCTCGGCTCAGGTCTGCCTGCAGAGCACTCACAGTGGGACCAGGCTGTGCACAATTCCACACCAAGCTCGGAAATTCTCCTTTCCTGTAACTTTACACTCTGCACATTATCATAAACCTCCATCTCCCCACTGCTTACATAGCTTTTTCTGTATGAAACTATTGCATTTTTTGTGCAATCTGATTTCTTCACAGCCCAAAAGGTAGACCTCCAGGTCCGTTGCTGACTTCTGCCAAACCCCAGGAAAATAATTGCTACGTGGCACTTACCTCTCCTTCTCTGGGCCACGGCCTTCCATTCTGTGTGTATTTGCTTTGATTCTGGCGCTTCTTTTGCCCTCCATCAGCAAATTTGCACAGCAAAGGCTCAGTGGGGGCTGTGAAGACAAGAAACGCAGTCTATATTAGCATCCCCCCCAAAGAAAGTGATTATACCAGCAACAGTAGTGCTTTGTAATACTGATCTTTTGAAGTAAAATCTTGCCTTCTGCAGATATTTTTTGCCTCTTTTAGCCTGGGCTCCACTGGCAGCTGTTCTTATTAACTAAGCTTCAAAAAATATATACTGGCAGCCCCTAAAAGAATTTAGCAAATATTGTTGAAAAAATAATCAGCCTACGCAGAATGCTAAGTTGCTGTAGTGGAACAGGATAGTCAGGCATTAGTTCCAGCTAAGTTAGACACGTATTCATGACCAGCATTAGTGCAAGGATAAACACTGCTTTACTAAAGCAGCTTTCTGTTTTTGTTGTAAAAACTTTGCAAGAATCTGTTCAAGGAATAAGTGTTCTCACTATTTTGGTGTTTCTCAGCATCCAGTCCTTTAAAAATCTGACTAAACAGAATAAAACAGAGACTTTTTCCAAGCCCAGTCCAATCAGCTTTCTTTTCCTCTTAACTCCTCTTTTAAGCAAATTGAGAAACCCCTTTTCCTCTCCAAGCGAGATCTGGAGTGTGTGAATACAATAGTCGGGGGAGGGGGCAGAGTCCCAGGAAGAAAGGATAATCACAGCTCTGCACACCCCTAAAGGCAGCCCACAACAAGACCCCCTAGAGAAGAAAACACACATCAAACGGGCACAACAGGAAGGGAACCGAGTGTCTTGGGATCTCTTTCCCATCTATCCAGCTTTTAAAAGCCTCCTAATATATTTTTGTTTAACCAAAACTTTAATTATTCTGCTGGTGGGAGCTTGTTTCTGCTGCTTCATCCTTAAAAGGGGGGCCAAATTCTACCCGCTTAGGTGTATATTAGGGTTGTGCTTTATTGCCTACATCAGCAGAGATGTAAAGCAGTATTTGCCTGGTTGAGAGAAATCTAAAAATCACGTGTCACATCTGAGTCCTTTCAGGAATTTTTGAGTTCCCAAGCATGATAAGTCTATAATTAATTAACCAAGAGTTTTGGTGGAAAAACCAAGAAATCTGTTATTTTTCCTTCCCATTTCCTGTTTCTGGGAGGCTAGAAATGTTGAAAGAACACAACTGCATAGACATGAAGAAAATATTTGGGTAGGGGGGCTAATCAAGACTTATTTATTTGTAATAAAAACTATGATTTGGTTAAGGGATAAGTTCATGTGGTATTAAAACAAGCTAACCTCCACCAACCTCCTGGCTATAGCCAATTCAAAATGGTCCAGGAAGCGTAGATTAAAACTGTGATCACTTAAAAACTGCAACCAAGAAACAATGCACGTCGTGAATCTCACATCAAAAACACAATTTCTCATTGGGACAGCATCACTTTGGCTACTTCTGAAGCTATAACAGCTTTGTTTTTTCATTACCATTTTACCAGGCTTGTAATTTCCAAGGTCACTAGAAACTGAACTGCAGGGAACAATCCATTATTGGCAGAAAGCTTGACTGTGTGACCCCAGAGGTCCTTCCCCACCTCCAACTTCGATTATTGTACCAGATTTTTGTAGAAGCAATGCTCAGCCAACCATTTTAAATTTAAAATAATGAAAGTTTAAAAGCATCCAGGTGGCTATGGAGATTCTTTCTGCAGATGGAGAGATTTTACAGGGCTTACTGCCTTGCACTTTCACTGGTTTTACTCTGTGGCCCGATGCTGCATGATTTCAGAGTGGTTACTTAGCACTCACTTTGATGTGATTGCGAGGGAGGAGCAGGTGCTAAGCCAGCATTAGAGAAAGAACTATTAAGCATCACATCTGAAGCTTCAAAAGCTTTTTGTTTCAAGCACTGAATAACTACCAAGCTACTATATGACATCATTAGGAGGACCATGCAAAAACCATCTGCACACTGGATATTGACATATGCCATGATCATCTGCTAATGAACACACGTGGTATTAGCCCATGTACTGTGATGTGGTTTAACAAGCTAGGAAATCTACACATCCTCTCTCTCTGTATTAGCCAACCACAAACTGGAAGCTGTTACCATTTCCGGAATTCTCCCATCCAGCATTACCATCTGACAACCTCATATTTGGTAATTAGTGGCTTCCTAAAGTTGACTGAGATTGAACAGAGCTACCAAACAACTTTACTAACCCCATCTAGAAAAAACGTGAAAACGTATTGTATAGGCTTCTCAGGAGGTTAGAAGGAAGGTGGAGAAAGACAATGCTCTACACAGGCAAGTTTCTGCATGAGAGGTTATATTCCTCTATGAAAAACTAAGGGTAATTCTGTGGAAAAGTCACTCTGTGTTGATCAAAATTAAAAGAAGTAAAAAGTTCAAACCAAAATGTTCTGACAGGAAGACAAAGCCCATATAAGATGGTTTTGGGTTGAGGGTTTTCAGGGTTTTGTTTTGTTGTTTTTTTTTCCCCTAAACATAGGCATGTAGCATCAAACAAGACAGAAAATTATCTTAATAACTCTGAAGTGGTCTAGGTCCTAATGGTTTACACCTGGAAACAATTATGGTAAAAAAACTCAAAATATATATATATATATATATATATATATAAAACCCTGAATTAATAATCTCTCTTCTTTCAGGACATAAGGTAGAATGTAACAGTCTTGGGAGCTCAAAGATGTTGCTCTAAATACACAGAAGAACTCAAATCTTAGTTTACTTCAGCCTTCTTGAAATGCCTTGTAGGAAAGGTTCCATAGGCTTTCCAAGATCGGATGCATCCAAATATTTGGCATTAGAGTCATCATTCTTACTGGTCAAATTCAGAGCAACAGAAGATACTAGAAGGAGCACATCCCATTCCACCACATAAGCATAATTATTTCTTAGTAGAATTCTTTTTTAATGGTTTCATTAAATTTCCAAAGCACTTTAAAAATAATAAATTTACTGCAGCCAAGAAAAAGATCACAATTAAGTATTATGGTTATCAATTTAAAAAAGAAAGTATTTAGAAACTAGGCAAAAAATATCAACATTAGCTGAATAATATTGATGGGTTGCAGTAGAAGTGGTATATTTCACCCCATATACTTCAGACAGGGAGGAAAGAAAAAAGAGAATATTTTAAACTTTTCTGTTTCTTTTCTTTTCCATTCCATACAGACAGTCTTCAATTTATGGACTGCATTTTTACTTTTCTCCTTTTCCTTTCTATGAACACACTGACTGAAAATAAATGCCTGTGTCTCTGCCTCTTCTCTCACCTTTTGTACTGCTGACTTAATAGAAAATGTAATTTGGATATCTGTAGATGTTCACATTTTGAAGTGATAAGCAGATCTTTTTGAATGGTTCTTGACATCCTCTAAGTTTTAAGCATATGTAGTATTTTGAAGCATATCTGGAAAATCTACTGTTGCTATTTTCCTGTCAAAAAAGTGAGAATTGATTCACTTGAAACACATTTCAGGCTATTCCGCCCTGATAAACTCTTCAAGATAGAAGGCACTGCTCTTTCATTGACTTCTACCTGACAGCAACAAACACAAATATCAAGGATAAATAACTGCTTTAACCTGAACAAGGTTCATTAAGACATAACCCATTTTTCAAGGCGAAGATTTAAATCCTTGCTGCAGTTCCCAGCCAAAGCCTTCTCTAGTTAATAAGACATAAATAGCCCTGAACTTGGCTTTGAGTCCTGAGAAGGAAGTGGGATCAAACTGATAGTGCTTCTAAACAGCATTTGCCAAGATATTCAGGCTGCCTTAGGAGAGAGCAGTAGCTGCTAGTGCTCAAATTCTGTTCCCATGGAAGTCAATGGCTAAAACCCTATCTCACTTCAGTCAGGCCCTGAATTTACTCTAAGAGTTCAGTGGAGGTGAAAGAGAGAGACTGGTTTTATGTCAATCAAGCCTGTCAATATTGTTGGAGTTCCCTCAGGAGATCAGCTTCTCATGCTCTGCTACTTTAGATGGACAGATTGTGCAGACAAACAGCACAGAACTGCCAAAAGGCTGTTAGTATCACCGAAAAGCAATACTGGTAACTTAAATAGCACAAAAACTTCAGGAGGAAGGAGAAGGGGTAACAGTGCCCCCTTCTCGAATCTGGCAGCCTCTAAGAAATGTTCCAGCTCAGGAAGGGAATTTCAATTAAATTGGAGAATTCAACAAAATAAAGCAAACTTCTAACTAATTCTGAATACATAATTTCCGTATTCTTTCATTCATCGGAAGGCAGATACACTTGAGCTTCTACATGTGCAAAAATGTATATATTCATGAGCATGTGCTTCATAAAGGAAGATGAAAGCTGTCATTTGCATTTGGTGAATCTTTTTCATTATTTCAGGTGCTCTGAAACTTTCACTGTCTTAAGAGTTACTGAGAAAAGCCTGTTCCCCACTGTCATATAGCATCATGCGTCCAGCAATGGCAAGAATTACATATACAAAAAGCAGTAACGGGGTATTTTTATGCATTTTGGCTGCTTTTACTACAAATAATTTTGAAGACAGAGTATTTTTAAGCATGCCAGGAAGAGTTTAATCTCTTCTTCTCATTTTTTGCAGCAATGAAAGTAACATTTTCAGTAGACAGCCTAGCAACATGGGCATTGCAAACATTCATGTGGGTCTTTAGCCACCTCTATTTTGTTAATGTGAAGAAAAATAATTAGAAAGTCATTGGTATGACAATGAATGGTCAGTGCACAGTCAATGATCTTTTTCAAAGTATGTTTTAATGAGAAAGTTGCATTAATTTCTTTTTCAGCCTTTGTAAATCCTCCTCCACAACAAGAAACTGTGCACAGTAATAACTGAGTTCACAATTAGACCAAGCATTCATACTGATCAAGCTCTGGTAACTATTTTTATTCTAACTGCCTTCCAAATTTTAAGTATTTTGTTAACATTTTCATGTGCAAATCACACAGAACATCTGATTGAAACACCCATGTAAGAACCAACATCTTTGTCTGCTACATATCAAACATTTGTAATCTTTAAGAAAAACATTATGGTATAATCAAAATAATTTTGTAAGGAGACAGTATTTCACAGGGAGACATGAGAGACACAAAAGCTGTAGAGCACGGCAGGACACAGTAAGTTTAAGTTTTGATTCTATATCTGAGCTCAAATGGATGTACCCAGCAGGACTATGGTATTTACAGAGCCTGCAGAGTTTATTTAAAAAATTAATTTTGCTGTTGTAAGCTTTGAAAATGTACAAGTTCCAGGACCCCTATCAATAGAGCCACTCTCTGCTCTAGTGAGTCCACTGGCTTCTAGGAAAGTTCTGCCACGCAATGCTTTTTCATCCTAAAGTCATAAATAAACAAAACTCAAACTTCAAGGAACATTATAAAACAAAACCATAGCTATTCTGCTCTTGGGAAATGAAGATGAAGAATTACAAAAGACGGTACATGACAGAAAAGGACATGTAAGGACAAAGTGTTAGCTGAGTAAGGGAACTATAAATAATGTGGCAAATAAGCACTTCATCCTATCCCGCATGGAGTTGTTAAAGGCCAGAGCAATAGATTTTGTCCCAGAAGTCCATGATACAGGATGTGACGTCACAGGGCAGACCCTAATGTATAGAAGAGTTAGCTTTCAAAAAAGGTCAAGCCATATACAGCATATGCCATAGAATTATATAATATCCTGATTTGGAAGGGACCCACTAGGATCATCAAAGTCCAGCTCCTGGTCCTGCACAGAAAAGCCCCAAGAGTCCCACCATGTAATTCTTCAAATGCGTCTTGAACTCTGTCAGGCTTGGTCCTGTGACCACTTCCCTGAGGAGCTTGTTCCAGTGCCCAAACAGCCCTAGGGTGAAAAATCCTTTCCTAATACCGAGCCCAGACCTCCCCTGACTCAGCTTCAGGCCATTCCCTTGGGTCCTGTCACTGGTCACTACAGAGAGCTCAGTGCCTGCCCCTCCTCTTCCCCTCACAAGGAAGTTGTAACTGCAATGAGGTCTCCCCTCAGTCTCATCTTCTCCAGGCTGAACAGACCAAGTGACCTCAGCCACTCCTCATTCAGCTTCCCCTACAGGCCCTTCACCATCTTTGTAGATTTATCCAGTATTTTACAGTTAAACTGAACTACATGATATTAAGTGGATTTGTACAGATGATTATGAAAGCAAAACAATGAGTTACCATTGCATTTTAGTTTCTATAACACATTACTTTCACAATATAATTATAGAAATTGGGGGAACAGCTAATAGAAAAGGACACCAAAATGAAAAAATATGCAGCAAACATCTGTTTGGGTATGCAAGAAAAAGAAAGTGATTTACTTCTGATAATCTGTATCACAGCTTAAGTAATTATCTCTTGTTCACCTCTTCGTCTTAAGAAATGGGAAGCAATCCTTTCATCTTTTTGTATAATAATTATTTCTAAAGTGCAAGAACGTATTAGAAAAGAAAAATAAATCTCAGAAGAGAAAAAATGTGTAAAGCACAAAGTTAGGACTTCTATCCTGTGAAACAGAAATTACTTAGAGCAGGTGGAACAGGTAACCATATGTGTATGTTGGAGAAACAGCATGCCAACTTGGAAGTGCGGTCCAGATCTTGTTGCAATCAATCTAAACACTCAAGCTACTACATGGAAAACTTCTGCTTAATCATATTGTTGCCGAAATGTCCATAAATATTTGTTAGAGCAGACCAGAAACTGGAGTCGCCTTTCTATGAGAAACTGCAACATTCATTTTACAGTCTGGTTTTTTTAAAAAAAAACTACTTTCCTTTTTAAATTTTCAACAGAAGAGCGGACTGGGAGTGCCTGATTCAGGCCTATTTAAGTTCTCCATTCCAATCTGCTGATAAGGAGGAACTGTTGTAAAGGTTATAGAAACAGATGCTTCAACATGGTATGGAAAGTTAAATCAATCAAAATAGCAAAACTGAGATGTAGTATTAAAATTATGCTGAAATGTTGTAATATGATGGTCTATTTTTATTTTACCAAACTCCATTTCTCAAACAACTCTAGTGCTGTTCTCTGCTGGAGAGAACAAATGTATGGTGAGCAAATCCAGAACAGAATTAAGAATTTTATTAATTAACTTTATTAACTTTTAAATAATTACAAAATATGCTGCACTTTAACATTGGATTCTGCCTTTATTTTAAACAAAAGGCCTGAATCAGAGCTCACAGAAACAAGACATTCTCACTGAATCCAAAGCCACTCCAGTGAACCCAAATTTAAATTTGAAGTAAGCGTGAGCAAGAGCAGACTCAGGCCCATGAGTTTTGCCAGAGAAATCAGCTTCTTCAAACTTGATGATACAGCAAAGTTCTGCCCTACCGGAGGTCCCCAGCGTAATGCTGAAAAATACCAGCTGTAGTTCATCCTTCGTACCCAGTGCTGTGACAGCTCTTCACAACCTTTAACCACTGGGTGAAAAGGAAGTGGAAGGAGTGATTTATTTTGCAGTTGTAAAATTTCTCCAAGAGCCTTTCCAGCAAAAGAGTAGATCCTCTTACTGAATGACTGTGCAACCAAACCAACTAAACATGTGCATTGCTTTGCAGAAATCATTTCACACACCTATGCTTAGACCCAGTGGTTTTTTTCTATGACTGTCAGACAGGATCTGTCACAAACTGAAAGTTAGGGCACATTCTTTTAATGTGCCAATTCTAACTGGAAAACATGGAATTCAGCTGGGTTAATATCTCCTCCAAAAACCACTTTGATAGACTCCCTTGGATTCATGCCTCATTGGAAAAGCCATCTACAAAAGAAGTGAGACAATATCGTGTTTTGAGTGGAGCATTTGTTACAAGTCATTGAAATCGCTTCACATATCTGGGAGATATATAATAAATAAGTATTGAACTTTAAATTTATGTTAAATAAGGAGAGCCTCTCACTTGCTCAATCATCATTGTTAAAAGGTGAATGCTTAAGGAACCCACCCACCTTCCCCTGTTCGAAGAATTTTTGTGTGGAACTTATGTGTCCCAACTTCCCTGTATTTCTACCTTGCCAGAGTAACTAAGCAAGGCACTGAAGAAAGACGAGTTTATGTAGCTCTTCTGGAAACTATGCAAATAATCAGTAGAATAAAGATTTACGATAATACAATGGTCTCCTATCAAGAGTTTCTTCCCATTGACAAGACCTGACAACTGTGAATGGTTTTTCAAAACAAACCAAACAAAACAACAAAAATTATATTTTTTAATGTTTTTGTATAGATTTTGCAAATACTAATTATTGTCTGGGATTCTGACTTACATGGTTAAAAGGAGAAAAATGAAATAAAACCATAAGGGTCACTTGTACCATTTTTATGCTATCCTCATTCAGCTTCATATGCTTGGGCATATGTTGGCATATGTTGGGCTACATGTTGGGCAGGAGTTGATTCCTCCAAATAAAATGAAAAAAATTCCAAACTTAAAAAACATTCTTCTAATAATCATTTTAAAACCTTTCATTTTTTTCATTGTGAATTTCTAGACCATGCATGATTTGCCACACAGACACACATTTCTGCTGGGTGTCACAAGGAACTAAGAGAGATCAGGCAAACAATATCCAATCCAAGATCCCAAGATCCAGTGAAGTTGATGAGAACACTTTCAATATCTTCAATAGGTTGGCTCCTAGCCTATGACTTCAACTGGAAGTAAATATGACAGCAGTTATGCTGGAATATATCTTACAAACTTTGTTTTTGGTGTTTTATTTGGTCTTTAAACTAAAAGCTGCAATCCCTTCACATTACCAAAATGCAAAGAGAGTGGAAACAATGGCTAGACTGTCATCAGAACCAGTTTTCAGGAAAAAAAAGTTACACAGTGAGGGTTTGCTGTCTTACTCTGTTGCTCCTCATCCCAGAGAAGCACTGATGCTGAAAATTCATACACTAAGGCAGTGAACTAGAGGAGAGATACGTTTTTGAAGGGGTAGCACCTTGACTTTAGTGTATGTAGTCCATACTGGTGCTCCTGAACTGACTGTGGTTGATACATCAGCTGTGTGGGGTCCCAGGATTCCAGTCCGCAGGTAGAAGCTCACTGAGGAAACCTGACCCTCTAAATGTGAATCCAAAACCACTCTTTAAATCCCCCTCTGAGACTGCCCTGTGAGCTTTTAGGAAGATTGTACTTCATATACCCTTCTTCTCCTCTCCCATCTCATAAGTTGCTTTGGTTGGATGAAAATGGAGATCTTGTATTTCTTACTGTTCAATTATCAAGGAACAGCAACAGAGTCGGCTTCATCTGAAAGGCCGAGCGATTTTTCAATGATCTCATGTACCGTAATTTATAATGGAAAATCAGGTACAAATAGTGTGAGATGCTTTCTAGTTCCTCTCTAATGGAAATAAAATGAATCCCTGGTAATGGGTGACCCTACTTGCTTCTGTGGTCACCCATTTTACTTTTTAGTGTTCTCTTTAGTAGTCTCAGGAGAAAAGAACAAATGCAAAGCTTTTATCCAAAGCTGCTTCTCAAAACAATAGCTCTATGCTTCTGCTATAAAATCTATTTTTACTATTCTCATAAACAAATATTATTGATCACAGAGACTTTGCTATTCCCACTGAGAAAAAATTACTTGCACTGACAGTCCAGAGATAAAATTATTAGAATTTATACACTACAAAGAATTAATCCTGGTTCTGTTCATAAAAGGTTATTTCATGTAGCTGTTTAAGCTTTACCCTAATATCTAGTATGGAATCTATTTATTTTAAATTTAATTTTACTATATTCTGTATTAGTTTTTATTTTGGTATTTATTACCATCACATATTCCTGTATGACACTGCTAGAACTAACACTAGAGAGAAAAAAACTCTTCAAACATGTTTTCAATATAAATAAATAAACCAGGACAAATGTCTCCTGTCAATACAATGATTTCTTTCCAACAGCGTAATGATAATTGCTGTAGATACACATTTATTTTTTTATAATCGAGGTTGAGTTTTGGCATTCCCTGCTTACACTCCAACACATGTATACTATTAATGTCCAGAACAGCTTATGCAACCCAGGGTTATACTGCATGAGAAGCTTCAGTTCTGACCATTAGCTTATTTAATTCACATGCGCGTGTTCTAATAATACTTTGTTTTTCCCCAGTTAGGGAAAGACACATTTGTTGTGTCTTTGTGAATGGCCACTGCAATAAGAAAAGTGGCCATGTGTATAATGCTAGCATTATCTGCAGCTCTACTCACAGCCTGTTAAAGAGTAGTCCTAGAAAATATATGCAATCAAAAAATAATTGGTTTGGGTAAAAATGTCCTGTGTGTGGTCAAAGTAGTAACATGACCTTCTTGATATCAGAGTTGAAACAATCTATTCCTAAAAGCACTGATTACTGTGGAAGCATGAAATATTCCTTTGTAAATGTAAAAATAAAGTTAATTTTTAACAAGCTATCAATTTGTAAAAAGTTTAAAAATATTCAGGAATATTCAGACCTTTTTTCTCAGACTGCCTAGTGAAAATCCTTTTATTTAAATCTGTTCTAATTAACACACATTCTAATAACAACAGCTGGGTGCACCAGCAAAAACTCCAACCACTGATAATCTAAAGCTCAGCTGTATAATTTTGCCATTAGTCTGAGAAAGAAAGAAAATCTGAAGTGATTTTTTTAAAAATTATTGTCCTTCTTTCATTGTTTTCTTCTGCATTCACTGAAAGTTATAATGTGTATGCCCTAAAATGAGTGAGTTTGCTAGGAGCTAACAGATAGCATTACCAACTTTCTCATTTCAATGCAGGAATAACTTTAAAAAGTGGATTTGACCCTGACTGTGACAAAACCAGG
Organism: Oriolus oriolus; assembly: GCA_013400235.1. Lineage (NCBI taxonomy): Eukaryota > Metazoa > Chordata > Aves > Passeriformes > Corvidae > Oriolus > Oriolus oriolus. The sequence continues at coordinate 62,248 of VXBT01009539.1, read as the reverse complement.
GTTGGGTATAGGTTCCAAAGCAGAAAGCTTTTACAAAACAGTGACTGAGTGATTCTTAAAGACAGAACTTCATTTTGCTGTGGTAGAGAATAACCAAGTCACTCTAAACCCCTTGGACAGAATAATTTGTGTACCACAAAACCTCACTGTGTACTCTCACCATCTCCTGGAAATGGGCCCAAAGGGAGGAAGGGAATACTTTGGAAACAATACGTAAGTAAGGATGCTGATACCCCTTACCTTTTTCTCCCCAGAAGAAGGGGCGAGCAGCAGCTCAGAACAAGGACTGCAGACTGTACAGCACCCAAGGGACACGCCAATACCCCCTGCAGTCTGATGCACTGGCTGCTCCTTGTGGCAACTTCCAAGCCCTGAGTCTGAAAGACACTTTTTTTGGGTAGTAACTGTGCTGAATGGCTACTGCTCCCCTCAGCAAGTACCTGAAGGTAGGGAGCAAATGTGGCACAGGCACTTACGTGCTAGGAAAGGAAGATAAGACCTTGGAAGAAAAAGCTCAGTAACTCCCATTTCCTTGAAGGGCAAGAAGGCAGAAAGGCCCTGTAGCACACGACCACCTGGAGCTCCTGCCAGGACACGGAGGCTTTGCACCAGCTTGAAGTAAGCCTCTGCCTTCAAGGCACAATTGTACCTGTGGTTTCCATGACAGAAAACTGCACAGTGGATTCACTGGGAATTTTCCACTAAGTCACCTATTTATGATGACACTTTATCCAAGGGAAAGACAAAAAAGTGAAATTATAATCTTTTCCCAAGACAATGGAAGATCTTACTCATACTTCTTAGCTCTTTTCAAAATGTGTTGATGATATCAACACTAAATCTAATGTGCTATGACATAAGGAAAATTCCATCCCTTGCAGCTTAAAAATCTTTTATTATCATCTGAGACAATATCCTAGAATATTAAACAGATAACACTAAACCCTTCTGAAATTTTCAGTTGCAGAGCTCTCAGCTGAGGGTAGACAAGGAAGCAAACTTACATATTAGAGACTGAGTGATAGACTAATCTTTAACGCTGTAACACATGTCTCAGAGATTGTATAAAGGTCATACTAGATCCTACTTTGCCACGGCCCCAAACATTACATAAAGAGTAGGATTCAATGCTGAGATTGGCAAAGTAAAAACTCAGCCCTCTACTCTTTCAGTTAAAAATACGAGAATAACCAGAACAGGAGAGAGCCAAGCACAACAAAGAAGAATAGGTGAAAAAGGAAAAAAAGGTATAGAAACACACAAAGAAAACCACTTTAAGAAAATGAACGGAAAAACAGGAAAAGAAGGGAGAGGAATGTTTCTGAATTGCGGTTGAAAATGTTCTAGCTTCACAGAAAAGCAAATGCAACTCATGTCTTCCATTTCTAGATGACAACAGGGGCCTTCACAAAGACTGCAGCAAAAAGAAAATTCTAACTGAAATGGCTGCTTAAATGTCACTGCCTGGAGCAAACAGAATGACACAAGTTTATAAAAGATGCAGTTTTATCTGAAAACAGAAAAGTTCCTCTGTTGCCTTGTGAGGAACCCACTAAGGCTGTGGATGGTCTCAGGGCAATTGTTTGGCATCAAATCACTAAAGGAGCTGGGGGAGACTACTGAGCCTCCTCTACAAAAAAATACCAAGGCTCTGTTATCAAAGTAAATTCAAAAGCTTATCTCAAAAGTCTATAGATGAGCCAACACTTAACACACCACAGAAGATAAAATTAGAGATGACTATGTGAAAGATGAAAAAGCAAGGACCTCACTTCCAGATAAATTACATTATGAGAAATAGTAATAGTCACTTACACCAAAACCTATCATTATTTAATGTTTTGTCCCCATTTGAATGGGATCCTTCTTTGGTTTACAGGCACATGGATGCAACTATGCTGGCATGATGAGTCTGTGTGCAGCTCTATTCAAAGCATGATTGCAACTCAACAGCAGTACCAAAGTCTGGTCTGACAAAAGCAGTTTCCAGCTGATGTGAAACAGCAATTTTCTGCACAGCAAATTATTTCATGAATCAGCCAGCAGGGAGTGACAACATTCTGCTGCCAGTGACTAAGTGTATGACCTCTGGGTTGTAATATCCACCAGCTTAAGAAGAGTTCATTGCAAACATGAGCGTATTCTTCACTCTACTGTTAAGAGATGCTAATCTGGCTCTCAGTTTCCTTTCTTTCTTCTTCTTTTTTTCTTTTTTCCTTTTTGCCAGCTTTATTGCTTACAATGTAGTATTTCCCTGGAGACAGAGAACAAAGTCTAGAACAGGTTGCTAATAAAACTTGAAGACAACACAGCAGAGTAAGAATTAAAGGGCAACAACTTTTCTACTGTGAGGAATGTGACAGGCCTAGCAGAGACCTTGTGGCTTTCTCCTGTCGTGAAAAGGCAGGTTAGTACCGAACCTTGCAACCTGGTGAGAGACAAGCAAACTGAAGTAAGAGGGGAAAAAAACCTTTTTGAGAATGCTTTCTGATACAGAACCAGAGACAGAGGAAAAAGCACAGTGCTGAGTATGGTCAGAAGAGGGACAAGGAGTTTTAAATGAAAGCTGAGGTAAAGACTGAGTAAAGGAAATATGAATACTACCCAAATTATTAAATGTTCTCCAAATATTTCCTCTAGGATCTGCACACAAATAAAATTTCCATCTAATCTACCAAAACAGACTGATGTCAGTACTAATGCCACTGAATTAACACAACAGTAGAATACTGTACTGCCTTATGTGACTTGATTGTAACAATAAACTGTAGAAAGTGCTTTTATACCCTTAATAGAAGTGTTGAGGAGAGGAAAAATGGAACCCTAGATTTCATTCAGCATTGGGATTCTGTTTGATTGTTGATCCTAAAAGGAGTTACAACCAATGGCTAAGAGAGCTGCCATTGAGCCACATTTGTTATTCCTCTGCAGTGCAGTTCTGCTTCTTGGGTTGTTACCAGTGGGGAGAACAAAGTCTCAGGCTCTAAAGTTCAGCTCTGAATTGAGAAAGACAAGCTTCTAATACTGATAACCAGTGACTCTTAGACTATACGGCGAGGGTGGAGGAAGCAGCATGGACTTGGTGGTGGAGCAGGAGATGGAAAATATAAGATTTCTTTGTCTCCACCTCTGTCTGAGGTGCCCTCAGAACTGGACTACTTGGACATGTGCCATATGATTAATGTGGATCTATCAAATTGTGTGTTCAGAGGGACAGAGTCATATGAGATTTCCTGGAAACTTACTGGTGGGCTGCATGGTATGTGCATGGGGATTTTTACTAGTCTGGACAGAATACATTACCTGGATTGAAATACAACACCTGTAACATCAGATGCAATCACAGTGACCCAGGCCTCAGCCCAGCCTGTTTGCAACAGACTGCTTTTGCTAGTGGATCAGCAAAGATGAAAGCACATCTAGGCAAAAGCTTTTGCTTTAATGGTGCCTATGTGCTGAACCAGAATAACGTTGCATGTTTGCTCCAGGAAGACTTGCTTTACAATACCAGAAGAAAAATGTATTTATTTGAAATAGTTACCTTAGACCAAATTAGCTTGCTTTTATTATCAGTTTTTAACTGTGTTTACATAGCATATAAAATGAACACAGAATTATTCCTGGTTTAATCCTATATCTCTTATGCCTGCTTTGTAACACCCTTGTAGGAGAGTCTTCTCACACAAGCTGAACTATTCATATTTACATTATGCAACATGTAGTAGCGCTGCAGGATTAGGGTACGAGCATGCCTGTGTAGTTCTCAAGCTGTGTCATGCCATGCTCCTTCAAGGTAACTTCTGCTGCCACTTTTTGCATACTAAATAAGGTGGGGGTTTTTATGGTGCTTTTCACTGACTTAGTTTGCAAACACCTTACAAGCACAAATGATTTCATTCTCCCAGCAGGTAGTGAAGTATTTCCTTTGTTTCACAAAGAGATGAGATGCAGCATGGGCATAACGCAAGTTGTCCAGTGTCACACAGTCACTGAGTACAGATCTCCTGAGTTGCTGTGCAGTATTTACACACAAGTTAACCCTTCTCAAACAGTTCTGTCCAGCTGCTCTATTTTCTCAGCCTCATTTCCCACTTCACTCCACGTCAGGAAAAATCTCTTTCCCCGATCCAAGTTTGCAATGCCACCATCAGCTCACAAAAGTGCTTTATCAGAAGGCAGCCTGACCTACAGTGCTCTTTCAAACTGAGCTTTTAATGATAATAAGGACTGGATGCAATTATAGACACACATATTTCTCTACACATGTTTGTACATAACATATCTATATTATCAGGTATCTGTGGAAGTTATAGAGAACATCAGAGCAGTCAAAGTGCAGTTACCTAAAGCTTCAAACAAACCTGTTTATTCACTGTAATATTTAGCTATTCCAGGCTCACACTCCTATCTATATCCCTAGAGGGCAATGTCACCTAAGAGGTTGTGCTCATATCCCCGTCACCTTGGTATGAAGTCAAAGATGATGCTGTTGCAAGGACAGACAGAAGTTAAGTCTGTACTTAATAAAATTTTCTGTAATTAAATATAGAGTTGTCCCTGTTTATATTCAAGAAGTTTTGAAGCTTGATTTCAAGAACAGCAAGGTACAGTTGATTATCCCAAATTTACCGACCTTCACAAACCACTGGGATTTTCCTAATATGTCCCAATGTCAAACAGTGTAAGGCATAAGTAGACACAATTCAAGACAGTAGGGTCTCAGAGAACACCATGCAGAAAACTAAATCACAAGAGAAACTTGAAGGGAAAACAGAACATTCATTTTCTTCCCGGCATTTACTCTCTTGCTGCTTTACAACTAACATTCTTTCTGCAAAGCCAAGTTTCCTGTTGGCAAGGCCTACATCTATCCCCAGGTCTCACTCCACATTTACTCTCAATATTGTTCAACTTTCATACTGTGGCTCTACCAACTCTGGTGGACACCATTTCAATGGTCTCTTCTTCATGTGTGCAATGAAACCCCTCACTTCAACAACAATGTTCTACCTCTGAACAGGAAATGATGTTTGGATGGGGAAATTTCTCAGCAAAGCTTCTGACAGTGCAACCGTCTTTTAAAATCACAATAATTCCATATAATTGCTTTATTTATGGATTTAGCAGCCTGGATTTAGTCTATGAAATATAAAAATGAAGGCTTCTGTTGTTTGCTTCCTTTTTGTTTTAAATGATTGATAATTATTTCACAAATGTCTTCCCCTGACATTTGATTTGCTAGATAATACACAAACATACAGTTTCTAATGGGTTTTCTGGCCTTTTAACCTAATTTCTTTTCTCATTACTTTTCATTTTATTTCCAGTTCTGATATAAAATCTGTTTTCCAGACGATTTTTGCATGATCTGAAGCTTCCTCACTTTAATAACATACAGAATGATATTTTAAAACAATGACAAAACCAAGATCAATGATAGCAGAGAAGCAAAATCAAGCCATATTTTTAATTTTTCTTTTTCATGTTGAGGTCCTTCACACACATTCTCTTCAAGAAAGTTCCAAAATTATGATGGAAATTAATAATAATTTCGTATATGTTAACCTTTAAAAAATTCTGCTACATGAAAACAGTTAAATGAGGACAAAACAAGAGAGTTCAGCATAAGAACACATGTTTTTCTGTCAAGCTACTAGCTGGCATTGTTACTGTATTGCAAGGATTTATGAGCTAATTATTGATTAGGGAGATCACAGAGATAATCATTACGAAATGAAAATTATATATTTTACATTTTTATAGCACAGAAGAGGAAATAACAGCTAAAACTTCAGGGACATATATGAGTGTGCACAAAACAATGAAAAAATCTGAGTGTTAAGGGAAGAGAAGTAGTAAGAATTCCAGTACACTCACTAATTGCAGTGGCAGTGACTAACAAAGTCCAGTAATTTATTTGCTGTAACAGCATTTACACTCTTTGGAACAAAGCAGATTGTAGCAGCAATTGTTCTGAGTGTACTTTTGGGATTATACTAATTTACTCAAATTTTATCTTTATGGAGAATTACACTGCTTTTTTTAGTTTTCCTCAGCCAATATAAATCTGTTGAAGTCAGCGGGACCTTGTGATTATTGGTCTTACAGCACTCCAGGTCCACCCACCACTCCATTCACAAATGCATGAAAATGCAGGTCATCTTTCTAAAGAAAACTACTTAAAAGTTTAAAGGACAATAGCCTTTTGTATCCTTTGTTGGAATCCTACGTGACTAGGAGGGAGACATAACTTTTTTTCCAGTGAAGATTCTCAATATGCCATCTGTATGTCATCATTCTTTACAAAGACCTACCGAGACTTTCTAGAACTACATTAAACAAATTAAATGCATTTTTGTATTGCTGTACTATTCAAAAGATTGCTCCCATGCTCTAAGACTCGGAACAGCGGATGTCTTCTGAAAGAGAAGTCTAAAGAGAACACATCCAATCTTCTATTTAACCTATTTTTCCCATTCTAAAGACTTTTTTTTTTTTTCCAAGGTGTGGCTCTGGTTAGAAAGGATAACACAATAATGACCTCCAAGCAACAATACCTGTATTGTAAAAATCACAATTTATTCAGATGTCCTTTCCAGTGTAGCCAAAAGAAATAACCTGACATGCTAACAGACAGGTTTCTATTTAAACAAAAAAGAAAAAACAGAAGTCCTTAAGAAACAGCCTCTAAAAACATGTTTTTGATGCTTCTCCTTGAATTCCACTGACAAAAGTAATGAGTGAGGTGACAGGAAACCTGATATTAATTCTGCAAGTTCTAACTAGATGTGCAGGAGATCTAAGCTCAAGGAATAGAACTCGAATGCAGAGCAAATAGGCAATTATTCTGAGCAGAAGGATTCTGTGCCTGATGATGACTTGCCTGTCTCCATTCTCTGGGGTCGGTTCTACAGAGACTGTAATCTTCTATGTTGATGCCTATATTCAATCTTAATGCCTGATACTGAGCGATGGGAAGCTGTAGGGATTCTTGCAAGATTCACTGTTAATAGGTTTAACTCAATTGCCATGTCTGCTGGGATATTTCATAAATACATAACCTGTGCTACGTGATTGGAATAATTAACTAGAATCACGCAGAGCACACATCTTAACATGGCTCTAAAACTTTTGCCATCTTCTGCTTTAGCCACTCAGCTTCCTAAAATAATAAATGCTGGTAAGAGGACACAGAGTGATTTCTCCTCCTTTGCATGCATTCACGGCACACTCACACAGCTCCTGCCTTTAAGGTCTGAGGTTCTGAAGGAAACCAAATTTCAAGAAACAATTTTTTTCCACATGCTGGGATGGCTACAGTTCTTCTCTACTGACCATTCTACAGAATATATTCAAGTTCTACTCGGACAATGAAAATCCCTGTCAGAAAGAAAACTACAGATTTTGTATGAAAAATTTTTGAGAAAGAAAACCCTGCTGCAAATGTGCTTTTCAAGCAGCTTAAAGTTTATCCAGCTGCTTTTTTTTCATTATTAATCTTCTGCTTCTTGGTCCTCTCTTTCCCAAATGCAATGTCTACTATTTTTGTTAGCGTATGACATGCAGGAGGTTTATTTGTCCATAAGGCCCCTCCATACATAATGCAATTGCTATGGCTTCTGACCTATCTGAACTCTATCATTTGAAGTGGACTGCATTCATTTATGTGAATGGACTTCCACGACACAGATCTCAACGATCCACCAGTAGCAACATTCTCAGTGTTTGCCTTTCTTGCATTATTGTATTAAACAAAAGGAGGGAAATGACATAGGGTCCACCCCAAGGGAGGCTGTTTCAATTTACTGTGCCAGGTGTCTGATAGATGATTCAGGCATAGTGACACGATGCATGGCTCCTTCCTCTAAACCTACCTTCTATTTTTCTACAGTCTTCCCAGTTCCTTCAAAATTAAGGAGGCATCCTGAGGAAAATACATGTTCAGAGGTACAGGACTATCACATGATGTAAAGTGTTCCCACTCAGTCCATATGAGAGAATCCCACGGGTTTAATCAGTCTGCTAGTAACAATCTTGCTGCAACATCACTACAATGCAATCTTCATTTCCAATCCCATCAAAACACATGGCTAAAAATTATTTTCTGAAAGCTGGATCTCATCAGATCTTCTCCTAAGAGTTAATGCGGCTTTTTCTGATTATCAACATGAACATGAGAACGTTGGCCCCAGGAACTCCATAAGTTAAGGGTGACAAGCAAGAAGCCAGAAAAATTAAAAAAGGAAAATCATACGATTTAAGTTTTAAGATCAAATTGACAATGGGTTGTGTTTGTTTTTAATAGTCATGCCTAGTTAATTCCCTTCAATTAGTAGTTGTTGAAACTTCAGTTTGAATTAGAAAAAATGGTATTACTAAGTAATTTAACAATGGTTATTACTACTTAAGTCTTTCAGATGCACAGTTCTGCAAGTCCACCAAGCACCATTCTGACTATATTTTCATTACTTGGCAAAAATTGCTGATAAGAGGAATTAATTTACGTAATGTCATCTGTTGTTTCATTTACAATTTGTATTTCAAAAATAAAGTGTGTGTAAGGTAACTTGTATAACAGTTCCACTATTCCTCACCTCCAACAGTTGCCATTTTAATTTTTTCCTCCTTGTTTAGTAACGATGTGAACACAGGACTGAGAATAAGCAAGGAATCAAGAATACAGCCTAGGATATTTGCCAGTACTGGTCTCATTTCCAAAGTACATGCTCTCTGAAATATGCATGCTTCATTTTAGACATAGCCAGAACATAAATGCAGATCTAGATACAATAAAACTTCTCATTTTTGGTGTACCATTAAAATGCATATATTTTACAAAATTCAAAGCATAAAACCAAAAAACTGAGCTATTCATATCAATTCTCTCTTCTGACTCCCTCCTCCATTTCTCCTGAGTGAGATTTTTGAAGATTCTGGGCTCTTTAATACTCTTTCACATGGCAAATTAACAAAACAATCCTTTATCCTTACAACCTGTCTCTGCTGCGTTTCATATCAGCTCTCATTGCATATTCTTCTGATCAAATTCCTTACCAGTCCAGTTTTCCCTATTGCACTGAATGACTCCACATTTGGTGACACTATTTTCCATTACACTTCTTGACTACCTAATTGGTTGACTTGAGTATTACAACACTCAATGAGTCAAAAGTAAAAATCTTGACAAAAAATTTCTTCATGTTTCAATAACCCAAATTACACTCACAGAATAATGCAAGGAAAAAACAGCAGTGAAAAGAAGAAAACCACCCTAAAGGCCTAAATGGACCATTTATTCCTATAATTCCATGGCATAGTGGGCTGAACATCCTGTCATCACCCTTTAGTGCTGAAGTACAAAACTAGAAACAGAAGACACATAAGACAATATTTGGCACTGTTCTCTATGCACAAATTATGTAACTCGTCAGTTTTCTGGTAGTAGATAGATACTTCACAAACAGAGTTTTAAGGATGGATCACCAGGAGAAGAACCATGATAGGGACTTCCAGATGCTTCTGCATTCTAGATGCATACAACACAAACTAAGAGAGAAAGAAAAACAATGTACATTTTACAGGAAAGATGGACAAAGAAAAAGGTGTTGAATTCCAAATGAAAGTTCGTTCAAACTCACATTCAGGACCATTAAAATAGATGACGTTTCATTGTTTGATCACAAGGAAGGAAATTCTTGTGATTTTCGTTCAGGAGAGAAATACTACAAAATCACATCCCTTTGGACAGAAAAACAAATACTTTGGAATAAAATAAAATACTGTACTTTTGTCTGGTTCCAAGTTTTCTGTTTGTTTTCAAATTTTCTGTCTTTGTTACAAGTTTTCTTTGTTATTTCAACTTAAAAGTTTCCTTCCCATTTTTAGAGAAAAAAAATCAGCACTTCTTTTAGAGGCTGGCAAGTCTTCCTGAGTTCTGCAACTACTGCCCTTGTCTAGAGATATTTAACTTTGACTTCAACTTCTCCTGCTTTGAGTGACAAAACGAAAATTAGATCAAAGTAGCTGGAGTTCAGCATTGTTGCTGTTGACACTCTCTTTGTGAATTCTTTCTCTTACCATTTTCACCCAAGATAGTTCTTTTACTTGTTCCCATTTTTTTTCATCAAAACATTTCACTTTCATGTATCTGCAATACATTGTGCTGTACAGATTTTGGATATTGAAAACACCGAATCTGTGTTTTAACTGACCATATGAAATTCAAAAAAATAAGTTATGAAACATTTTACAAAATGTTTTTTCCATTCTTTTGGCCCTTTGGGACTAACTTTAATTTAAAAGTTGAACAAAGAACTATTTGCTATCCCTCTGGAAACAACAAAAACAAAGTTAGTACACACATTCATTGCACACACTTAAATCCCACATTTATGTATCTGAACACCACCAAAATTCAGAATGACTCAGTAGTAAGCTACTAGTGTCACATCTGTATAGAAAGAATCACAGAAATAAGAAAAGCCTCAGTATGTGATTATTCAATTATCATTAAAAGTGGTGGTAGTAGTGTGTGCACACTGCCTTGAAAAATACCAATACAATATCCATGCCACATAGCCTACACTCTAAATTAGGGACACAATATAATGAGAAACACATAGAACCTTTGAATAGCACATTTGCACATAAATTAATTGAAAATAACACATATTCCACATAAACACTTCTTGGTCTTTTTTTTGTTAACTCCTCTAAACTGACACATCTTACCGCACTACAGCACGACTGCTACGTTTGTGAAGATATTAACACCAAAAAAGTCTATGCAGGTCTTTATTTCTGTCTGTAGCATGCGTTTGAGAACTGCAAAAGAACAGTGAGGCTAGATACAAAATTGTTTGAAGCCCATACATTCAATGTTAGTATTAAAAACTAAGTTTGTTTAAAAACGAGGCCGAGATCTGCTCTTGTCCTTTTCATTTTAAGCCAAGCTGCTAAATACTATTTTGGTTTTCTACTTAAATGATGAAAACTTGCGTATGTTATAATAACCCTGAATATTCCTTTACCTTGCCTTCTGTAAGAGGGTAACCCAGTATTTATTGATTTGACACTGGTAACTGGCACTACCTACAGGTACAGCATCTGGTGAATCAATCACTATTACCACAGTGGCACATTACAACTCAGCCCAAGGTTTTTGTGTTCACAGCACTAAGTAAAGAAAGTCTATTACAGATAAATAACCAACTTCAAGCCAAGCATGCTGTGTTATCACATGTTTTGTTATAACTTGTGATACCAGACTTCGCTCAGTGTGCTGATCTTCAAACTTGCTTTCTGAGGGAGGAGATGGGGGAGTTTCATCTCTCAGCCAAAATGAACTGTAAGGGAGAATCATTACATCCAAGTCCATAATAAAAGATTGTGCAATTCCATCCACAGTTCATGTAATTTTTTATATTTTACTGCATTCAGTATTTAGCTTTAACGTTGAACAAGTTACTTTTCTCTCTCACTGACAGGTTAAGACCTTCACAAATCTCTTTTTAAGAGACCTGGCAAAACCTACACTGCTCGTCCTCTTGCTCTCTTGAAGAAAAACACACTTAAACCTCCAGCCCAATACTTACTGTAGGTACAATCAGAGCTCATTTTCTATGAAGTAGAATTCATGGGGGTGGCTTCTCAGAATGATTTGTCTAAGCAACATCTAACATGACAGAGATGGTGGCTATCTGCTTCTGCTGGAGTCTGCCTAAATAAAACAAACTCAGCAGGTTTTACCAGGGACAACTGTTACATTTTTCTCCTAGTAATGTCATGTTTCCTGTGAAGTTTATACACACACTCGCTGGGTAAAAGCTCTGCTTAGGGTACCTGTCCTCTCGCCAGAGGCGGGGTAAATGCAGCACAAGGAACTGAGCACACACAGAGCAAATGGTGGAACCACACCACAAATGAAGAAACACTGATACCAGATCTATGGTTTCTAAGCAAGATCCCCTCATGGTACTGAACTTCTACTTTTCTGGAGGAATTGTTTCACCTTAAAACAGATTTGGGCCTTACAGACCTCTTCATGTGAGCTGCTCCTCTTGAGATTCCTCTATAATCAGTTAAGAGATAAAAGAGCAGACTTGTGACTTGGGACACATAACCAATTTCAGGACAAGATGAAACACGAATTGAAAATGTCTATTTCCTTCCGTTAACTGTGAGAGGAGACCAGGTGATGAAGTGAGATGCAAGCTTCTACATCCAGCTTCTAGTGGCTAATTTCAGGCTCTTGAGCCTGAACATTAGAATTCCTACTTGTAGAAGTGCTCACCAAAATGGAGTGAGATTTCATCTTTTCTAATCTGACTAGCAATACTATAAAAACAACAATATACTTAATATACTGATCATGGTAAAAATATGCAGAAAAGATTTTTAAAAAGACAGTTAAATCATAAAATCAGCTAAGAAAGTAGGCAATAGTACTTTACATATGGAAGTTAGTGATTCTGTTTAAAAATGCAAAATTTCTTGGCTGCTTGTTGATGACATGGCAGGAGTTGATGGCATTGATTTATATCAGTGCAAAGGGCAACTTATGCTGCAGTATTATGTCACTGCTTTACTGTAAACAGAATTCCTACTCCAAAGCCAAAAGGAAAATGGACCTTGATCTTATACATTAAATGTACGTGTGCTTACGTGTTGGTGAGAGTGTGTATCTTTATCAGCTCTCTTTAATATCAAATGAAGCTGCTTATGCACAAGGACGTTCTCTTCTTTGCTTGTGTTATGTTACTGTTAGATTAATTCATCCTTTAGCTTAACAGGTCTTATTTCTGACACAGTGATGGACGAATGTGAATGAGAGGTCAGGGAGAAGGATTCCTCTCAGCCTTCTTTGTTGTGTAAAACAAAAAATGGAACCTAATTATGAAGAATTTGATTAAGACTCCAGTCTCATTTTGCCTTGTCTGTGAAAACTGTCCTCACCATATGGATGGGCGAAAGACAAAAATAATGACAGAAATTACCATCACCCCATTTTCTCTCCCTACAGAACACACTCGTATTTGATCCAAATCCTGGGCTCAGTTATTGTCTTCAGTCCCTTACTTCTCTTAGCCATTCACTTACTGGCATATCACACCAGTCCAGTATAGCACATGCTTTCATTAAGTATGCTGAGAAATGCTGGTCTGGCCTGGAACTCAGAAAGAAACTCAATTTAAAAACAAAATGAATTTAAATGTCTCTGGATATGACACTACTGAAAGAAGCACTGCTGAATCTCTCAATTTATTCCACCAAGAACTTTCAGGTTAATATATTAATATAGTTTTGGTAGGTCTGCAATGCAAGTTTGATTTGTTTCTCCTATAAGTAATTTAAATTTAAATTCCAAAGCTGTAGACATCTGAAGAATGCTTAGGTTCTCTTAATCATGGTAAAACACCATATACAGGGATTAAAAGGAGCCAACAGCCTACAGAGTCTATTTAGAGAAGTAGCCACTTGATAGCATTAAGGTGGGATGAAAAAAGAAAACAAAAAAATTCCTCTTAAAAACTTCCAAATAGATTTTTAGACCCAGCAGGCTTGATTCTAGTGTTTAACCAACACAGCTAATTACATTAAGCATTAGAATTGAGAGAGGAGAAAAAGTGAAGAGACCTCTTTCAGGCAGCATCTGAAGCTGTGTGTCCAGTTCTGGGCTCCTCAGTACAAGAGAGACATGGAGCTCCTGGATCAGGTCCCGTGGAGAGGAACAAAGATGATTAAGGGACAGGAGCATCTCTCTCACAAGGAAAAGCTGAGGGAGCTGGGCCTGTTCAGCCTCGAGAAGAGATGACTCAGAGGGGACCTCATCAATGTCTGCCAGTATCTAAAGGGGGGTGCCAAGAGGATGGAGCCAGGATCTTCTCAGGGGTGCCAAGCAACAGGACAAGAGGCAACAGCCAGAAACTGATGCACAGGAAATTCCACCTAAATATGAGGAAGAACTTCTTTACTGTGGGGATAACCAAGCACTGGAACAGGTTGCCCTGAGAGGGTGAGCAGTGTCCCTCACTGGAGATATTCAAGAACTGCCTGGACTCAATCCTGTGCTCTGGGATGGCCCTGCTCGAGCAGGGAGGGTGGACCAGATGACCCCACTGTGGACCCTTCTGACCTGACCCATTCTGTGGTTCCGTAAAAGCGGTCTTCACATTCACAAGCCTACTCTGACTCTTCTTTGAATTAAAGAAGATGCTGGAGAGGAACCTGTGGCAAACATTCCAGCTGTGGTGGGCAAAGGTTGTGCGCCAACAGCCCTGCTCCATGGAGGACAGGGGTTTTTTTCCTATTTTCACAAAATTTGAACTAAGAGACACAGCTGTGCCCATTGGGACTCTTCTCTCATGTAGGGGGTCTCTGGCCTCCAGCTGTCAGAGGAAGCAATGGGAAAGTGTAACTGTGGGAGTGGAAGGAGATGCTTAACCCTTACAACCCCCAGTAACAATCACCGTATGCAGAACACTCAGCCAAGGAGCACTCCTTGGGGAAAGGGGTAAGCTGGGGTTTTTGAGGTTTGACTTGGGACACTTTTTTACAGTTACATTAGAGTAGTCCACCTTCTCTGTCAACAAGGGAACGTCAGGTGTGCTGGTCTCATCCTGCGTTTTCTTATCTTCACACAGCTGCCTTTCACAACACTGGCCATTCATGTCATGGCAGTTCACAAATTTATGCACAACAGGGTGGTGTCAATAAGAAAAAGTGGCACGTTTTTAAGTGGTCTGTTTTTGTTTTGGAAATTTTATTTTTTTCTGGAAAAGCTAAAAATCCTATTAAAATAACTTGGCTGTCTTTCACTTTCTTTATTAATCAGACTGGCTAGCAAGTGACTTCTTGGTAGCTGAGGAATTCCTGTCTTCCAGGCTTTACTAGTAACACCAATTAACACAGCAGGAAATACAAACATTTCTGCCATGCAAGTGATTATTCCAAGGCAATTGCACTCTGTTGTTCAGGGTGAATAACTCCCAATACCTGAGCAAGTTTCTACTCTCTAGCACTGGGAAAAAAAAAAAGAATTGGAGAAATGTTTTTTCTACCTTTCTCAAGAAAGAAAAACTAAATTCTCAGTGAAACCAAAAAATCCCCAAACTGTATTTTTCAGAATGTGAAAATGTATGTGAGATGTCTATTAGCTTCTATTTAGCGTCTTCCTCACACCAGGGAACTTTATAATAAGAAGCAGCTGAGGAGGAATCAATGTTGGCTTCCATGGATGTTCTGTATTCATAGAGATGGCTCCTGTGATTGATTTGTTGGCAACATGAGATAAAAACAATTTAAATTAAAAAAAAAAAAAAAAAAGAACTTAATGAGACCTAAAGCCTATATGAGAGAAGAGTGAGAGACTAACACTAAAACAAAGAAAAGATTTTTAACAGCTCCTGTAACCTTGCTTTACTAAAATTTTCAGTGCATGGACAAGGACAATGGAAGGAGAATGGCTTCTCCCCTAAATTTGACCTGCTGAGATACAAAAATCAGGTCAAAACACTTGAGGCCTTGCACAGCACGAGAGGATCTATTTGGCTGAAATAATAACAGAGAGATATTTATTTTTTTCCAGTTTGCAAACTAGACAGTCCTATTTTTTTTTCCTATACTTTCTTGTTTCCTATGGGAGACATAATCTACTTGCTCTGTGGCAAAGCCACATCCCTACTTACTCTGTGGCAAAGATAATCCTCCAAGATTCCACAAAGCACTAGTGGGACGATGCAAGAGTACACAGTAGCTTGCAGGTCAATCCAGCACCTGATACTACCTTCAGAATATAGTCCTACCCCAAAGCAATACTTCTCATAACTACTAAAACACATACAGAGTGCCCCTTTCTTCTTCCACACAAAATTTCAGACTGTACTATATACATGTATGCTTCATAGCCACAGGATACCCATTTTAACAAATTGTTTAAACAGGGAGCCTCCACCTGAAGGCAGTAGAGGGGGACCTGAAGCATTCACGGAGGTATTAGATGAATAAAGCTTGAAAATGGTATGAAACCTAAATGACACTGCACATAAATTCAGCTCACTGCCACTCTCCATGTAAAAACCTAACTACATGTTCTGGGTGGGCAATGTTCTGATGCATACTTTCTTTCCAATCAGTACTGTGCATCTCTTATCTGCACCACAGGTCTGTGCTGTATATCCTGACAGTGCCTAGTGCATAGAAATCCTGTTGAGATCAATGAAACTTCTATGCATAGAAGGGGCAGGGAATGAGCAACAGAGATCCCCAAGGTAGATAAGTCTTTAAAATCAAGTTCATGGAAGGTGAGTTTGCCCTGTGTGACTGGTAGCAGATTTATTCCAGGTTTTGTACAATTCACTGAAAGCCAAAGATAGATCTGGGGTTTTACCTGTCACTGCTTTTAAAGGAACACTGAATTAATTTTATTTAGAGGCAGATCATGTGGCTCTGTACACTGACCAACAAAGAGAAGTGACTATGACATCCAGCACAGACACAAAGTCAGTGTATAGATGCACTGAAGTGTAAAAATTCCAAATTGAGTGGGGTTCTCAAGCCTAACGTATAGCTGTGCACTTAGTCTGAAGTGCTTTGGGCAGAAAAGAATCAAGATATAACACTTAGGCTTAACAGCAGAGCACTTACTCTTGTCTTTTGTCTCCTGGTGGTGGTTAAGTGGCAGAACAGAGCTGGTTATAATGCAAAGTGCTTTCATCTATGCAGGATTATGCCCGTCTCTCTTCCTCACAGTTTCCATTTGTGTGCTTTTCAGGATCATGTATATTTTCCCAACACAAGACAGAATTACGGGGGAAACTGAGCTCTCATAAGGATTCATACCTTACCATCACTGAGCCCATCCTAGTATTTCACACAGATTTCCCGGGATCATAGCTGCTGTAAAACACAGCAGACTCTGAAGGACACCAAGATTTTAGGACAACAGCTGACAACACCACCAGAACACAGAGCAGAAAGTTTGCTTTAATGATCATCTGTTCATGTGTTTCATTTTGTCTCAAAGCTTTGCAGTTAGATAAATGTCTTTTTTCTTCATCTGAGTTAGAACATTCCAACGCAACATCACAGCCTCTGCAGCTCACCCATTGTAACTCATCACTGTAATCAAAATGTTAACGTGAATGACCCAGAAAGCATGCAATCACTCACCATCGACACAAAACTACTTCTGTAAAGCCACATGGGCTTATGAGGCACAAAAGAGCTTTTTGCTGTGAAGGACAGATATTTCAGCAAACACGCTCTGCTAAACATCCACCTACAAAAGTTAAAGCTCTTCATCACACAGTTCTGATCATACAAGTATTCCCTAAGTAAAAAATAATATGCACTTGTGTTTTAATCTCTGCAGCATGTTTCCATAAATTGTTAGTCCATTCCACTGCAGTGTACATCCACTCAGCTCTATTCTTTTTTCCTTAATTTTATGATTTAGCACATTCTTTACACTTTTAAGAACTTTTTTTTTTAAATAATGCAATCTTCTCCCTCCAGAATGAGGAATCATTGCCTGTTCTGTGCATGATGAAGTACACAAGCTGCCATCCACTACAGGGCCTCCTCTGCTCCCAGTTCAGTTTCAACAGAGTGAAACCAGTTTGCAACTGCTCCAGCAGTCCACTAAATCCCACAAATAATCACGTGCTGCTGAAACTTAGAACACATACCAACCAATCATCGCAAATAAATGCATTGGCTTGTGCTGTATTTCTATCCCATCCAGGTTATTAGCACAGCAAGCCAGCACTTCATCATTTGAGCATACAATGGATGAAAAATGGAAACCTGGAACTCCCAGCACAGCATGGCATGGGGCCCTTCCTTGTGTCACCCTCTGGAGTATTAGGAGATATTTCAAGAAAAATTTCAAGCCTCAAATCCTTGTATAGAAGAACGCATCGTTGTACTCAGAGCAGAGACAGCTTTCCTCACTTATGGATGCCCACCTCAGCTGATGCATGCCCATGAACAGTTATGGAGGCTACAAAAGGTGGTTGTATCTCCCATAACTCCCCACCCTGCACAGAGACTGAGGAGTCATTAGTCTTAAGAACACAATCACGGAATCATGGAATGATCTGGGGTGGAAGGCACCTTAAAGATCATCCAAATCCAACTCCCCTGCTGTGGCCAGGGACGCCTTTCAATAGGTGCTCAAAGCCCCATCCAACCTGGCCTTGAACACTTAATGATTCATCTGAGGATACATCTGGTTATGACTGCTATGCAAACTTTGTGAATTCAATTCCTGACTTTGGCAGCACAATTTATTTACATGCAGATGATGAAAAATCAGCTCAAAAATGTAATACAAAACAATAAATCATATATTCAGATATAGCTGTCTGCCGCAAATGAAAACACACCAATAGAAATCAGTGAAATATATTTTCAGCAGAAATGCTCCAAAACATAGGGCCCAACCATTTACACTAAAATCAGTTCTCACTAATCCCAAGATCTATACTCTGTTTTGAGGGCCAGTCAGTAGAGATTAGAAGGATTACAAACATATGTTCTGGTCTCAAAATTAAGACTCAGGTATAGAAAGCTGGAGATCTGGGCTCTGTTTCTTTCTAGGCCTCTGAGACTCATACACTGCACAGGAAGAGCAGGAGTCTTTGGAAGGTGAAGTCAACTCATCTGAGCAGGATGCTTTTCGGTAAAAGAGGTATCAAGCACTCCAAAACATCACCTCACTGTGATTTCCCAAGTTTTACTGGGGAAACTGGGATGTTTTCCTCATATACAGGAACTGAATAAAGCTAAAATAACAGGTATTTGGAAAACATTACTTTGAATACTGCTGACAGAAACCAGATTTCTTAATCTGTTGAGAAGATCTGACAGAAGGAAGAAGATAGCATCCCTGTGCTGGCCCTAAATATGAACAACTTTGTATCCTGAGGCACGATGAAAGAAAGGGGCAGCTATAGTCATTCTTTGCCAGTCCGCGGTGGCGCCATCAGCCACTGAATCTATCACCAGTAACAGACAGATTTTCATAGTTCCACCCTGCAAAACCACTTAAATGAAGATTAGCTTTTTAAAAATGCCCTGTCCCTTCTAACACCCATGCTGGCATTTAAGACTGAACACTTTAAGGATCTGAAACACTGGATGTTCTATCTTTAATGAGCATCACAGAAGCTCAAACCATTAAAATCCACTCACCAATGATCACCTAGAAGAAGAGAATATCCTTCAAAGTCATGCAAAATTTTCAACATAAAGCATTGACTTCTTTGCACCATCTTTGAGGGTATCTAAAATGCAATTTCTTTACATTGCATGAACAAGATCTTCAGCAATTTAGTGAGAGAAGCATGTGTGCACTTTGTTTTACTTTACTCTCTTTGCCAACCTTCCCCTCCAAATATATAACCCGGTCCAAAGGATGATTAAATACATAATGGGATGAGGCATAATGTGACATCTTACTGAAAGATAAGAGGGCAAGCACAAGTATTTAAACTTTTCTTCTAGCTTGTGAGAGATAAAGCAAGCACCATTATGTAGAATAGGCTTCATGTTACTTTAAATATCCTGTACAACTCCTATAAAGCTTTTGTGTAAAATCCTTCCCTGCATATGTAGAAATGAATCATATCACATTATAGCTTGCTATGCATTCTTCCCTGAGCACACTATGTTTTAAATTGCAAAATCCATTTTTATTTTCTTTTTCATTTGTCACCTCACCACTGGAAGGAAGGTTTCCTGGAGCATATTCCATTGCATGCCTGACAATATCAAGTCTGTCTTCGATATATTAGTATAAAAAATGGAGGATAAATGATTACATTTACATGAGGTCAATGAGCAAGTACAGGAGATAGGAAGCCTACATGATTCATTGTATCTTCTGCTACAAAATTCTGAGACCTTTTGATGACAATACAGATACAATAAGTAAGCACTTAGCAGAGAAAGAACTCATTTTTTTAGTATTCTGATAATTTTCAGATAAATTGGATAAATAAATCTGATATGAATATGTCTTCTTTTATTATTTGTCATCTCACAATACAGAAATGTACCACACAGTGTTAGCATCTCCTAGTCCTTAATGTAACTCAGCCATTTGGAGATGAGGCACTGATAGAATTTCTCTCTGAGACATTATGCTTTTTAATTCTGAATTAGTACACCATTCCAATCAATGTATACATTCACAACATGCTTATGCAATAAAGCTTTAAAACTGGTGCTAGCATGTTACAATGCTTTGTCATGCATGTGCTCTTGAAAAAAAAAAAAGTAAAAGAGTAACATACTTGTAAAACATGCATAAAGCAGAAAGGCTGAGCATGCTCCGCAGGGCTGAAACACTTTTCAGAGGACTAAGGGAAAATCCGTAAATATTTAACATTGCTACCAGCAGAGGGATTAACAGAGTAGAGCTCTTCGATCAATACCTGCAGCATCATGTCTTATTTCCAGCGGGCATGAACAGCAAAATGCTATTTATTGACTAAAGCATGCTACACATCATTGAAGTTTAATAAAAGGGGACATGAAATTCTCTCTTGACTGGAGTAAGCCACTGACATGACCATAGCCTAATCAACCATTTCTTGCACTGCAGTAGCAGTTGATGGTTCGCAGACTTATTTTTCTGGGAGCTTTCCAAGACATAGACAAATCCAGTCTCTGACATCAAGAGATTAAAATATTAGATAGTTTAAGATGAAATTAAATAAAGCTGGTGCAACAGAACAAATGGAAGTATGAGTAGAGAGAGGGCAAAAAGCATAAAATCACTTGGGTTCATAGACTAATTAGGACTTCAATTAGGAGTTCAGAATAAGAAACACTTTTGGTTTAGTTTTCTAGCTTATAAAAATAATAAGAAAGAGTTTTGGCAGCTTTTGTCCCAATTTCATTGTATGCAGTGCTATGCAAGCCAAAAAGGAACAGCAAAATGAACACAGCTGCCAGGCAGAAGAGAGTTCTTGCTGGGGCAAACGAGAAATGGCCCGATCAGACCGATGCCCCATCTGCCACAGACACTGCTCCATATCAAATGCATACAAGGAAAATTCAAGGAAGCAAACTGTAGACATCTGTGAAACAAATGAACGGTAAGAAAACATTATTTGCCCTGTCATCCTGAGTCTCTTAAAATATATTGCAGGATTCTCACTCATTAATCTCACGGGGATACATATGAAATTACCTAACGCTACTTGGGAAAAAATCAACCTGTGAACCTAACTCTGCTCTTTCAAATTTCACTTGCTTCCAAGAGTTGAAACACCTTGAAACAAATGGTATGGTCCCCACCCTTAATCCAAAACCCTGCTGCACATAGAACTGCCAAGGAAAAGGACAAACAAGGAATTTCACATCAGTCATTCATAACACTAAGACCTTCTGAAGATAAATTATTGTAGTCCACTGTCCTCCAAGTCTGTTCCCAATCTCCACCCTTTCTGTTGCTGTAGCACGCGATGTTTGTCCTTATGATAAAGCTTAGAGTAGATAACACACCAGATAAAACCCATAACAATACAAGTGCATTAGTCTAAAGTCCAGGAACATATACCCCTACAGAGGCAACCCAGAGCACAGATTTAGAGTCCACATGAAACTCTTTTCCTCTTGATGTTGAACACGGATGTATTAATCTCACAACAGTCAGCACCTGAAAATTGTGCTTGCCTGCTTCTGAAGAGACCAAACTCTCACTTAGGTGTGAGGAGATGCCTTCCAGTGCACAGGAGTTCAGCTGCCTCCAGACCCATCACCTCTCAGGGCTGAGCTCATTTCCCATAGATCATAACCTATATTTGACACTGCTGAATCTAAACCTGTGCTGCTTATATGGAACTAGGTAATCAGAATAAAATGAAATAACTTTTCCTCAGAAGGGAACTCTCTCAATTTTCCTTTCACAGCTGCACTTTCTGTAACTCAGTTTCAAGGAAACCAAAGTGACTGAATGCACCTGACTTAATCTTTTTAAAGGGCTCATATATGGCTTTCAATCTCTTCTTCGCTGACTGACGTTGTGTCACATCCAGGAAGCAAAGAGAAGTTTCCCTTGTAAACTCTGAATAAACTTTTCCAGTAAGTGTATTTCAACCCTTATTTCTAAGAAGGAGAAAGGTTATTCGAGTAGACAATTTCTACTTCTGAATTTCATTTAGCATATATCTCTCATGAGGTTTCTAAGTGGTACATGTCAAAAGCTAAATGTGAAATTCCAAAGAAATCATAAACCACTTACCTAAAAAGTCATTTATTGCCAAAGAGTGATTCTGGAAGATAAATCCTTAAATGACCACTTTTATATTTTCTTCTTTTCAAATATGGTCCTACTTTCCCTGACAAAGCATTTTGAGTCCTCTTATGCAGTTATAAGCTTTTAAGGTTCTTCAAGTGTTATGATAACACTTTACGATTGCTTTTAACAATCACACATAATCCTAAAAACTATGAGGGATTTCAGAGAACAAATTTCAGCAGCCACTGAAATAAGAAGTCACCAACTTCAAAAGGTCACCACCTCAAGCTACCAGACTGACTTGTTTTCTACATCTGGTTTAAAAGACACAGTAACTCCGCAATGCTAAAATAAATGAAACCAAATCAAATAGTGTAATGGTTGAAAATACTGACAGAGGGAAAGAAATGATGAACAGAAAAGAAATGAACAGAATAAAAATAAAAATCCTTTTCAGCACTCTAGCCAGCCCACAAGAACTCCTTAGGGCATCTGATGGGTATTTTCTTGGCTGATAGCAGGACTGATGCATAGAATACATTGTGGACATAAATCATGTGAAATGATGAAAAGAGGATTAAGAGAAGAGGATATATGCACTTAAAGAGGAACAAAGACATCATGAGTAAGTGAAAATGTCCGGTAGAAAATTTCTAAAGGCATTGAAGAGGTGAGTCAGAGAGACTCAGAGAAGCAAACAACAGTGTCTGCTGAGGTAGGTGGTTAAATGCAGTCCATAGGTATACATTCAATAGACAAAAGTAAGGAACAGTCATGTTGATGAACCTCCTTGCCATGAAACTCTTTCCTACCTTTTTTCCTTTTCAAATATGAATTGTGTACATAAATGCATGTAAGGAATTTTAATGAGATGTACACTTTAAATGTATTAAAATGAATTATGCAGAAAAGCAGTAGGAGAGCAACAGATGTACAGATCCAAGGGTGACATGCTTAGTTTCACTTGATGAATGTTTGTTTTGTTGCTTTGAAAAATTAATGTGATGAAATATTTAAAGTGAACAAGAAACTTTAAAATTAACTTGGGGGATGGATTACTTCCTTACAAGGACAGAGTTTTATTAAGGAAAATATGCTGCTAGCATTCGAATCAGGACTCTATGAACAACCATTAAAATAAGCTAGATATTTTAGGAATGTCTTACAGACAGTGCAATTTCAAACCATGGTATAACACCTCTTATAGACCATAGAGACCAGAGATTGAAGTCTTCACAGCAAACTTACATGGTGGTGTTTCCAATTTAAAAGGCAGTGATATGATAATCTTTAAAAACTTTTACAGGCTGATAGAAGACCAAGGCTGTCCACTGGTCCAAAAAAATTCTGGATCACTGCCTTTACCTATACCAAATTGAGACAGTAATAATTCTAGAAAGTCCATTAACATTTAATGGTCTTCCTTCCACATACTTAACCAAATGAGGGAATTAGAAAGTTATGAGAATTCCCTCCATCCTGTAATTGTTATTAACAGCGTCTATTTTCTTGTCTAGAGCATGATTTTCTGAAGTTTATACTAATCAGTGAAACTTCCAGTGGTCTTTAAATTTGAAAACCATATTCAGGTATTTAAATTTAGGTACCTACACCAAAAGGACATCTGAAAACCACACAACAGATTCTCTGCCTAGGCTCTTCAGCTTTCATTGGCAGCAGCTATGAGGGCATCACGTATGTCTGCCTGATACCTCAGTGCAGTCTGTACAGCATATAGAGAAAAGCCAGTACCAAGCTTTGATTTCCAAGCCCAAAGACAAATTCCAGAATTTTAAATAAGATTGAGGCTGTAATGCCCAATGGAAAGTGATTGTGAATGAAACAGCAAACTGGAATTATTAATTTTGCCAACAGCACCTCAGGGAATGAGAAAATTTTTAGTGAATTCAAAGAGAAAGCATATTCTTGAGAATATCCAGCCTCTCCTCTATGAGAAAATTTTTCATGAGGCAAGTAAAGGAGAACAGAGGAGGTTATGATGACATAACTTGCATGCCAAGCCTTTGAAATGATAGCCTCATGAGAAATAACATGAATCAAAAGGATTCTTTGATTTTTCCTTTTCAAAATAAGACCCCAAACCCTCACATTGTCCAGTACTATGCTCTTTACCATTTAGAATGGCTGTTAGCCAAGAAACGCAAACTAACCTTGTATGAATGATATGTGTCAAGGTTGCTCTGCAAAAAGAAAAGAACTTTTTGTGGCCTAATAACGTTCCCTGACTCTAATCCATCTATGAAGAGATTGCTACCGATAACAGCACCAGCAGCAGTGGAAAACCTTCCGGGTAAAAATATCTAAACTGCGTAAGATGTGGGAATTGTATTATTTTTGTAACAATTTAACCTCAAGCCTTATCTGTGTATCTGACAGAAACCCTCCCTCTCCCCTGCATCCTGATTCCCTATATACAGGATCAACAAGTAGAACACATTTCCGTGGTGGACTTTACCAAAATCTATTTTACTTTCATGAAAATTCAATTAAACAAGAGAGTGCAATTATCTGTTTACTGGCAAACAGGCAGCCCCCATTAGTTCAGCTCTGCTTTGCTGAACTGTGTTCAACTGCTCAAAGCATTCACATGTTTCATTACGAGATTTCATCAGACACCCCTGGCTCCAACACCATGGCACAGAAAATAGAATGCACAATGCCCACTGCTCTCCACATTTTGGCTGCAGCTTAAAAGCTGACCATGCTCTCTAAAGAAACTGTTCACAAGTATAGCAAGGGTGAGGATAGCTTCATGCCTATATGGTTTGTATTATGTACATTTTATCCAGGCTACCTCTCCTCTCCCTTTTTTTAGCATGGAAAATTGAAAATTAACTTTCGTGGCTTTGCTTTTGCCTCACTTCAATCACGATGCCTAAAAAATCAACAGTATATATAGTATTTTACAATCTATTAGCCACATGAAGCCTTACATTCTGGTGTAACTTCCACCAGCGCACACGAAGCCTCCCTGTCCCTGCACGGCTGAGCTGGCACCCATATGCCGATGGCACAAGATACATCTGACTGAATTGCCATTTAAACCTGAAACTCCTGATGGAGCCAGAAAAAATCTTGATCCTGGGAAATGTTTCAAGTGAGCTGTCCCCCTTCCCGAAGCAGACAGATCTCAGATCTGAAATGTCACGTGCAATTACCCTAGAGTTTGACTCTGAATCTCCAAATAACTCAGGGCATTATGTAGGCTCTCCTCTTCCCCCAACAACTTCAGGACTTGATTTTAGTGAAATATAAAGATTTTTCTTTCAGAGGCAGTGGCTAAAATGAGACCTATGACTTAGTATAGGAAAAAAAATATTACAACATTGATTCTTACAAATAAGCACAAGAATGCAAACTGTTAGGAAACAAACAGTAAGACTGCCTCAATACGAAGGCCATCTAAAGATTTCCAGGCTGCTTTTTATTCAGTCTGTGTTTGGGACTTCTCTAATGAAGACAAAAAGTCCCTCTTTGTGATGGTGGAGCAAAAAACCACAGGCATTTGGAATCAGGTCTGTATTGTGATTCAATACTGTATATTACAATTGCTGTATCATGCTTGTGTTGTGATTTCCACATATTGCTATATGAATCTTACAAATTGAAATCCCATGTAACATCAAGTATCTTCAAAAACCTACATTTGGCATTAAAACATTGAACAGTCCTGCTGCCTCAGACCTGTTGAAGAGACCACAGTTTGTAGGCCAGGACTGGCAGCCACCAAGTTTCCTTAGCATGACAAGGATGAGGAGCTTGGTGAGTTCTGTGCCAGCAAGAGGGGTCTCTGTTTCTGTGGGGCTCAGGAAGTAAGGTAGTGAAGCGGCTCATGATATCCAGAGGTTGCTTTGGAGGTCATGTGCAGGGGCAACCATCTCAATGACCATCAGAGTAGTCTTCTGATGCTCCATGTCTGCAAGATACCTGGAGCAACCATGATCGAGGAAAGCAGAGGCTGCTGTCCTTTGGGTGGCATGCCAAAGAGTCACGTCACTGAGTCATGGACTGGATCACTTTCTTGGCAAGGAAAGGCAGCAGATTAAGAAAAGGGACGCCAGGGATAACATCTTTGTACAGAAGTCATCACCAGTGCTTGTGTAAATGATGATGGGGTGAACCCCACAAAGCAAAGCGACAGAAATGAGCCCAGGGAGGTATCTGAGCTCATCACCATTCCCCATAGGCATATGTTCCCACCCTCACTGTGACCAGGAAGGAGGGCTGGTCATACACGTGATGAACGGATTAAGTTCACTGTGCAACATCAGTGATCACTAGTGCTGGTCCGAGATGGGGGTAGAAAATCACTGACCAGCAGCTCATCATCCTTGGGAGAGGAGATGGGCACAGGTGAGGTATGTGCTCATGAAGTTCCATGAAGAATAGACAGGTGACCACAGCCGTGTTAAGAAAGCTGAACTGAACTCAACACAAAGGACACTCACAAGGTAAAGAGCCTTTTGCTTTAGATAAGGAGCACTATCAGTTGAGTGGATCAGCTGTTTGTGTAAATGTAGTTCCCTGACTTAATCCAAAGGGTGTGAATGTCATTCTGAACCATGGAGGAAATGACTACAAATTTCAGGCCCATGTAAAGTATAACATACAGGCAACTAATAAGAGAAACTTGGGGGGAAAAAAAAGCAATAGGTTTGAGCTGGCTTTGAGCCACCTGTTCCTCTGCAGTGACTGCGAATGCTCAACATCATGATAGTGAAGCATAAGACTGGCCTTGGGAATCATGTTTTTATTGTGATTCTGCTGTGTAAAATGATTGCCATATCATGCTTGTGTTGTAGTTTCAGCTTACTGCTCTATTGCTCTTCTAAATCACAACCCCATATAATGTCAAGTATCTTTAAACAAATCTGGAACTCTTCTCATGTGAAATGTCTGAAGGAACCAGATCAGAGATTACTGGACTCTGACAAGCAGAGTCTCAGGAGGAAAAAAAATTTTTTTGGGCTGTTAAAATGATACTACTTGGAATCTAGGGATAAGAGATTCCAAACATTCCCCTTTTTATTTTTGTACAGTGAAAATAATAATCATAATGAAGAATATAAATAGAGTAGATAAGAATCTTTTCTCTCAACCAAGCAGTAAGAGCCATGGGAAAGCAGTGATGATGCCACTAAGTGCTTATTCCCCAGCATCCTCTTCCTGTGAGCTCACAAGCCCAAAGACACTCTCAGAACTGTCATCTCACTGTGCAGGGAAAGGAGCAAATTTAAAGGCAAATAAGGGTGAAAAAAAAAATAGGAAAAAAAGGAGGTGAAGTCCTTTAACCAGGAAATTAAACCCAGGATCTGACAAAAGCCTTAAGCATGTTTCTAATTTTGGCAAAGGAGGAGATTGAGCACCTTAAAGACTGTCTTTTTGTCTGGAATAGAGCTTTGAGATTTCCAAACAGGCAACAAGCAGCGAAAAAATTTCAATACACAGCAGAAAGAATGCAACTGAAGACCAAATATTAAAAGAAAAATCTATCAGGTTGTCAAAGTCAAGGGGACTTGCTGAAAACTGGATGTTTCTAAGACTAATGCAACTTTTAAAAGCTCGCACGGAAGAGGAGGAACTGTTTTAAGCTGATAGATGCTTTTGAGCTCTTAACACAAGAAAACAGGAAATACCTAAGGAATTGTTATTTTGGTTTTGGCACATACTACGGACAGACCTTTAAAGCACCACAAGAGCAAAAGGATATCCTCTTGAAAGGAACACAAGTCCTTTTTGAAGAGCTAAGCTCAATTGCAGAAGTCCGTAAAAATGAACTAAGGCAAGCGAATGTTAACATTCATGGCTCAATTCCCCATCCAGCTCAGCAGAGATCTAATTCCAAAAGACAGGTATTTCAGCACAAAAGGATATGCCAACAAATTAAAAGCAGTATGCAGAAGGAAGATGCAGGCAGCAGTGGTCTCAAAAATCAGCACACACTGGTAAAATATCAGGAAACTTAATTCCTTAAAATGGATTACCTAGGAAAACAGATTTATAATCACTAAAACCAAAATAAAATCCATGAAAACCATCAAAATTAACACAATCTGACTTTAAGAAGAGTTAATGAGCTTGAACTAAGATGTAGGATTAAAAACCAGATTTCTTGGAGCTCTGCTAGTGAAAAAGTATATGAAAAAGCTATGCATTAATTATTCTTATTATTCTTAGCACTCCAAACTTCCCACATGATATCTTCTCTTTTTTGGTCTCACCTTAGCTGCCAAAGATTTTTCTCTTTGTTATTCTGTGAGCTAATTCATTTGTAAGATGGTAAAATATTAGGGAAATTGAATGGAATGGAAATAGATATGCATATTGAACAAACAAAAATGTCCAAAGCATTCCGAGTTTAAAAAGAACAGAACTGTTTTTACTGTCAGGGGATGTTAATATGCCTCTAAAGATTTGGCAGTTCAGAGGAGTTCTTGGCTTGCTCAACCAATTCAGGTAAATTGATTTTGATCTATCAAAATTTTTTAACTTCCATTTGCCTTTAAAAAAAAGATAAAAACCATCATTCAAAACCTTGGCAGATGTTAGAAAATGAACTTTGCTCTCTCACCCAGATGGTCTTTTAATCTTTATATAGAAGGCTCAGACTCAGGAGACCACTGCTATTCAGGTAAAAAAATCAAGCATTTATGTAAAATTTGAGTAGGGGTTATTTAAGTATGTGCTAAGAAACCTTTCTCAGTCAAGGTCATCAATGAGATTTCAGGAAGAAAATAAACCCAAAATATATATATGTTTATACACATACACACAATCCTATGAGAAACAGCTTTAATGGAAAATTAGCTGCCAACAATTCTGGAATGACAGGTGGGAGCACAACTCAAATTTTCCTAGCCTTTTGGACTGTATCTTCATCTACAAAAAGCAACAATGCAAGGCACATTCAAGTCAGCATATTTCACATGTATCAGAGCTTGAAAAGCCCAAGCAAAAGGGATATACCAACACAAGTAACTGTCATAGGGATTTAGCTCCAACAACACAAACTTGTTATCAAAAGAGGTTATCAGAAAACAGAAGGTTTCTGCTGTCTAATCTGTCACGGGCAAAAACATTAAGCAATTTTGACTCTGCATTGAGGAAAGGACACAACAGACAGGCTCTAGGTCAAAGTCATTGGTGCTCAGTCTGCCTACCAAGAGTGCAGGAATCTGTGCTGCATCATCATCCAGCAAAACCCATCCTTCAGGAGTGGGTAAGTGACAAGATGCAGACAGTGTCTGATCTAGTGCTGCAGGCACAGGACACGGAGATGCAGGATTGTATTTACAAGAAGTTCAGTGCAGCTGAGGCTGCTCAAAACCCATGGAGGAAATTTTTGAAATGCTGGCATAAAAGAGATGGTGACAGCAAGGCTTTGCTAGCTGCAGGGAAGACACACTGCACTAAGCCTGCTGGGAACAGGAAAAAGTGATGGACAACCATTTTATTAATCGAGATATTCTCTCCAAGGTGTAAGGAAAGTGAGATGAAGTCAGCTGTTTTCCGAGTAGCTGCTTGTGCAGGTTAAACTTGCAGTGTTCACGCATGGGCAAGGACTCCGCAACATGGTGGAAAAGGTGCAAAGACTTCATTGCGTATCCGAAATTCCCTTAAATACCAATAGAAATACAGGAAATCACCTCATATAAACAGGAAAGATGTTCACCTCAGTGTCCCCCAATCACCTGGAGTATTTCCCAGACATTGCCTATTATGATAAAAGGTAAACAATACCTTACAAGGTCAGAAACTGCAATTATCACATCTCATAGGGCTGACACTGTCCAGAAACCCACAATGCTCTCTCAGCCCATCCCCGGTGACCTGGCTGTAATCCCAGGATCACCTCCGGGTCTGAGAACAAGGCTCTTTCTTCGGCCGACAAGGCCTAATCTCTCTTCCAGCATACAGTGTACCCCAACAAAACTGGTTCTTACCAAGAAAGTAGCAGTTTAAGAAACACTAAAAAAAAATAACAAAATGTGGATTAAACCAAAGACCAAACATATCATATTCCTAACAGCTGAACTCCCTCACAGAAAGCATAATGTGTGGAGTTTCCCCTGTGGTACCTAATAAAGGTCTCTGCTCATAGGTGTAGTAGGACTGACATCCCAATGAACTCGGCATCGTATCTTCCCCTGCCTAATCCTTCCCTGCCACATTCCTCTTAGATGCTGCACATAAACCATCAATAGACCTCAATCTGGAATCCATCAGCTGTGTTACATAACTGAGTTACTTTGATTTCTTAACTAGTGTTTGTAAGTTCTGACAGCCACATTTAGTTTTATTAAATGTACTTGTGCTGGCTAAAGCCTTTCCCTATACCTCCTTAGGGCACTATTACAGGTTTCAGATTAAGACTGGACTGCTTGGGAATCATTGTGTTCCTGGAAAATGGACTCATTACAATGAGAATCTTGCACAGCAGTTACCACTAGTCTCTGCCTATATTATTTTTTCCCTGCAAAAGGTTAGGAGCATGAAAATAAATAGAATTAAGTCTGTGTTATTAGAAGATATGCAGCAATCAGGCAGAAATGTTTTCATGTTTACTGCTAGGTACAGGATCTGATGCATGAGAAATGGTAATGAGATAACACATTAGCCATTGATTCAGATACATCAGTGATGACTGAAAGCCATTATGTGGTGACTGCTCTTTTCTAGGGATCTGTTTGAAGTATGTTGGTGGTCCTCATGTATTTCCTAGGAGAAGAACATCTGTTGAACAAAAACCACTATCAAAATCAATATAATTAGCATCTTTTTGAAACTCTCGCCTTAAAGGAAGGGTGGATCTTTTTCCTGATCCTGAGTTGATCTTCCTTGTGTGACAAATAGAAGCTTTCAGCTTCCAAGTTGTTTTTGTTGGATGAAGAAACAGTTTATTTTCCAGGTCTGACAATCTAGCTCCATCAATTGATTTTCATACACTTGGTTATATTAGTGGTGATTAATGGTCAGTGGTTTCAGTTAAGCCTAAAAGACTTCAATACCTAAATATCCATGCAAATTAATGGGACTGACATACCTCTTGCTCAAACTAGTTCAAAAAATGCCAAAATGTTAAATTAGTAACAGAGACTGGAGGAGTAATATGGAAGCCACTTACAGAATAAGCCTCCTTTATGTCACTACTCCAGCATTCAGAAAAACCTTCTGGAATCAATGATCACACAAAATGATCAGAACAGCGGAATCCCGATTCAGACCACTCCTTATGCACATTTTTAGGGATGCTGAATATGTTTTACTCTTCCAAATCCAACAAACAAGCAATGTCTTGGGGAAAAAAAGCTTTAAAATTAAATTTAAGGCACATCCCAATCCCAATACCTCCAATATTTTCCACCTTCAACTATTATTTCCCATCTACATATCTTGTTTTGTTAGCACTGAAATTAAATCTTGCTTTGGATGCAGCTCCTAGTACACAATGCTACACTAGCAGCCTGGGTCATGAGATACACAAAAGGACTATATGGTTGAAAATACAGGCAGGCAAAACAAATATAAATGAAAAACCGCCTACCAACGCCTTAATCACACACACAAAAAAAGCATTTAAGTCCTTCAATGACTATTTCTTCTTATGTTGTATGCAATATGCTGAAGTAAAGATAACTCATATGGAAAAGGAACTGCCCAACCTAAACTTGTATCCACCACACACAGCTGCTGGAATTACAGCCTCCTAAAGCACAGGCAGGTTTCTTGGTGCTACTGCTCACATTCAAGAAGAATGCTCTCTGCTTTCAAAGAATCCAGCTCACTTTTCCCTGGTTTCTATTAGACCCACCCTTGGGCTAGTCTGAAATAAGATAAATTCGACATAAAAATAACCAATGACATCAGCTCCTACATCAGTGAAATGCAGGCTCTCACAATATATTTACTCCTATGCTACCAGGCTTCTTTTGAAAATTCCAAATGCTGAGGTTTTCATTACACTGTAATGTAAAATTCAGCTGACGAAGAATTTCTTGAAGGAAAGAGCTTTGAAAGGTGCTCATTCATGTTGCTGTTACCATGGGTGAAGTTGGAGGGGGAAATCCAGACAAGAATACAGTTAGGAGGCTGCTGGGTCATATTTTCTTAATTTGAATACATATTTCAAATGCTTATAGTATAAGCTCTGAACTAAAAAACTTCATATATGGTCAGAAAGTTACAGTAATTACTGAAAGGGGGACAGAGGGAGAAGGAGGTGAAGAGAGGAGAAAGGGAAGAGGGAAAAAAAAAGGAAGAAAGAAAATGAAGAGGAAAAGGGACAGGGAAGGAAAAAGAAGAAAAAAAAGGTTCAGAATCAGTGAATTCATAGTGCAATCAGTAATCTAATAGAGAAAGATGCTGATTGTATTCAGTAATACAATACTGTAACTGAAGAGCCACCCATGACAACTGGGATATATACATTTTTTAGTTGTTTGTCGGGGATTTCTTTTGTGGCTAAAATTTGCATTTTTTGAAATGTAGAAGTCTTATGTGAAGTAAGGATTGTTAAACTCAGCATTTGAAAGTTATTTTTTCATACCATATCTGTGCAATCTAAAAGTTGTATTACTCCTTTGCCATTTTTCTCTTGTTTATTGGTTTCTTTTTCTTTGCTGAACAGCAGCAATTCCAAAAATATTATATACTGAAGGATTATATACTGGGTGGTAGGGTAAAGGCTACATATAAAATGCTGCTTTAATGAGCTTTAACAAAAAGGACAAATGTAAAATCAGATATCCATCACCTTTCCCCTCCCTCTTGATGTCTCTTACATTGTAGAAGATAAATTGCAGACACATCACAGACACTGGGGCAGCCCAAGTAAAATGTAGGCTTCTTTGCCCTTCTTTCAAGTTCCTGTGATTGAACCTGGGAAAGACCTTTCTATGATCTTGTGATCAAATGCTGCCATTCAAACAAGAAAGGCTCAGAGAAATGGCTAAGAAATGGGGCTCTTACAGCTGCTCAGGACTGCTGACCAGCATAATGACATTGTTGCTGTGACAAACAAACAAAAAAATCAAATAGAACCTTAGCCTCCTGCTTTCCCGGTGCTTTCAAGGCTGAATGGCTTTTCCCTGTTTTGCAGTACCATTCAAGGAGAAGGGGGAGAGAGACACTTCAAGTATGCAAGAGGCTCCTGGCACTCAAAACATATGGAAAAGGGAGAGGGAGGCTTCTGGTATTCAAAACATATGGAAACTGCTCTTGTGGTACCACTCATCTTTGTCTGGATGAAACTTAAAGGGAAACATCTTCACATGCTACTTCAGACACTTCATGTCACTTTGTGCTTAGAGGGAAAGGCCTGCAGAAAAGTCCTCAATGCTCCTCTGGTGCCAGGGACAGGTTTGCTTTTGGAGGGAGGGAGGCAGTGTGGTAGAAAGGCAAGACTAGAAGGGGAGGACAGGCCCTATGTACTTTTTCCCATTATATGTGTATTCCCTTTCCCATGACACCCCCTTTCTCACTACAAAGTCCTTCCTAAGGGCGTCAGTGCCAAATTTTTCCCAAAATGCTTGGGGACACACCAAGCACCTGCAGGATGACTTCCATTCACAGAATTACTCAGAAGTTTGGATACATATCCTCTCTTTCCATCTACCAAATTTTCCACATTCTTTGCCAGAGAAAATGTCTTTGTAGAAAACCCTCTGTACCAGCCCTGACAGGACAAACCCAGCTGAGAGCCTCCATGAGGCTGTCTGCCACCCAAGGTTGCTTCAAGGCACCTTGCCTGGATGTTTGTTGATTTACAGCAGTGTTCCAAAACATGTGAAAATTCAATACTCCAGTTTTATTGGGACATCTGAAAAGTCCATTCCCAGAGGCTTCCACTTCTGGCTGAAATACGGATGCCCAAAGGAGTGTGTAAAAAAATATCTATTTGCACGTTGTTAAGCTTCAGCAAAACTTTTTTGTTCAGGTTAGTTGGAATTTACAGGTTAAAGGTTCAGACTGAAACTTCTGACATAAAGTTCCCTACAATTTGAATTGAAAAGTGTTCAATGTGAAAGCAAGTGCAAAAGTGTGAGGGAGGGAGGAGGAAAGGAAGAATCTTTCTATGAAAGGCCTGAAAGGGAAATAATTTTCCTCAGTTAAAAAAAAAAAAAAGATCATGTGAATTCCCACTTGCTGGGAATTATTATTATGGAGCATAACACACTATGAGCTAAAGTGGTTAGTCTGTGCTCAGCCTTGCTCAAGTTGGCTTTTTAAATGAGTTTTAAACTAGTTGGCTCAGGTGTGACAACATTATACTGCAGCAGTAGGGTCTGCAAAGCAGATGTACTCCATCACTGAAAGTGTCCTGAAGGGACCAATAAAGTAATGCAGGAGAGGAAGAAACAGGAGGAATCGTGCCACTGCTGGCCACAGCTCACGCAAAAGCAGAATTCCTCCCTGAAATCTGAATCACGTACAAATAACTTTACAATGTTCCACATTGTTTCATGCTCTGATTTGCATGGTTTTATTTATTTGCATTGCTCTGTTTTAAATTGCCAGCCCTTTAGACCTAAACAATCTGAAATTCAAGCTGTGAATCTTTCTGGCTCATAAATTTTGCCTGCCACAACACCTGCGCAGCTCGTCTGTCTTGTCTCGGATTTTACAAGTGCATCCAAGGAACAGCACTGTCCCTGGACCAGAAACTTGTCGACGCTTCTCCTGCTGATGTATGAGGCAAGACAGAATTCAGTGCACACACTCTCAGCTGTGCTGCTTATGCAGCAGTAGCATACAGAATGGACGTTTTTGTTCATAAACAAATATATCCACCATTTCCCATAAAGGGAATGGATTTTCTGAATTAGAAGATTTACATAGTCACTCTTAACAGCAAAAAATGCCCATGAGTTAAAAGAAAAAAAAAAAGCATATATTGAAATTAGTTTAGATAAACTGTGGCACCATTCACTGCCACTAGATTCTATGAATGAGAAAGGAATGCAGTTCTCTGTTTATGCTGCAGACTTTTGGAAATCTTAGGAAAGATATGACAGGTGGTACTGTGACAGGAAGAAAAAAGGAATAATCTTCTCTCATTTATATGCCATATTGTTCTCTAACTTTATAAACCAAGTGAAAGATTTTAATGCAAACTGCAGTAATGCTATTTTATACATCATAACCTGAATTATTGTGATATCACAAACAAACTGATCTTATGCATTTTTTGTTACCTCTAGTTACAAAGTAATAAAAAACCCCCAACCCTGCAAAAGACTTTCTCCTTAATTATGCAGACAGATTACAAAACCCAGCATTTGATCATACAGCTTTTTGAAATACAAAAAGATATTGTTCTTTTCCTAGTAACCTTCAGACCAGTACAAGATCAAATGAAACACAACATAAATATGTAGCACTTCAGATCTCTGTCCCCATCATCAACAACTTTGTATATTTTTGGAAAAGTAGGCTTTAGACAATGTCAGCATTCTGTCTTCTCTCACACAGCTTTCCTCATGAGCTCAAATTACATGACTTAAGCACTGATACACACCTCCTAATACCTTAAATACAAATTGGCTCAGCCCTCATTCCTCCAAGAAATTAGTGCATATCAACTATTGAGGTTTACTGGGTAAGCAAGTAATTCTGTATCCTCCTAACCAAAGGGAGTCTTTTTTGAACTAAACGGAAATGAGATAAAATCTTGAGAAGATAGGAATTTTTCTTTTTCACTTTTTAGAAAAATATCCCTCGCCTTTAAACAATCTAAAGAATACACAATCTTTAAGACCCAAGAAACCTACGAAATTGGAATGGATCTTTGCTAAATTACATTGAAATGTGTGCTGTGAAACCAGAAGCACCTACAGCAATGTCAGCACAGCAAGGACAACTGAAGGTTACATAAATGTAATTATGAAGAAATAAAACCTGTCTTTTTCAGTGGTACAAAATGACACACTTCACATTTGGAATTCTTAAGAATGCCATGAAGCAAAACAAATATCATCAGATTTTAAAGGCTGTCTTTGAAAGGAAGGAAACTTTAAGAGTCCAAGACGCACTTGATTTCAGTTGAAGTCACAAGCTATTGGAAATCTCTTGCTGAAGAGTCGGTACCTGTTTGATTAACTACAAATGGTGTTTGGCCAAGTGCCAGAAGGAGAGCAAAGGCAGGAGCCTGTGCTGGTGGTGTGTGACAGCTGTGGGTCTAAAAGGGAGGGCAGAACATGGAGCAGTGATGAGGCTTTGGCCACATCATAGAAGCCTGCACGAGCCACAAACCAAAGTCACAGAGATCTAACCAAGGAACTGCTTTCTAAGCAAAAGGTTTTATATTTTCCCATAAGTCAGTACCCATTCTGTAGCTTCTTGGTTAGAAAGTCCATGTTTATGACCATCTGCTGCAAAGTCCACGTGATCTTAACCATTATGTGATGTCTGAAAAATGAAACTCTGCCTGTCTAGGGACCATCTCTACTGAGAGCTGTTCACACCACCCAGGCACATCTTAACATCCAACATGACCCAGGCAATAGGTCCACAGAGCCCATTCTGCATGGAACAGTTTGTCAGAGAGACCTGAGTTGGGATGGCACCTGCACATTGCTGAGGGCATGGGAAGCACCTGGGGTCTGAAGCGGGACAGGGGTTACACAGGCCTCATGGTCATCACCAAGACTTAAGCAGGAGTTAAAGATTTCAGCTATTTGTCAGAGATGAAGACTTTGAAAGAAGATGAAACCAACAGAAGTTAAAAGAGTGTTCAGAGGGCTCGCAGTGTAAAAGAAATTTCTGCTGACAATGAGCTGAGCATTTGTGTATTTATGGAGCACAGAAAGTGAAAGATAACAGCAATTCCATAAAAAATGACAGCCAAAAATTTGAAACAGGAAATATAAATAGAAAATTTGTTAAACTGTTATTTTTTATGAAGGTCTTTACATGGATCATATTTTCTGATACAATAAGGAAGAACTCATATAGTGCAGTCAGTAGATAACAATGAAAGTATTTAAAAACCTGAATTCTTAGAAGATAGACAACATAAAAGATTCAGATAACATTAATATCATATACATGAAAGGAGCTGAGAATACAAGTGAGAAAATTCGTGGGTTTTTAGCACAGACAATTTTTGAGGATAACAATATGGAAAAGACAACCCCCTTTTTAAACTAGCTTCACTGAGTATTACCAGTAGCAAACCTGGCAGAATCCCCTTTATTCTAAGTTCTCTATAGCATTCAACAAATGTTTTAAGATACCTACAAACCAATACCTAGTTTAGAGTTTGGGCTGCTATTTTATCTAGTTTAAAATGTCAAAAACATATACATGTATACAGACAGCCAGGTAAATGCCCCAAGAAGAAGTATTTGGAAGAGTTTTTCAGTGTTTTATGTATATAAATGAACTGACAACTAAATAAAAAGATAAAGCACCAAGAGACAGGGGCTAAAATGTTATCAAACAAAACATTTTAAGTTCATTCACTCAGAAAAACAATTTACAGCATCACTAATGACAAACAAGATAGCATTTGTTCATCCACTAAGATAAAACCAGTGGAAAATGTTGTTAATATCCATTACACAGTTAACCCTCAACTGCAATAGTGTTCCCTCATCACCGTTTTAGGCACAATATCCTAGAAAACACATTGCTCTAAATAGGTAGGGTATTCTAAATTGAGTATTCCAAGTTCTAACTCTACTTCTCTGAAGTGAAGATTAACTATTGAATTTACTGTCCGTGGTGGAAGAACCTGAGAGATGTCTTAAGAGAAATATTTAAACTAAGGAGAGAGGCAGAAAATATCAATTGATTTTGGTGAAATGAGTGCACAAAAGGCAGTGCTTGGAACACTTTCAAGACGAATTTAAAAAAAGCATGTCCATTAATGATTGAAGCAAGATATGAGGTATTTGCAAATACATCTGTATTGCTGCAGATAATTTCTTTCTATTAAAGAGTTTTTACTTCAGTAAAAGTCAGTATCAAAATGACACAGTCACTTGTTACTTGTGGGGTTCTTAACCTACGCAAGGATAATAATTCCCTCTTCTTTCTTTTTGTCAGATATCTCTAATTAAATTAGCAATAAGATAAAGAAAATTCTTGACCATGTAATGTGGCATTCATGTGTCTCACTTGCTTTAAATTTTCTCTGAGATAGGAAACGGCCAAATGTTCTCTGACAACTCAAAGTATTTACAAAGCAAATGAAATTTAGGAAGTACTATAATGACTAGAAAATGCTGTGAGGGAGCATAATGGACATATCAGCAGAGGATAATTACTGTAACTGAGGCATGTTCCTGTGAAATTCCAGAGAGAAAAGTAAGAACTTGTTAAATTTTTGCTTTTATTCAGAAAGAGAAAATGAAGTTATCTAAAAACATCCAAGGATACTGGGAGATGAACAAAAACTCTGTGTAAATATTGTACCTTAAACTTGGCCATCCAAACAGAAGCCAATTTGTTACTGAGAGACAAGCTAGGAAGTTTTAATTGAATGCAGTGATTGCAAAATGTCACAGATTAGCAAGATTTCATGTGATGTCTCCTATTCACCAACAAAAACAGATACAGCACTGAAAGACTGAGAGCGAGCTACCTTCATTATTAGTAGCACTCTTCACATCTCGATGGAGACATGGAGCGCTATAGAATTCACTTGCTGAATTTCAGCGTGGCTGTACCGGGCCCATACAATTAGTTTCACATGGGATTGAATTCTCTATAGGATGAAAATACACCCAGTAGGCCCTGTAGGTCTATTTACCTCAGAAAAGCAGTGCTAATAAAGGGAAAGCAAAAAAACCCTCACAAATAAAACCCACTAAAATAATAATCACTCAAAGCTATTATCATAAATATAGAATATTTATGAAGTTGACATGGAATCTGCCAAGCATTGAGATTTTGCAGATTTCTCGAGATGACTGTGCTTTCTCAGTCTGAAAGGAATGCAAAAATATTAACTAATTATTCATAGGACCACCAATTATTTTGTACTGTAAATCTAACACTGAACATCATGAAGTGCTTATTAGAGCAAGCATGACAGTGGAGCAACTCATTTTGGAATAGAATGAAGCCAAGGAGTTGGATGGAGAAGGCCCCTTAATGAGAATAATTCACTAACACAGACACAGTTTTGCTCAATTTACCTAGGCACTATACAACTGAGCAGCAAAATGTTTCAAGAGACAGAAAATAACCTCTACATTGTGACTGGGTTGAAGCAGAGGGGTCTGGATCTGCAAGTGCTCAGTTCTACAGTTTTTAAGAAACAACAGACAGTAATTGAAGTTATAAAGTCAGAGAAGGATGGATGTGTTCTTGCTTTCAGAAGGCACAGAGTACAGAGCCTCCGAAGTGCCCTGTGTGCCCTCCTTTCCTGGCAGTGTAACACTGCTTTCCTGCTGCATTGTTGGCCTGGGTCAGCTTAGATGTGTGACTCTTGGCTGAACATCCAGGTACACAACAGTTACTCCCTTGTAACTTTTTTTTAACTTATAACAATAAAAAACCCCCCAAACCCAACAACAACAACAAAAAACAAATTTTAAAAATTCAACTGCACTTACATCTCATTTGCCAAGAAAAAACTAGTGGAAAAAGAGCTCTGTATTCAAAATTAATGTTTGAGATAACTCTTTGGGAAGATATAACTAAGTCATGGCCCATGCTTTATTCTGGCATGAAAGCCAGAGCCATGGT
The DNA here is from genome assembly GCA_013400235.1 of Oriolus oriolus. NCBI lineage: Eukaryota > Metazoa > Chordata > Aves > Passeriformes > Corvidae > Oriolus > Oriolus oriolus. The sequence goes on along the minus strand of VXBT01009539.1, from coordinate 22,284 downwards.
GCCTAGTCTTTCTGCTCAGCATCACGTGAAAGCTACCTACTCCAGATCTTCCATCATGACTTGGTAACCAGGCAAAACTGCCCCTGCAACACATGAACATTTTATCCCCTAACCATGCTGATCTCACAAACACACATCCCACAGGATGTATGGTGACACATCACCAGGATCACATCTCAGGGAACCCAGCTGAGGAAGACAGCATGGATGGAGAGCTGCCAAAATTATTTGTCTGGTCCATAATCCCGCTGCCTCAGGCCAGTAGTACATGGCCAGCAGCCAAGCTGATTTCTTTCTTAATGGGCCTCATGCAACCTTCTATTAGTTGGCAAACCTGAACCAGAACCTTAGAGCTCAGATGAGAGATGTGGACAAAAATGCAAAAGCCTTTCAGTTCACTGCTACACCTGAAAGAAATCCAGCTGCAAATCCAAAATCAATGTAATTTAACCCTGAAAGGATTGATCCATTTTCTTTCTCAGTAAGATCAGCCCTATGAGCAGCAGAGGTTAATAATAGATAGCGTTGCAAATTTCTGCTAACGTTCTCTGGTTCTTCATTTTTTAACTGATATTCATAAAGAGGTCACAGCAATAAACTAGAGAAGATTCTCCTTCTATGCCAATTACTGAGATGCTGGGAAGATCCTTTTCAGACTATAATTGTGATTTTCCAAGCACATTAAGAGACTTGATTTTTCTTCCTGCTTCATGAAAGACACTTCTATCTTTGCTGAGAGGCTTAAATTCAGGTTCATAGCACAGATGCAGAAACTGAGTACAAGCCTTAACAGGAATCTACAACAAGAAGAAACTAGGAGTGAATAATTTTTTGCACTGGATAAAATGTAAATGATCCCTTGAATCAACCCCACTGCTAAGGTGATCATGTTTGTGCCCTGGCCTCTTAAGAAGAGGAATGAATACAACGAATCTTTTAATTATGGATTTAAAGAGTGCCCTACTCTAATAATGAGGCACAAACAATCTCTTTTATGTGGACCAAATACCCTATGACAAGTTCTAATTATCTGTGTTTGGCGATAGAAAATCTGTCTCTCAAAACTTGAGGACAAAATGGGATCTTACAGATACCTCGTGCATAGTTGAGAGAGTTCAGTTAATGGTTCAGTGACTTTGTCCCAAGCTGCATTATGCTCTATCTGCATCTGAACAGTACTCAGGTAAATTAAAACCCTTAATATAGTCACCTCCCAAATAATCCTGGTGACTAAATGCCATCTGACAACAACAACCATGAAAGAAACATAGTAGACAATCTTTTCAGATGGACATCTTTTCTCCTTCAAGAACCTAAGAGCTGATTCATGTCCTTTAAGAAAGCACCAAAAGTTACAGCCATTAAAATCCAGTTTCAGTGTATCTCTTGGAACAGAAGTAAATAATCATGCTGTCTTATCAAGACTCCTATTTTGATGTCCGACATTATCAGCACATTCCTGAATAACTAAAAAAATTTCAAAAAGAAGAAACAAAGAAAATGATTTTCATTTTATAGCTTTCATTCTTTACCATGTAGCTTTCTGTCTCAAGCAGGCTCTGTAAGAATATTCTACTTTATTACTGGATCTAATGATGTGTCCTCTCAGAGACAACTGGGAACGTGACCATGGAGCACGCAGGCTTATAATGACAAAGGCAGCCTTACTGATTCCTTGCTATTCATGCTCTTTCCATTGGGTGTTGCTATGATATTAGACAGATTACTACTGGGACTCAAAGTGTGCATACAGAAAGGCAAGCCAAAGGTTAAAGTTGTCTGCCTATGTTGCTCAGCCCATTGTTCTACGTAGCCCAAGTTTGTTGTACTTCACAGAGTTGGTGGTGAAACTCATTAGCTGGTGCTGAGAAAAACTGTCAGTGACTAGTTTTGAAAAAGGAATCTTTAAATGGAGTCTTGCAGCTTGTACTAAAAGCTTTATAGTCTTTCGTGAAGGTGATCTGACTAAAATTTATATGTACATTGCAGCATTCAATTACTGTACACTGTAGCTGTGCAGATGGCTTTCTTTTAATTAGACTATTTAGTACATCTTCTGCATAAAGAACCAGGCAATGAATAAGAAGAAATTTAATGAAAGTAACCAAAAAATGGAAATAGTTTAAAGGAAGCTAGGGAAAAAAAAAAAAAAAAAAAGGGGAGATAACAACTTAGGACACAATTCTTGCAAGTATTTCCTGCTCATTTAACGCAGCCCTTCAGAAAACCCAGAGGAAAAGTCCTTGCGGATTTGTGGCCTTGGAGAGATCTTATCAAGCAGTAAGTATTAAGCATCTGGTCACTAAACTTTGCAAAGCTGATGGATGCACAGATGATAGCTAAACATCTGAAAAGCAAAATAATAGCTGGAACTTGGCTTTCAATGCAGCATGGACACACCAGTGAATGTGTTCTATGGGTATTGTGAGAAAGTGTCAGGATTTCATTAAGTTATGGCAAGCAAAAATGATATAAAATAATTTAATATTTGAAATATCCTCAGTATTAGCAGCTACTGCTGTTAATACTTGTAACAGTAACTAGCAACACTAAGTAGCAACTGTAATGAATATAAAGGCTCTACAGCTTGACATCCTGGATAATTTATAATCTATAATGAAGCTGCTAAACTAGTTATATTCCTAGTTTGTTAGCAAATCATTGGCATTTAGTTATGTGGCCTCCAGTCCAAGTGAAAAAAACCCAAACAAACCAACATTCAAAAGGAAAAAAACACAGTAAGGCAACATGACTTTTATATGTTCTTAAATTTGCTGCTGTCAGGTATAAATGCTTCAAACATACAAACATGGGTTAGAAAAAGTTGCTATGGGTCATAAAGGATAGGCTTTAACCAGGGGAGTTAATATGCCCTCTTAGCAGGGGCAGTAATTTAAGCCACTCTCAAGATAAATTCTGGTGTTTCTGTATTCTAAACTCTTCAGTGAATTTTAAATTTCATAATGATGGCTACTTGACTTACCTGGTAGACCAGGTGGGGTTTTCAGATATTTGCCATTAAAATGTTGAATTACTACTTCACATTTTTCTGTAGACTCCATTCTGGAAAAGAGAAGAGAGTGGGGTATGGGTAGAGGCAATACGTGTTACTAGACTGTTATGGAAGCACTCAGTCAGCAAAAAACAAAAAGCAGAAGGAGAAAAAAAGGACAAGCACAGATGCTGAGAGAAATCTTCAAAGCTGTTCTTGCTGATTTCTGTAGAGAAAGTGGTTGAGCCCATTAGGACAGAGTGTGGCTCACATGGAGGACCTGCCACCCTCCCTGCCTGCAGCTGCACTCCCAGCTGTGTTTGAGCTGCAGCCCTGTCGATGAACAGTCCCCTTTTGGCTCCAGGGCATCACTCTGAACAAGGACACTCTTTATGCTCTCACGTGCTGCTTGGAAAAGCAAAGGACATGTTTCTAGATTCCTTGTGCACCCAAAATAACTTCAAATGGCTTAAAGAAAAGAATTACAGGATTTGGAGAAAAATACGGAGGATTAAACAACAATTATTAAGGATTACAATGTTAAAAAAAACAACCTGCAAAGACAGACTTTAAAGTAAAACCAAAAACAATGCATATATGCCTATTACAACATAAAGCCAAATTCTGGGTGAGGACAGTAATTTACAAGTAACACCAGCAAGGGAAATGCCTTACTGTTCATCTTCTATGAGTTTAGGATAACTTTCAGCATTGAGACATTAAAGCATTAACAGTGAATTGGTACATGTACTTTTGAAGAAATATTAAGAATACAAAGTTACTAGTCAAATCCCAAACCACGGTTATACCACACCTGGGAACTCACCATTGTTTTAGATCTTCTAAATTAACTGCATACAAGTCCAGAAAAAGAGTTAACATTGCTACAGAGGGGGTTTAGAAACTTCGAAAAGAGGAAAGAGAGAAATGGAAAGCTAGCAATTTCCTAGAAAAGTTGTGCTTAAAAACCATGTTCAGCGCTTCTTCAATACACCAGAACCTACCTGCAGGTATTCTCCACAAAATAACTCTGCTGACATATATATTGCTTACTTCTCACTAGTCTATATCGTTTTAAAATGAATTGATCCACTACCCTTCCTGTCACACGGTTTGGGGAAAGAGTGGTTCACATACAGCAGCAGTTTGCCTCCCAGGATACAATTTTGCCAGAGTCCAAAGGACAACACCACACCACTCAAAAAAAAAAAAAAAAAAATCCTGCTTGCCCATTTAATTCTTACAGGAAGTCAGTCTATTGTCCAATTGTTTCAGGTGGAGTCATTAAAATTTCCCCTTCCAGGTTGCATCACTGTGTATCATGTGGGCTGGGCTATTTCTACAAGCACAAAGACAGGGATGTAGATTGTTCACTTTGGCTTCATTCAGATTTAACTAAGCGAATGTCTGCGCTGAGCCTTTAGAGACTCTTGTCTCTGAAAGAATAAATGCAATAAAAGTCTGTTTTCTGTAGCTGCAGGCACTTGGTGTCAAACCATGTTATGTTGCACCACACAGCAGTGACAATTTCATTTTAATACATGGGGTACATTTTAACAAGCCAAAGCAGTCCCAGCAAAGAATGCAATATATAAGCTGCCAAATGAAAGAGACTCAGTGCACTTCATGCGTTTTATGTGGGAAGAGAATAAAAGTGAAACCCACAGTGTTCTGGGATAAAAAGGCCATCATTCGAATAGCACTCTGAAAAAGAATGTGCACATTTTCCTCTCAAGTTTCACAATTAACGGCTCTCAAATGCCATTGCTGGCTATCTGTAATCTGGCACACGCTTCGCTTGAAACCGACACTGGCATTATCGACTCAGCCTGAAAAGGCAGCACAATAGACAAAGCCCTCTCTGCATGCTCCCCTCAGACGTGTTGCTGAGTAACAACTGCATCCATCCTTTGCCCACCCCACCTGAGCCCCCGTGTGCTTTCTGCAACATGTGCCTTTCCCCCTGGCCAGGCCGAGGCTGGCCGGGCAGCCACTCACTAAGCAGGAAGGCATCCATCCCAGGGCCACCAAAACATGAATTATAATTTACACTTGTCCACAATACTCCCTTTTCTTAGAAGTAACCCTTTCAAATTGAGTTCTTCAGGATGATTAGCTCACTGAATGACTGGGAAAAAACAGGGCCACAGAGCAACCAGATATGTTAGCAAAACTGTCTGATTCTTGCCATAACAAGACCCTGGTTTTAGTTTAGTCAAAATTCTGATCAATATCAACCACTTAAGTGGCAATGCCTATGGCAGGCTCCTACACATGAGCTGAACCTATCCGCAGACATCGATTCACACATTACTCCTTCTCGTCTTGTTTTATCCATGAAGATGAGCCGTATCTGGGCAGAGGCCCCAAAAACCACACTTTTTTTAGGTCCACATTTATAAATTCCTCCTACTTTTCCTTCGGAAAGCTGTGGCACCTCTCTGTTGTAGAATATGCTTTGAATAATTCTTCTCATATGAGCTAGCAATGTTTCAAAATGTTGCTTGAGACTATTATTTAATAAAAATATCACTAATGGAATTGTTAAGAATTAAAAGGTTTTCTATAAAAGAATGTCAGCTGAGAACGGGTAAATTTGGGAGAAGAACACATTTAAATACCTTTTTTTAAATATTGGTGTTCCTTTCATAATTGACAGAACAAAAATATGAAAAAATATAATATTCTGGATAAAAGATAAAGATCCTAGATTCTTCAAAACCTTCCACTGAAAGATACAGATATTCAACACTCATGCTGGAAAAGGAAGGAAAATAGCTTCACATGATAATAGAAGTTTGGTTTTGATTTGATCATTTGTGAAGTACCATTTTCAAATTCCTTTCAACTGTATATTTTTGGTGTTGATCCTAAGAGGATCTGAGATAGCAGGTCATGTTTAAATGCAATTTGGAGATAACTCCAATGCATCTGAGTATTATTTTGAACCAGCAAATGCACTGCAGAAAAAAAATAATTATCAAAGCCATAGGCTTTTATAATTTTTTGAAAGGTACAGATAATGATATAAACCCAAAGGAACTAATAAAACTGTGATAATTTATTCTTACTTGTGTCTATATATCTCCCAGTTCTGGAAACTAAGTTGCAAGGTTCCCAAATACAAAATAAGTAATGAGACTGTCTATATTCTATCCAATTTGAAAAGAAGTAAATTTTTAAAAATCTGAAGAATGTTTTATGATCTTTGTTTTTCTAGCTATAGTTCGTAAACTAGAGATACTTCAGTATGAAAAGTAAAAGGAAAAAAAAAAAAACCAAACCAAAACCAGTGGATGCTTAAATAAGCATCAGAACCAAATCATTTGATGTTCACATTCTGCTATTAAATATTTACTTTAGATAATTTAAAAACTTTATATTATTTCTATTATAAAATAATAATAAAATAAATTTATTTTATAAAATGAAATTTATATTAAATATGTCTCTACAGACCACAGTGGCACCAAAGCAGTCATTAAGTGTTGTTAGAAGTAATAAATAGGGAGCATTTACCATGAAGAAAAAAGAGAAGAGAAGAGGAAGAGAAGAGGAAGAGAAGAGGAAGAGAAGAGAAGAGAAGAGAAGAGAAGAGAAGAGAAGAGAAGAGAAGAGAAGAGAAGAGAAGAGAAGAGAAGAGAAGAGAAGAGAAGAGAAGAGAAGAGAAAGAAGAGAAGAGAAGAGAAGAGAAGAGAAGAGAAGAGAAGAGAAGAGAAGAGAAGAGAAGAGAAGAGAAGAGAAGAGAAGAGAAGAGAGAAGAGGAGAAAAGAAAGAAAAGAAAAATTATTTTGAACTCCCCCTAAAGCTCTTATACATGCTTATTATAAAGATTGATGCAGTGTCAAGAAACAATTTAATAAAATTTTTATATAAGGAATAACATGATGATTGCATAATTATTACCTGAGAAATATTCAGTACCATGTAATTACCAGTTAGTGGAAAAGTGTGGGTTTGGTTTACATATACCTAATAGTCACTTTGCTTAATAATAATAATGTAAATGAGAATCAGGACTATATTATTTTATATCCAGAATAAATATTTAAAGATTAAATTGTTACTACCACATTTATGTTATGATCAACATATGAATATTGTTTACAAGAGCAGGAATAATAAATCTTGGAGAACAATGTTTCCTTACTATTTAAGGCATTTTGCAAAGACAGAAGCAGATAGATAGTAACAGTATTATACAGTGAGGGAGTCCAAAGAATGGAGACCACAGCTGGAATGCACACCAGAGAACTCAATTTCTTTAGCATATAAAAAAGATGACTAGATGGGCAGTCTGATAGCACTGCATAAGTACCTTTGTGGGGAGAATTAACTAGGGAGTAAGGACTTCTTCATTCTTCCTGAGAAAGTTGTGACAAGAATCAGATAAATTCAAAAGAGAAATTAGGCAGAAACATTTAACTGCAAGGAAGATGATCCACTGGCAAACACTAATTAGAAAAGAGGTGGTCCTTTTCTTCTGGTTGATGTCTTCAAATCACTTCTGAAAGTCTTACTTTAGTAAAACACAAGCATTATCACAATATTAGGTAACTCGGAGTATTTCAACTGCCTATGATATAAAAGATGTGAGGCAAAATGATCTTCAGGTCTCAAATACTCTAAAGCTACAAGATAGTTTTGATTAGCATGAGGTTTCCTAGCACCTCTTTACGTTCTTCATCCTTCCATGGAAACACATTCACCATTTTTTTAATTTATTTCGCTAATTTAATTCCAGGCATCCTAAGACACTGATATGGCTGCAACCCGTGATTTCCTCCCTCCCTGTAACAGATTTAGGTATCTTATCTCCCTGACTTTTCAGCCAGTAAAAGATTGCTTCAAGACGTTTGTGCTTTTTGTTTTGAATCCATTTTATGCTGGAAAAAAGCTATTCCCTCTGCCACTCACAGCCTAAGAAGACATTTATTTTGACAAGTTCTCCTCAGCACTCACAAATTATATCTTTTCCCAACATGTCTTGCCTGCGTATTCTTCAACGGTCTGCTTGAACAACAGGACATTGTTTACTTTCTCAGATAAATACACAAAATCTACAGAAACCACTCTTTTCCTCTCAAGATACGGTTCATTCTATACCTTGCAGCATCACACATTATGCCAAGGTGACTGTTTTGAGCTGCCTGAGTATCTCTGCACTACAGTATCTGTATTTACAGTGCTCTCCATAGAAAAACCTCTTTGGGTCAGGAGAAATAACTTCATTACACCTACATTATCCTGAAAAACCCTGAAAGATGTACAGCTTCCTTTAAGGAAAAAAACCATAGAAATTAAAGGCTCATCTCTCTCGTTTTACTTCAGTGGAAACTGGAGCATAACCATTTCTACTGAAATCCATGCAAAGTTTCTATAAATAGAATAATGACCCTGTGATGGCTCAAAATCTCGTTTCCTATTTTTTATTGCTCCCTTTCATTTAATATTTCATTAATATTGTTTCCAAAGACTAAATTTAAGACATGTAAAATGCAGACAAGCAGGAGGTAAGTTTAGTTAAGAAGATAGGCAAGCAAAGAAAATCAACCCACTGGAAGCTTTTCCAGAGGAATAAGGTAGGGAAAAGATGAGGATGAAACCCAAACTCCCAAAGGCAGAGTGTTTAAATGCCTCACTACAGACTCCTCAGCTAGGTCACAAAGGGATGGAAGCACCTCCCTGATGTGTACCTTTGCTCTGAGGTGACAGCTCATTGCGAATCTCTTGACTTTGGTCACGTGCTGGCAACAGCATCATAACATTCTTTTATGACAGTTTGTGTTGGACAAATTTTCTCATGTTACTGGAAGAGAACAGTATGAACACACAGTCATTTCCACCTAGACCTAGGCTGATTTATGCTACTGTCTTCACAGTCTCAGGTTAAGTATTATACTGGTGCCCGCCAGCAGTGCAATACTTGACTGTCTGACTGTCAGCATTTCCATCATAAATTTCTGTTTTCAGAAGCTTATGACTTCGTTGTAAAATGTCGCTTGGGGGAGGAATCTTGCAAGGTCGTTTTAAGTTACAAGACAGCAAACAAAATAAAAAAGTTAGTGGTTTCTAACTCTTTCTTTGCACTTTATCATTTAAAAGGACCTATAAAATGCTTGTTCTGCTGTTCAGCTGAGTGTGACAAACCTGTGTACGGTATTATTAATATTACTATCTCTTTAGGGAAGATACTTAAATAATACTTGAAGGGTATTTTATTGTGGGGTCTATAAAAAGCAATTTTTATTTCATTGGTTCAGTGGTAGCAGTTAAGTCCCTCCCCAAGGTATATACCAATGTCTCCTTGCTCCCTTTTCCAGGGCCCAAGGAGTTCTTCAATTAAACTTGCAGTACCTCAGGCTTGGATTGTGCTAATTGCTCAGCCAAATTATCTGATGGCTCCCAACTTTCCAACTTCCTTCCTCATCACCTTTCAGAGTTTCATATTCATTTTCATCTTATGGAGTCCCATTGATATTTGTCTAGAGATCCTGACTCACCTGTCCTTCTCTGGAGTTTGCTTCTCCCTGAAAGTACAGCTCCATGCCTGTCTGTCTTAGGGATGTACAAAGTCTACCAAAATTTGTCCAGGTTGCAAAACCAGATGGAAATGTGAGGGTCCCAGACACACATCCTCACACAGACCTCCCCACCACCCTGCAGTGTTGCTCTGACACTTTCCCAGGGAAGCCTTTCAATGGAAATGTATCACCGCAGGCACTGGAATATCTTGCAGATATCACACAAAGTCTCTGGAGCAGGTTCGGGATTTCCAGTTTCACCTGAGATATTCAATTATAAAGCAGTTTCCTGGGTAAGATGTAGGATGTGACAGATCATTCTTCTGACTGAAAGTAGGAATGATCCTCATAATATCTAAGCCTGTACTACCGTCCCAGATGATGGATTTATTCAAGCTAAATATATAGCACCTTTTCAACCACCTACAATTAAACCCTTGAATAAGGAAGAACAAAGCACTTTTCCTCTTCACAAATGCATCCCTAAATTGCCTGGATGTTCTTTATCCCCTGGTGCTGCTGACACTTCTCTGTCTCCCAAGTAGTAACATTACTGATCCTCAGAAATCCCCCTCTAAATATTCCTCCTTTCATTTAGCAAAACAGAACCACTGCTTTGTCGCCACTGTGATTTTGTCATTCCTTTATCTTCTCCCACCTTAACATCTGGAACTTACCTTTTGCAGGCCTGTGGAAAGCCAGGTCTTCCAGCACATACAGTTACCTCTCTAGAAGTGGCAACACTTCTTCAGGATGAAGACAAATATTTCCCTCCATGCTCTCAATACCTTCCCCTATCCAGCCTCCCTCAAAGATCTTCTTATTATCTCTGATCTGCTTTTTACTTGTACCATTAACAACACTACTAATGTTCTGTTTGCCAAACTCATAAGATACCAGCTTTAAAATTATATCTTGAAATAAGTCTTCAAATCCAGTTTCTGTGGATTTCTTTCAATTTGGTGGGGTTTTTTGTGTGGTTTTTGTTCTGTTTCATCTTCCTGATTTTTTTTTAAAGGATGAATGACTATGATTTTGTTCTAAGCTCTAAAGAATTCACTTACACTTTTAAAATGAATGATCAGATGCTGAAGTTATTAGATGACTCCCAGCAACAGGGATTTAAGAGAAACACCTACAAATTTAAGTACTGTGATGAAATTCTTTGCAAGGGCAACATGGTGTCATTCTGTCTTTCAACAGACAATCTTACAACAGACTGAACTCAAAGCTTCACATTCAAAGAAGTGCCTCCTTTTTTCCAATATCCTACCTCTAGTAACTATTTCTGCCTCCTCCTATTTCTTCTCATTTCTCTCTCTGCTCTAGGATAGGCTGTGTTTAGTCTCAGCTTCTGCTTGACGGTGTCAACAGAAACACCCCTGCCAAAGGACCACAGCAGCACGAGCGCTGTGGAATGCCAGCTCCCACGGAGAGCCCGAAGGCAGGTAATATGGCCTTGAAGTACAACGCATGGGCCAGGGGTGAGGCAGAGGCAGATGTGCAGAGGTTATAGCATGGATAGGCTTTTATGAAGCCACAGCTGAAGTCCAAAGTTTCCCTTCTCTGGCCCCTTGCTCATAACTCTCCTCCCCAAAATCTCCCCTGGGGTGTACCCAGGCACAGCTGGCTCAGGCCACAGTGAAATGCTCTGGAAAGATTCAGGAAAATCTGTTCAGTTGCTTTTGAGGGATGCAAAAGAGAGGAAATAGTTTCATGGCTTAACTTTCACTCAGAGCTAGTTTTGTACACACATACTTTAAAGGAGGCTGTTAGTGTCACCAGGTATTACTAAAATAATTTTGATCCAAGAACATTTGAAGTTCTCCAGGTTGTAAGTGATTAAATAGCCACCTGCAGTACTATAAAACTGCTAATCATAAAAGAAAAATCTGACAATAGCTGCCTACCTTCAGTCTTTACTTCTGATTGTTTTTTAATTAATATACTTATTTTGAGATTGACTATTTCCATAATTGAGGAGACTCAAAAAGTGACTTTTAATCATCACAAAATGTAATTAATAACTCTGAAACATCAAATTTCGAAACTGTTGCATGCTGCATCATTTCAGCATATGCCAATTTAACTTTTTCTCCAGTGCTACTGTGGCTCTGTTTAGAGCTATGCTAAGCATCATGGAACATTCCACAGGAAGGCAAGATATACTGTGATAAAAGGTCCCTGGACAGAATAGCCAGGATCCTCACTTAGGGTGCTGATTTGAACTTTTAAAATCTTATTTGGACTGGAAATCCAGCTTCCATCCCCTACCTATACTGCATTGGTACCCACTCAGCATGCCCTCACACTGTAGGTACATTAGAATGAAACCTTCATGACTACAATCAAAGCTAAAGAAATTTTTAAAAAATCTATTTGTCTTTGACATGCAGGAAAAAGATACCAAATAGCACTTCATTACAAAAAGAAAGTCAGCTGGCCATGTAATTAAATATTGTATTGCTAATTCTGCAAAGACGAGAGTCAGCATTCAACTATGGCTCTAAATTCCTGGATTAATTTTAGCCTCAGTCAAATCAGTGGGAGATCTGCTGTATACTTTGATGGAGTGAAGGTTTTACCCCACTGTTGTTTGCATGGTGAATTACACAACCTACAAGTTAGATCACTAAAGGGCTCCTGAAAGATGATCCATAATTAAATACATTTTCACAAAGTAAGTCAATTTTTAAAAATGCAAGTTTACCTTGATTTAGACTAATTTATATTTAGAGAGCTAGAAAAATTCATGTTATTATCTGCAAGAATGCGTAAGGAACAGTGTGCCACCTTTCAGAATAAATGTTCTGCCTTTTTCCATTTGAAATCAGACAATATTAACATTTTTTGTGCATGATGATCTTTCACATCAAGGGCAGAGGTAACACTACAATGGTACTTTTCTTGAAAGCTATATTTTTGTCTTACAGTAGCTCATTTCATTCAGTAGTGTTATGACACTAACAGAAGTGCCATGATATATCAAGATATGATGGATTTCAGAGAAATCTGTGAGATGAAGAAGTCATTTTGCCTCCTCTACAAAGCACAATGTTATGAATATTCTGTAGAAACAATGATCTGGGATTTTTTTTTGCCTTTTCTTTTGAAGCAGAAGACTGATTTGCAGCAGAATTGCAAATTTCTCTTACTTGTTTTTTCAATACCTTTCTATATATAGCACTCTATTGCTTGGCTTTTCAAAAGAAAACTGTTTGATTTTACAATGTTTCAAGCTATCTACGAGAATCTATGTAAATATTCTCTGAGAGTAAACATGGAACCTTGTCTATCTGTACTAACAATGAAGTACACGGTAATAATATGTTGCCCACTCTGTCTAAAATATCTGACTACTCTGCCAGGCCTTGTTCTATGCAAATATTTCTTCTTATGCTCTTTTCATAGCTGCAGTTCAAGGGAGCTGCAGCTTTCAAGGAAGACACATTTCTTCAGTTACAGTTCCTACCCTTTGCTTTTCTGGCTGCTAAGTTTACCTTCTCCTGTTGCAAAATCTTTGCCAAATATTTAAACAGTTTCTCAGAATGGTTTGGGTTGAAAGGGACCTTAAAGACCATCTAGCCTCTCTCCAGATTTCTTACAGGACCCCTTCAGGTACTGAAAGACCACAACAAGTTCACCCCAGGACCTCCTAAGCACAGGCCTTGGTTTCTCTACCAAGTGTGTGCTTTTTGCTGTAGGACATTTAGTATTACCTGAGCTTGATCCTGCAAGGATGGCTCACTATGCCTAGCAATTTTTATTTACAGATACCTACACAGAATGAACTGGTTTTTAGAGCAATGAAATGAACATCCTTCTGCACTGGCATTTCTTGGTGGAAAGAACAGATACAATCTGATAAAGGTGCTGCTCTGCATCTTCCATAGCTGTGAGACTTCAGAGCTACAGAACAGACAGCATTTGTGAAGGACCAATGGCGAAAAAGTATGCATGAATCAAAGAAAGAGCAAAGGTTTCACCTGGCAAAGCCGACTCCTCTGCTGACTCCATTTGCATCTCTTAATATTCTGGTGGAAATGACATGTCCAAAGGGTTTCAGCATATTCTCCAGTTCCTGCTCATCCATGGACACAGGTAAATTTGAGATGTATAGATTTGTGGGATCTTGCTCTTGTTGCTATGAAAAAACAAGAGGAATATCCTTAGTTAGGCTTAGCACAATAGAATAGCTTATGGCTCATACAGTAAGGGCTACTCAAAATAGGACCAAGCCAAGAATTCATAGCTGCATTAGAAGAAAAGCTGGGTAATCTTTTCATGACGGCAACATATTTGCCAAATTTCTGCAAACTCTCATGCATGTGCTTAATTCTGTGCGTGATTACTCTTATTGAACTCAGTGACACTACTCATTTATAGGAAATTACTCTCATGCACAAGTGTTCTTGCATTTATGTCCTAATTTAGCAAAGAGATTGTGAAGAAAATGTGATTTCCACAAATATGCTAATGTTAACATAAAGAACAAAAATTCAACACATATTTTAAGCAGATGTGCTTTCCAGCCTGAAGACTTCCCATTCAGCCTGTTCATCATGAACAAGGTTGGTTGAAAACACAGAATGCTTTTCATAATATCTTCTCCCTTTTTTTTCCCATCAAAAATGTCTTTCTTAATACTAAGCAACAAGATCTAACTGGGCCAGGGGCAGGAGGGGGAGTTCTGCGGTTCAACCTATGGTTCTGGTGAGATAGGTCACATGTTTATTCTGAGACTGAATTAAAAAATCTTATAAAACAAAGCCTGTAGCATGAATAATTGAAAAAAACAAATTTGAAAGCAGCTTTCTTTTTCTAGTTCAGATCTTTAGGCTAAACTTTCCATTTTGGTAACCACTCCAACTCCTGTTCTTGCCTGCTGAACTACTGGAAAGAAACATGAAAGAGACATAGATGCCATATGTAAGAGAAGTGTATTAAAGCAGTAAAAAAACCCTTGTCTACAGACAACCAGGTCTTGATTGCATTAAATCAATTTAGTTATGCCCTTGCAAATTTTCATGGCTCGGTCCATTTTCATTGATACAAGCTTTACATAATATCTGATCTCCTGCCAGAACAAGCCCGACTGGGATCAGGCATTACTACATAATTTCATCTAATGTTAAATAACCAAAAATATAAGATGTAATCATTATACTGTGCAGTAATCCAGACAACACCTTATCTGAGAAAGTTCTCTGAGACAGAGTTTTTAATTCTTTTTATTACACATTTTAATGGGCAGAATTAATTTGTATTTGTTCAACACTGAGTTGACAACAGTAATACCCTTTTTTTACTGAATTGTCTGAAAATCAGATTAATAATCTTGCAGCAGCACTGCAACCTTGCAGCATTATGAAATTACAAACAGTCCTGCAGCCATCTGCCCTGGTTTAGCTAAACTAGTTTCAAATTACACTCCATTAAAATCAGTGAGGATGTGCCTTGTCAAACACAATCATGCATTCTGTTTCTAGAAGATGTATGAAGACAGGACAGAACCAAGATGTCTGCTCCATCACTGCCTTGTACATTCAAGGCCTCCATACTGGAAAGAGAAATTGCTTCAAGCTGTGATTCACAGAGCCCATCTTTGCAGGGACAAGAACGACTATGCCAAATCTAACGCAGCTAAATACCAGAATCAAAAGCTGAAGTAAGTTTTTAACTTCTCTTACCCCAGGTTCAGGGGAAATTTTAGCCCTTTTGGAGGCTACAAAAAACTGCAAATGGATACCCCAAAAGGTCCAAAATCAGGAGGAATGTAATACTGTTGTACTGCTTAATTTGGATTCTGATCTAAGGGCTGTGGATGCTTGCCTTTGGACATACGGCCTAATGACCATTGCATTCTAGCTTTGCATCTCCAGACTCACTAGCCCACGAAACAACACATGTCCATGCATGATGAATTCTCCACTATTTTACCAAACATAAATAAAAGAACAAAGTAGGCGTGTTTTCAAGCTGTTGTCCATAACAATAGACCCAGTTACTACCATGTCTTACAGTAAGGAACAGAGGAGAGGAACACCACACACACGAACGCTGAACTTAACGCAAATTCAAATGAAGTTGCAAACCTCAAATCTGGAAAAAACTTCTTTCCCTTTCCAGTTATCTTTCCCTGCAGTCATCTCCCTTCCCCTCACATCAATTTACATTTATACAGATCCAAAAGCTAGTTCCTCTCCAGTAACCAAAAGATGCTAGTGAGGGGTCAGAGCTGGTACAGTACTGACAATGGAAGGAAAATCATGCAAACTGTCCTGGAGGGAAGGTAGACAGGAAAAGAAAAGGAATATGAACTTCAGATCACACTTTTAGCTTTGGCAAAAGCAAGGATACAAGAATGCAAACCATTTTCTATCTCTCTCTCTTTTTTTTTTTTACATTTTTCTCCTTTTCTATATGCAAACTATTTAAGTTTTGTTGATTGCTACTTCCCCCCTCATCCACCCTCCACACCTATATATGAAAGATATAGGAATTTGGAAGCATCTGCATTGTTACTAAGTACTTTGAAAGTGTGAGCAACAGAGGCAGGTAAAGCAGAGGCATTCAAGAAGCAGAAAGGTTTGCAATGCCAATTGCCACCATTCTTCAGAAATAATTCCATTATTATGCAAACCTCTACCTATTGATTGGTTAAGGACTTTGATTAATCCACCAATCAATGCTCAAGGACTAGCATCCCTTGCTAATATTTAGGAAAAAATATGCTGATGAAATCCCTGTAGCCAAAGACCAGACTAATGTGGAAAAGTGGAGTTATGCATCAGTAACTTCACAACAGCCTCTGCTTTCACTGAAGCAACTCAGTCCTGCAGTACATTAAAATGAGAACCCTTCCTTTGACTACTCAGTTTTCAAGCTGGGGCAAACAAATAAAATAAATAAGAACCGTTGCCAATGTGTCTCACTTCTGAACCAGGAACACATAAGCCTTTTAACTGTGCTAGAGATTAAATGTCGTTGTTTTAAATATCCGTGAAAAGTTAGCTACGCTCTGAGGATGAATGAAAGACTAGCAGACCATAGTCACTCTTTCACAGGGATTTGCCAAGCCTATCTTTTATCAACGTGATAAATAAATGCTGCAAACAGAGAGAGACAGATGAGGCCACTCATGCTACCTCCACAACACAACAGTGTTTTCTAAGAAAGGAAAAAATTCACATTATTTTTCCTTACTATACAAATATAACATTTAGAGAAATATCCCTTTCCCTTACAGGGAAATATCATCCCACAGAAGCCATATATCACACAACCAACTGAAACAAGATGAAATGCCTTCACAGCAATGCAGCCTGGAACAGAGTAGGCTTCACCGGAGTGGTGCGGAACCCAGCTGCCCTATCACTGCGCAGCCAAACCCCACTGCCACCTGCCCTCATGAGTCCCTGTTTCTAAGGCTTGGTCCTGCTCCCAGCCTCTGGTGCTGAGGCTCCATGTGATCTTTTTCAGTTGTGCAGAGATCCCATGCTCAGCGTGGAGGTGCTGACACACTCCTCTCATTTTGTCCAAGGCTTTTCATCCCAGATTGCCCAAGCTCCAGAGTGAGTATTCTCTTCCCTATCCCAATGCCACTGCTGAGCTTTTCACTGTCAAAAGTAAGTGTCCTGCTGTTCAAAATGTGCCCATCTGTTGACAAGACAAGCCTAACCAGAACCATAAGTCCGAGCACCCCATGAACTACTTGCCTTTCATAATCCTACCGGTTGAGAGCTCAGTTTCTGCCTTCAGTGAAGGAACACCTCCCAGAGTTGCAGGACTGATGGCAATGTTAGTGTCTGGATCAGACTCCCTCTGCTTCATGTAATTCTTTCTAAGACTTTTCACTAGACATTAAAAAATGCTACTTCCCATCCTGGGATGCTAAAATTCCACTTATTATTGTCTCCGGTCCCAAACTGCACTGACAAACCAGTCATCAGTGAGAGAGCTGGAAGTATTTTGTTTGATACTGAAGGTCACTTCAGAAATGCTCCTTCCTCTTATGCCCCCAATAGTTTGGGCAGGAACTGAAGGGGTGGGGTGCCAGAAAGCCACACACTCACCACAAACAACTCCAACAGCACTGTGCCTTGGATGCCCCGCAGCTGGAGACTTGGAGCCAGCACAGTGGGGCCACCAGCCAAGCAGAGCCTGGGCTTTGCTAGCGATTTCATAGAATCCTAGAATCACTAAGGTTGGAAGACACCTCCAAGATCAACCTCCAACCATTAACCTAACACTGCCAGGTCCACCACTAAACCATGTCTCTAAGCACCACATGTTTCTACATGTTTCTTAAAAACTTTCAGGGACGGTGATTCTACCACCTCCCTGGGCAGCCTCCCTGGAGAGCCTGTTCCAGTCCTTGACCACCCTTTCAGTGAAGAAATTTACCCCTCCAGACCACACAAGAGACACCATGCTGGCCCTGCACTGCAGGGGAATGTGACACACCCATTGATACAGTCTTCCCAAAGCACACCTGTCCCTTGGATCTAATCCCCCCCGAGTGAGAAGGGCCTCCCCAGGGGGACCAGGGCCAGCCCCTGCAGCTGACCGCTGTCCTGGAGGTTCACAGGAGCAGTGGGCTGCTGGGAGCAGTGCAGGGCTCTCTGCAGTGTGGCAGCACAGTTCCTCTGCCTTTCCCAGGCCCTGTGCCAAACATGGATAAATAATGGGTACAACACCAGGCCAAGTTGCTGCTTCGTGAAGAGAGTGGCGAAGCAGCTGTGGAGCCTGCTGTGGGTGCCAGCTGCAGAAGCACCGTGCTCAAGACATGCAAACCTGCAAGCGCAGTCTCAAGGCACGATCAAAAGCCTGCTCCTGGCTATCCTCAATGATGTTCATTTTAGCCAAGATCTCCCATTTGACAGCCCAAGGATTTTCCATGTACAGTTTGCACTTGCACTGCAGCCCCAAAGAAGTGGGCATGGACTTATCCAGTCAGTCCCAAACCTATGAAATCCTGGCACAGCCTCACACCCCAGGCTAAGCGCATTCTGGGATCCTGGTGTGTGCCAGTCTGTGTGGGTACACTGAGTGCCAGAGGAAAAAAAAAAAAAAAAGGGAATTAAGTCAATTTAAGCTCCTTTCCAGAGAAGTGCATGGCTTTTTGCAACTCCCTTTGCTCCCACTGCAGCCTGTTTCACCATCATTGTACGAGCCCAAATACCTCAGCTCCTCCGGCCCTTGCGCTCCAGGGGCTTTAGCTGCACGCCTATGTTGCAGTTGGGCCATTCTGGCTGGGGATGTGTATGACAGACACTCACAAAGTGATCAAAACCACACCTAGGAAGGCTTAAAATTGTGAAGGTTTAAGATTTTTTAAATTCCAATTTTAAAAAAAAATCCAATTTTAAAAGTGGAAGGTTTAAAATTGTGAATACTGCAAACTAACAGTAGGTCAAGCCCATGTTTTCTAGTAGCTCAGGCCAACTCCAGTGGTCAGGAGCAGGCGTCCTGCTGCAAGGCTCTGGAGTTCAGCAGTCAGGAGTAGTTGTACTGGGGAAACAGCCAGAAATTTTGTCACTGCCTTTAAGCAAGAACTGGGCCAGGCACTCAGCTCCCAAGGCTTGTGCCAAGGAAGCAAAAGAAGTTTATAATGCAGAGGACTTGAAATGCACTACACCAACAGCATTTCAAACAGAAAAAGAAAAAAAAAAAAACAAACCCCAGTGGAGGGCATGCTGCAACTTCAAGTTTGCTGTTTGCTTTCCTGGGCCCTCCCAGACACTTTTGAAAGGAAGGACAACATTCAGATGGGATTTTCCCTCCCATCTTGAGATAATCTTTGGCTGCAATGCGTGAAATGCTGAAAGAACAATTCCTGCTTGTGCGAGCTGAGGCTGAGCCTCTTTACGCAGTACATTTAGTAATGCATTCTTTAAAGACACGTGTAGGGAGGGGCAGGCAGCTTTTGGCGACGTTATTTTTTTCCCAAAAGGAACTCAAACCTCTTCTAATCTCTGATCTCAGTAGGACTGGAAACTGAGTGTGTTTGGTTTATCTGGAAACCTTATGTACCAATTCCTTTTATTGAACCTCATTTATTTCTCCTTAGAGCAGCTTGCTCTAGGAAACTAAGCGCTGATTATGAGTTCAAATGATTTCTTTTTCCATCTTCCAAACTTATTCTGGGAATATACCTTTGTATGTGGATCAATATGAGATTCTGAACTCCTCTTTTAAAAGATATAATCAATATTTATACTAATAGATCATATGCTTTTCTCATCTTTAATAAATTGAGACTTTATAATATTAACTTTGACACAGGTCAATATTACAGCTCACCTTTAAAAACACAGTTCTGTCTTTCTGAACATTTTAGACTCAGGTTCTAAAACATCTTCAATCAGTATTTTCCCCAAATTAATTCATCTCTGCCTTATGGCAACTGCCCAGACCTTCAGCCTATGCATTGAACTCCTTGTCTCCTTTAAAGATCTAGGTTAAACTTCTGTCTCCCCTCAAGATAAAAATAACCATGTTTTTTATAGAAAAAGCCATTTATGTGGAACCATACATATGAAACCAGATCATTTATATGGAAACATTTATGTGCCATTTCATACGTTTTCCAGCGTTTGCTCACTGTTTTGAAAACTGCAGTTGTACAGTAGCATCAGTCTTATCTTCAGTTTATTAAATTATTTCTAAACTGGATTCTTTATAGCCACTAAGCTTAAGTGAAATTTAGAGGAAGCATGTAATACTTTCTCTCAGTAGATTCACATTGGTAACTCTTCTTGCTGTTTTATTTTGCAATATTCACATTTTTAGTACGGCAGATCATGAGAACTTTTCAGGACATCTGAAACAGACATTCATTTAAAAGCTGATTTTATGTGCATTTGGTTGGATTCACACACCAAAGTTCTGAACGAAAAGACTCTCCCCCTGTTTTCTGTTGTTACTCCATTTATTCCTGCTGCTTTTCCACATTAATGTGGCGTATTTTTTCACATGTACAAAAGATGCCTGGTTTTCAGAGTAAGGTACTGAATTTATAATCCTGGTGTTTAACTTCAGCTCTAATACCTAATGTCTTCAAGTAACATTTAGAGAGATTCTCTCTTCACTGACCTACCCAGGCATGGCAGGATGCTCCTAACTTGCTTAATCACTCTTAGATGGGATGGATACAGGCTAGTAATGTGAAAGTTAAAAGAAAGTCACCCTGAACTCCACCACCTCCTAGTATCGGAGAAGTGAGAGCAGGAAGCCCTTTTCCACTTTCTCAGTGAGGATGGGAGGGAAGGGTATGGTGTAGTGGTTGGGGATGGAGATCTTGCCTGTGAAGGTTCATGTGGTGCCTTTCCAATCAATGAAGATACACTGATATGAATTAAGTGATAGTAGTCCTGCTTTCAAAGATTTTTTACATTACACATTTGTTTTGTAAAAAGAAGGAACAAACTAACACACTCTCATGAAACCTTTGGTATAGCAATGGTCCAGACAATGCAGCCTTCCAGATTTGTCAATGACATATTTTGAGCCTTCACTGCAGTAACATGAGGTGAACAAAATGAATGAAGTGCAGCTGCCAGGGTTTCCTTTGACTTTTTCCTTGCTTATTTGCTTTCCTTTGTGTGGGTACATTTTTAACAATGTAGACAGCTAAATCAATGGCCAGTTAACTATTGATCCCTGGCTGGTTTCACTCTCTTGTTGAGCACCAAAAGGCTTATAATACTGTATAGAAAGCCTGTACTTCACATGGATTTTATTAGTGCACTATGTATTAATAATACAACAGCTACAGTTGAAGGAAACTGCTAAAAGTAACGCTGGCCTCCTTGTCAAGAGTATTTCCAAAGCTCTTTCATAGAATCATAGAACTTTTTAGGTTGGAAAAGACCTTTATGATCCTTGAGTCCATCCCTTAACCCAGCACTGCCAAGTCCATCATTAAACCATGCCCCTTCCTGCCACCTGTACTTGTCTTTTAAATCTCTCCAGAGATGGCAACTCCACCTCTTCCCTGGGCAGCCTGTTCCAATGCTTGACAATCCTTACAGTGAATTTTTTTTCCTAATAGCCAATCTAAACCTCCCCTGTTGCAACCTGAGGAAATTTTCTCTTGTCTTATCACTTGCTGCCTGGGAGATATGACCCCCACCTGGCTACAACCTCCTTTCAGGTAGTTATAGAGAGTGATAAGGTCTCTGTTGAGCCTTCTTTTCTCCAGGCTAAACAACTCCCAGCTCCTTCAGTTACTCCCCACAGGACCTGTGCTCCAGACCCATCACCATCTTTGTTGCCCTTCTCTAGACTTGCTACAGCCCCTCAGTGTCTTTCTCGTAGTGAGGGGCCCAAAACTCAGCACAGGATTTGAGGTGTGGCCTCACCAGTGCTGAGCACAGGGGGATGATCTCTGCCCTGGTCCTGCTGGCCACACTATTGCTGATAC